>CM073776.1:9329505-9766370 GCA_037158775.1 Hetaerina titia
CTATTTGGGAATCACGAGAATCCCCTAGGAGAGAGAATTTTCAGGAAAAGGATGAAAACTCCCCTGGATTTGGTCCCATTATCCGCCCATTCCGTATTCGCAAGTGTCCCTCGTCATCGATTTTGTTCAAAAAGAAAAAGGTCTTCCTATTCCGTGCCAGGTCACAAAATCCCAAGTATTATCCATCGTCTCCATTATTGCGTCACACGCTCCATTTGCTCGAATATCCGGTTCAATTGAGAGGACTTTTTATCTCTCGGGGGCCGCGGCCGGACGCCCCGTCGCACGGGGCCCTCGCACTCCGCGCCCAACGCAAACGCCCCGCCGCGCCGCGGGGACTGCTAATGCATTCGCCGCGAAGAGACAGGGAGGGAGGGATGAGACGAGACGAAAAAGAGGGCGAAAATGGATAACATCATTGCCGAAATTCGAAATGGTCGTTTCTCGCACCGCAGCGGGGCAATCATGGGAACGTGGATGGGGATTGATAAGGACTTCCATTCGTAGGGGGTGAGAATTGAGACGCTCCGTGTCTAATTCACCACTTAAAATCCCTGTTGGAGGATTGCATTTCACGTCAGGCGGGACTGAACCCACTTAAGAGGCCCGTGGAGCAAACGATTTCCATCTCGAAATGTTATGAAAACGCTAATTCCAGGCGGCGGAAATATTCGAGAAGAGCATATTGCGTTCCATCAAGTTTGTTTATCTGGGTAAGAAATGGCACCGATATATCCTATATATATATATATATATATATATATATATATATATATATATATATATATATATATATATATATATATATATATATATATATATATCCTATATGCTTCTATGATATATCCTATATGCCTATATGATATGATATATCCTGTATGCTTCTGCACTCGGCCTTGGAATGCCATCTTTGAGTGTTTTTATTAACAGAGTCAATCAACCATTTTTGGGATAAATAGTTGAAGCAAGTCCCCCTTCCTTCCTAAATAATGCATTTTACGTGACACCAACACTAAATTGGCTACCCAAGTGGGGTCAGGCACCTTTTGACTTTTGGCATGCACAAACCCTTCCACCACGTCAAGGTTGTAGTCCACGGAGAGGCTTTTATGAAGTATCAACATGAATAACATTACGTGGTGTACTGAAAATTGGTCATTGATCTGATGCGTTAAGCCTTCTAAGATGATCATGACCAAATGTAACCCCCATAATTATTCTCTCCTCATTTTGCAATTTTTTCTATATCGCACGTACGTTTTCATCTCCAAGATTCTGACCAAATTTAAAAGTGACAATCATCCTCCGGGAATGCCATTCGAAACTGGAGCCGTAGTAATCTGCATTTCGAATCCCAGGGTAGACGAATGATATTTACGCCAAAGTACTCGCATTGATGTGCGCCATTGCGGGCGACTACGCTGGTGTTATTTTGCGGAATTCCTCAAGATTACCCTGTCCTAATCGGAACGTTTATTGATTTTTACGATAATACCTCAAACATATTAATAAAAAATTGAACTTCTAATATCGAAATTGAGGTTTCCATCTCAGCAAAACATGAAGGACAACGACAGAAAAAATATGGAACCGGAAAAACTTAAATGAGACAAAGAATCTCTCATATCTCCTTCTTCGGTTCATTATTATTTTTGGGAACAAAAGAGGGGAAATTAATTTGATTGGTTAGAGAAAAGTTAATTTAAAGAGAAAACTATGGAATTCAAAAGATCAGGATATCAATTTAAATATACAAGGAACGTAGCTACGGTCGTGAATCGGTCTAAAAAAAAAATACCGGGGTCGTAAACTTAAATGGTGAACTTTTGAACTTTTTTGAATTCTTGAACTTTTTTATTATTATTTGGTGCCATTCAAGTTTACGGTCCCGGTATTTTTTGTCAGGATACCAAGTTCTTCCATGAATCCCATATTTTCCATTAAGAGCTTAGACATGGTTCGTCCATAAAATAAGTGTACCGAGCTCAGGAAAAAAAAATTTATTACATTTTTACATATCTTAAGCTTATGTAAACTGTTCTACCTGTTCTATTTTTCCCCACCTATTTTAATATTTAGCTTAGCTTTTTTCTTTCTGGGAAATCGCATAACCTTTCTTTTATTAATGTTGATTGTCTCCCCATAGCTATCGCACTGAACCTCCAATTCACTCAACAATGCTTGCAACCCCTTGGCTGACTGAGCAACTAATGCTTGGTCATCAGCAAACCTAACCGATTTTACGAATTCCCCTCCGACTTTCATTCCTACCTCCAGTTCTTCCCATGCCTCTTTAATCATTTCCTCTACATATACGTTGAACAGCACCGGTGACAATGGGCAACCCTGCCTTACCCCTCTTCCTAACACTGCCCATCCGGACTCTCCGTTCCCCACTCGGACCTGAGCAGTCTGAGACATGTACAGGTTGCGGATCAGTCTCCCGTCCCTCCAATCCATTCAGAAAATAATGATATATATATATATATATATATATATATATATATATATATATATATATATATATATATATATATATATAAAGTCACTTTCTTGAAAAACCCACGAACGTGCACAATAATGTAAATTCACTAACTAGTCGGCACAAACACAGAAACTAAAACATATAAAAAAGGGACTCACTGGTTCTCGAATTTTGGTGGTGCAACAACCTTTCTCAAGAGGAATTAGTGAATTTACATTATATATATATATATATATATATATATATATATATGTGTGTGTGTGTGTGTGTGTGTGTGTTGTACACATACATATGTGTGTGTGTGTTAAAGCCCTTTTCCAGTTAGTCTGCTTATGTCATATGATTTTCCTAACCTCACTTTTCAACTACCATATTTGCTAACTCCAAAATCACCTTTCCTGGAAAATGTTTTTCATGAATAAGGAAACTTCCGAAAGAAAGGTCTTTTGATAACAAAGATATACACCGTCACACGACTCGTGCGCAAATGCAATTTTAATCGAGTTTCACGTCATAACGAAGCTATTACGCTCACAATTGACGGAGACGCCGAATTCCTGGCGACGAAGTACCCAGATGGGTAAAATGGAACTCCTCGGATCGGCGAAGAAGAAGATGAAGGAGGAAGGAAGCAGGGAGATTCAGGAGAATCAAAGGTGGGGAATGCATTTCCAACCTACTCCCCCCCTCCCCTCTCCGTTGGCAAAAAAGTGGATTCAATGGGCGTTGATGTGGAGGCGAGGACAAGGGGCGCTAGTTGGCCCCGGCGCCGCCGATTCCCCGCCTCGGTTACCGTCCCATCACGCTCTTCCGCGTCACTTCCGCCCCCCTGCCCTCCCCCCTTCCGCCCACCCCCTCAACCAGGGTCGTCCGTCCCGCCTGCCCCCTCCAGCGCAATCAATCATTCTAATCCGAAACCTCGCTCCAGAATCCGACGTTTCCATCCATTATAAAAAAATAACAAGTGCCTCCCCCTCCTCCTTTGAAGGGCATTTATCTCTGGCGAAGTGAAGCCACCACATTTCTTGTTTACGCGGAAGCCTCGAATCGACAAAGTGGTGTGAGCAAATCCAAAGGATTTCCTCTCCCTCTCTCTCCGATGGGGAAAAAAAATCACGCCAAACGGCTCGGGTGTGAAACTCTCCTGAACGCGGAATCGAGGATTTTGCTTTTAAATGGGCGAATGGATCTAACTTTATATCTAAAACTGACGATGAACTGTGAAGGGCAGGAAATCAGTTTGCGCGCCACTTATGATACCTGCATCGGATGATTTCCTACCTCTGAAGAGGACTGGATTTAGTATCACCTTAAAAATGACGTCTAATTTTCCCAAGTGTAAGCGAGTGTTACGATTAACAAAAGCATTCATCCATGCGAGTTCTTACCTTGTCATTTAGACAATCACTCCCTGCAATGCGAAGCGATCCCCTTCATTATCGTGATGTGTGTCCCTCCAACAATCAGTCGCCCGTACGTAGTGAACCGCTGGGAAAGACTTATTTTTTACCACTCTTAACATTTCTCTCTCTCTCTCCATGAATACACGTGAGTTAAACAGCCCTACACCAGTTTCCTACGCCATCGAAGCATCTTCAGTATTTACAAATTTTTGTGATGAAATGATGTTTGGAAAACATCCTGTTTGTACGTGTAATTGCACAGATCCTAGCGTTTGAATACTCACGTAGCCAGTAACTCTGTAACTTAGACAATACGTGCATGAAAATAAAAAAGCTTTTCGGCAAATACCCGTTAGATGATCTTCCAATAAATTCGAGCATGTCTGACGTGAAAAATGGAATACAATGATGAAGATACCGTTTTATGGCCCACATTACTTGAAAACGTAATAAATCACTAACCATTTCTCAGATTGTTCGTCAAGAGCGTTTGCACTCTTCTCGAATGTGGTAGGAATAATAGGGGTTTTTCGATTAACCCAACGTAAGTGAAATGAAAGCGACAATTTTTTCAGGAGAACTACTTGAAAATTATAACGATAACTAAAAAAACTGTAATATTGCAAAAATAAAAGCACAGTAGTTTCTTTTTATATGCATTTTGAAATGACAAATCTATTTCAATCACGAGGAGAACAATATGCATGTAATTTCAATTATACGCCTATGCTCATAACAAAATTACTAACCTTCGAGTGGTGATAATTTTCGGAATTTTCAAAATCAAAGACCCCCTTGAAGGACCAATTTCACCAGCAACACAATTATATAAAAACATATACATTTCCTATTCACGAATGAACATAATACGTGTTAAGTGTGATGAAGAAATATTGAGCCGAGAAAGGTTTATATACCTATAACGGCCACAGATTAGTTTCTTTTTAATTACGCTCTGATATCATCCGGGATCTTAATATAGTTCAAAACCGTGCACAGGCAATAAATATTCGACCTTTGAGCTCTTAACTTAAAACTATTAAATTTGAGAGAGTAATCTATTGAAAAGTTTGGGAGGAAGTGAAACTCGATTATTGTGGTGTAATTAAAAAGTGGGAAGATTCATATTAAAATGGCGTGAGAGATGTTAAAACTTGGTAAAGTTAAAGGAGACGGGATGTAACGAGTGGAGTATGTTAATGAAAGGAGGCTGAGAGGAAGGCATTTCCCAACCTTAACAGACAACTCATCACAAAAAACGGATGAATAAGATGGCAGTATTCACATAAAAATTCTCACGCATGTGTTTCGTCATTAAGCACCATTATATCTCTCGTATATTTATTCTTAAAGCGTATGAGTGCTCTCAATTAGACGTGTATCCTCATTGAATGCGGCGCAGTTTTAATCAGTTATCACTGAATTCTCAGCTGGGTATCCGGATGAATATGGACGAAATTATAACATCACAATTTATTTTGAAGTACTCCAGATATCTAGAAATCACGGACAGTGCATGTTTGTCAAAATAGTTTCTTAATAAACCCTAAATCTTGCGTTGACCGATTGCTCGGAGGGATTAAATGTTTTTCTCATTAATTTCTAGCGAAAATATGAACTATGAAACAGTGAGTATACCTGGATTAGAAGGATAGTGCATCAAAGCTATAATATACCTACCTACATTTGTATACTAATCAAATAATGTGTTATAATGGAATACAGAATGAGATTGAAGGATGTTAATTCGTGTGAGCTAGGGCTAATGAATACACAAGTGTTTTGTACCAAGGTCTATCAAAAACCTTCCCGACGGTGGTAAACTACAGTCAACAATAGCTGCATTTTATATAACTGATCTACGCAATAGTATATATTGGTTGTGATATCAATTAACTATGGTAACTCGAAAAAATCGAGTGTCTGCGTCAAAGTCCGAATAGTCATAGATCACTGTGATTAAAATTGTCCATGCTCCATAGGCCTTTGTTTCTATTGTGACAAATATATAAAAATAAAAGAAGGTAGAGAGATGGCATGGGCGCGGAAGTCCTGCGGGTAGAGGAGTATGAATCCTGGCGACGCCCCTGGCACAGGGTACGGATATACTTGTACTCTGCGTCCTTCCACACTACCTGCCTCAAAAAAGCCGAGCAGTTTTTCACCATCGAAGCCCCTGATTAGGAAATGCCCATGGGATAACTCACGAGGAAGAAACCCGCTTCTCCTTATCATGTTAACATTCGAGTGAATATAGTACGAGTATGTGAATCTCAGGTGTCGCATATATTAATTTTGTACGAACTCCCTTGCTTACCAAACCATCCTTCGGGTTGATTACTGAGCTTAATGAGGAGATAGCGCGGATAGGCGGGAGAGCTGATCACATGATTATAAAAAAATAAAAACAGAGATAGAAATATCAAGGCGAATAAACACCAAAATGACACATGTTTCCATAGTAACAAGAGCTGTAAGATACACCGCGTATATTCCCGACCTCATTTTTTTATTTTTACCCTCATACTATATAATTGCCTCAACTAACCTTGACCAGTTAGTGAACTAGAGCAATGGCATCCTAATAATGTAAAATTCAAAAAGGAAACACCTTTCTGGTAATTTATCATCAGTTTTGCACTTTTGTTCATTTTCATTTTGCCAGTTCATCTGATTACATTGAGAAATTAAATCCGATATCTTTAATCTTTTCAGAAATATGTGTCATCCTGACTCGTTCGTTTGCTTTGACATATTGGCCATTATTTTTTTCGCTTTGAGCTAGCATTGCTACTAATTTATCCCATAAAAGAGATATTGGAATTTCTAAAGCTCATGAAGGAAAGCGGGAAATTATATAGATGGCCTGACACGGAAAATATGACCGCGAAGATTGCTGGCAACCTGATCTGGGACGAAAAACCAGATGGCAGGCGGGAAGTAAATACTCGCGTATAGGACAGGGGAAGCAGAGGAGTGAATGCGATTATCCCCGTGCTGGAAATACCCTGGTGTCAAAGGGTTGGTTGGAACGAAACCCTTGGACGACGCGGAAAGGAAACGGGACCTATATCCCTCCATTTTATGAGATCGACCTTACAGGGATGAGGAAAGCAGAATTTGAAATTAAGACGATTGAATAGAATGGGGAGGGGAGGCATTTCAGCGCAGAGACCTAGTTCAAGGGCGAGCACTGAGAAGGCTGCTTCCAGAATGGATTTGAGGCGTATTGACGGTCTGCTGTTCCGCTCCATCTTGGTCGTAAAGGAGCAGTAAAAGCTCTGTCCGCTCCGGGAATGGACGGGCAGGGCCGGGACAAGAGGGGAAGATCAAAGGCTACACATATAGTAGGTTATACTAGAGGAGAAACGGGTTGAGATTATGGGGAAGAAAAGGAGGTTGGATGACAAAGGAACAGGCACCAAGTTGCAGACTCGAGTCAAAGGCATGGAGCAAGTCTTTCGTTTGGCCCCGAGGCATGGAGTTAAAATGAGAAGATGGACGTAAAACCGATGAGCATAAAAAATAACCCCCTAGGAAATGGAATGGCGGTCATAAAAATGCAATGGGAGAGATATACAAGATGAGTACCAATAAAGTCGCAATTTAAGAGGCCCACAACGATTAAGCTCTGATTTTTACGTAAATTTTCACTAAGGTGCGGCTCGCATTCGCTGCGATAGAGTTGGAAAAGACACTTTTATGATTTTAAATCTTTCCAGCGCTGTTTTCAATAAGATAATCAAAGGAAATAAGTCAAGGTTTCAGTACATTTCATGATTTAAATAAAGTTCTGCAATCACTTAAAACTTTTGGTATAAGCCCCTGTAAAGTGGCCATACACAGAACGTCCATGCACACATAACCTCCAAGGAAAAAATCTACATAACCGATTAACGAATATTTCTTAAAATATATGTAAAACTTATTGTCAGATTTCCAACGTATTTCTCATAAAATAATAATATAGAGTTTAATAAATTAGGGTTAGTATTATCAAATCAATCAATATTTTTTTCATGCATAAAAAATGTATTTTACAAATAAATTTAATGAAGTTTTCTATACACACCCAATTATTTATTTTATTATCTACATATTTGTAAATGTAAATAAATAAATATATATTTCTATGTATTATATATATATATATATATATATATATATATATATATATATATATATATATATATATATATATATATATAACCATAAACACAGTAATCAACTTTCGAAGGTCGGTTTTGTAGGTGATGGTAGAGTCCACCCAGTACTAAGCGCGACGGAGTGTGAAATTCACACATCAGGGTAGGGGGGTCAGTTCCTTTCCCTGTGCCGGTTATGGTTTCCCGGGACACTCTACCCCCTGGACTAGCGCGACCCCCCCCCACACACACGCACACACACATATATATATATATATAGTCACTTTCTTGGAAAACCCACGAACGTGTACAATAATGTAAATTCACTAATAGTCATAACAAACACAGAAACCAAAACACAAAAGAGGGACTCACTAGTTCTCGAATTTTCGGTGGTCCAACCACCTATCTCAAGAGGAATTAGGAACAGAACTCTTCTGTTCCTAATTCCTTCCTTCTGTTCCTAGTTCCATCAGAAAAGTTCTGTTCCTAATTCCTCTTGAGAAAGGTGGTTGGACCACCGAAAATTCGAGAACTAGTGAGTCCCTCTTTTGTGTTTTGGTTTCTGTGTTTGTTATGACTATTAGTGAATTTACATTATATATATACATATATATCCCTCCCATGGACTACAACCTAGTCGTGGTGGAAGGGCCTGTGTGTTCCAATGACCCCTAGAGCTGTGCTGGCGGGAGTAATAATAATTACTCCTGGAAGGGTCACCCATGCCAGATAGGTCGAAGGTTAGGAGCCAGACGAAAGGTAGTCCACGCAGCGTCTGTTCCTCAGTGAGGCGGCTGCAATGGCGTCTGACCCCAGTGGGGCGGCCATTAAGTGATGGTGTCACGTTAAAAACACTATTGAGGAAGGCAACGGGAAACCACCTCAATTATGATTCCCAAGAATATTATGATGGGCACTATAGATAATATGAGTCCTGGCAACTACGGGACACGGCCCAAGAGGCCGTGTGTCGTGCCCGGCAGCGGGAGAGGCAAGGCTTCCGCGGTCGTCATCCCACGAAACCCTTGCAGGGAAGAAATAACTTCAGCAGGACAGAAGACTCAGAAGAAGGCGAAAGTAGTTAGAATAGGAACCTGGAACGTCAGGACAATGTTGAGGAGAGGCAAATTAGAAAATATTAAGCGAGAGATGGAAAGAGGTAACATAGATGTTTTAGGCCTGTGCGAGGTGAGATGGAAGGATAGCGGGGATTACTGGAGTGACAATTATAGAGTAATATACAGCGGCGGGGATGAGAGCCAACGAGGGGTTGCCGTAATTTTAAATAAAGGGGTAGGAAGAAGCGTAGTCAACATAGAGCAAGCGACAGATAGAATTTTACTCGTAGAGATTAAAGCAGGGCCGACGAACTTGGTCATTATTCAGGTATACCTGCCACCGAGCAACCACAAGGAGGAAGAAGTCGATAGGATGTATGATGAGTTAGAGGATATCATCGCGAGTGTTCCTGCAGGGAAACATTTGATAGTGATGGGGGATTGGAATGCGACGGTAGGCGAAGGAAGAGATGGTGGTGAGGTGGGGGACTATGGGTTAGGCACGAGGAATGAACGCGGGGAGAAAGCAATTGAATTCTGCAGGAGACAGGGGTTAGTCATCACTAACACATGGTTTAGACACCACAAAAGGCGTAGGTATACATGGAAAATGCCAGGTGACTCAGAAAGGTATCAGTTAGATTATATTATGGTTAGGCACAGGTTTAGGAACAGTGTGATAAATTCGCACAGTTTCCCAGGAGCGGATGCGGACTCTGACCACAATTTAGTTGTTATGAAATGTAATGTTCGTTTCAAGAAGATAAGGCAAGGGCGGCGGGTTAAAAAATGGAATTTAGAAGCAGTAAATGAATTAACGAGGAAGGAGTATCAGGAGGCTGTAGAGAAAATGATGGATGACGGTAAAGAACTGAGTGCTATCGAAGAAAAATGGGGATGTATCAAGAAAGGGATATTGGAAGCCGCTAAAGACACTATAGGAACCGTTAACGGGAAAAGGATAAGGAAACCATGGGTAACGGATGAGATGATTGCGAAGATGGATGAGAGAAGAAGATGGAAAAATGTAAACACAGAGTTAGGCAAAATGAAGTACAAAGAGTTAAACAATAAATTGAGAAGGGCCACAAATAAAGCAAAAGAAGAATGGTGGAAAACGCAATGCGAGGATATGGAAAGTTTACAGAAGAAGGGTGAAATTGGTGCTCTATACAGCAAGGTTAAGTTATTATCGGGAAGTAAGAAGGCAAGATCTGTGCTAACAGTTAAAGATAAATGGGGTAAGATAATAGTTGAACCAGGAAAAATCCAAGAGAGATGGAAGGAATATATAGAAACACTGTATGGTAAAGAACTTAGGCCGACAAGGTTAGACATAGAAAAGGAACATGACGTAGAAGAAGATAGCTTAGGTCCAGGCATACTCGACGATGAAATAGAAAGGGCATTAAAGGATATGAAAGCAAATAAGGCTGTGGGGGTGGACAATATTCCTGTAGAAATGTTGAAATGGTTAGGGAAAGGTGGGAAGAAGGCCATATATGGGCTGATTCGTAGTATCTATGAGGAAGGAATCTGGCCGGAAGATTTTGTGAGATCGGTGTTAGTTCCTATTCCAAAAAAGGCAAAGGCTTCGTCATGTGAGGATTACAGAACAATAAGTTTGATATCCCACGCAGCTAAAGTTATTCTCAGGATCATCAACAAAAGGATAGAGAGTAAGGCAAATGATTACTTAGGGGATGATCAGTTTGGGTTCAGGAAAGGAAGAGGTACGCGTGATGCCATTGCAGTAATGAGATCACTAGTCGAGAGGAATATAGAATACAATCAGGACGTTTTTGCCTGTTTTGTAGATTTCGAAAAAGCGTTTGATAGAGTGAATTGGGAGAAATTAATGCGTGTATTGCAGAAAATAGGAATGGATTGGAGGGACAGGAGACTGATCCGCAACCTGTACATGTCTCAGACTGCTCAGGTGCGAGTGGGGAACGGAGAGTCTGGATGGGCAGTGTTAGGAAGAGGTGTAAGGCAGGGTTGCCCATTGTCATCGGTACTGTTCAACGTATATGTAGAGGAAATGATTAAAGAGGCATGGGAAGAACTGGAGGTAGGAATGAAAGTCGGAGGGGAACTCGTAAAATCGGTTAGGTTTGCTGATGACCAAGCATTTGTTGCTCAGTCAGCCAAGGGGTTGCAAGCATTGCTGAGTGAATTGGAGGTTCAGTGCGATAAATATGGGATGAGAATAAATATTAATAAAACAAAGGTTATGCGATTTTCCAGAAAGAAAAAGGCTAAGCTAAATATTAAAATAGGCGGGGAAAGAATAGAGCAGGTAGAGCAGTTTACATATCTCGGAAGTGTTTTGGACCAATACGGTCAAAGTGGTAGGGACGTAAGGAGAAGAATTGCGCTAGGCAAGGAGGATTTCTCAAGGAGGAGGGAGTTGATGACGGGGACGTTGAGTAGGGATGTTAAGACAAGACTCGTAAAAACTCTGATATGGAGCGTAGCCATGTACGGCGCGGAAACGTGGTCGCTGAAGCAGGAGGATAGACGTAGATTGGAGGCTTTTGAAATGTGGGTGTGGAGAAGAATGGAGAAGGTGAAATGGACCGAAAGGAAAACAAATGAGGAAGTACTGGAAATGGTGGGTGAGGAGAGGGGTTTGTTGAGAGAAATCCTATAGAGGCAGGAAAAATGGATGAAAGGCGTATTGAGCGGTAGTGGAATGTTGAAGTGGGTAATAGAGGGGAGAATGTTGGGCAAGCGAGGAAAGGGTAGGAACAGGATAGGGATGTTGGACGGGATGAAGGGAGGAAAGAAGTACACCGAGATGAAGAGGGACCTGACATAGATTAGTTTGCTAGGTGGGGAGTCACAAAATGTTTATTTGATAGTTGTGTCCATCCAAAAACCTACCTTAACCGGTAGATTACCTAATAAAAAAAATATATATATATATATATATATATAATATATATATATATATATATATATATATATATATATATGATTTCTTCGAAGTAACACGGAAGTGTTGAATAAAAAACTTAGACAGCAACACATAGCACGAGAACACATAAAAAGAACACTCACACTAAAATCTTAAAAATTTCGACAGACTCTAACTCCGTCTTCTTCAGAAGATAAGATATGACTGAGGTATATGGGTATGCGGTGCAGAGAGAGAGAAGGGGACGAGGGAGGGGGGAAAACAGGTAGTGGGAGAGGGGTGAAGGAGGGGTATGTGGAGGGGGAGAAAGCGGAGGGGAGAACAGGTGCAGAGGGAGGGGGAGCAATTTCAATCACAATGGATTTCCTTGAAAAAACAATGAGATCACACTTTCTTGTGAACAGTACTAATTAAAATTTGTAATAAGAAAACACTGAAATAATGGAGAAAATTTTAAATCATACATTGCTAACAAAACCAACTTTCTACTGGGTTACTCGTGCAGCATTCACTTATGATTTACTAAAGTGAGTTGGCGACAAGTACTATGTACTAGTATGACCCAGGAGAAATTAGTTTTCCTGCCTGAAAATTGTCCTCGCGGATGCATGACAACTGCTCTAAATAAAGTTCACAGTAATAAGGAACTACGGACGGAAGTACGCCTTTATTTGAAAATAGATGACGATTTACATTTGCACACTGATATAATTCACATTCAGGCATTTAATTCCACTATAATGCGAATCTAGGAAAGTTATTAGGCTCAAACTAAATCAGAAAAAATAGACGCCAGCTCAAGGATGAAGGAAAATATATTTTTTAGTAATACCATAATTCAAATTTGCACTAAGTTTCTATCACTGATGGCACAGCAAAAGTTAGCAATAAATTAACTATAGGAAATACATATGAGTGCGACAATTATGATGCTGAAATCGGTTATTTAATATGTTAACACATGAATACACTTAAATATTCTTTTGCCTTCAATCCTTCATCCTTTTTTCCCTCTTCTGTATCTTCCATATGTTGTTCAACCATCAGAAAGAGTGGCGTTTGCACCGGGTAAGTATTAATTTGTCGTTCATAACAAGCAGCAGCTACAAAAAAACGAAATGCGCTTTCGGGAAGCACAAATGGGTCCTGAAAATCAGGAAAACACGTTTATTTTCCAAGATCTAAGAACTTTGCATCAATCAAAACGTTCTTTCGGGACAGCAATGGAACATCAGGAAATATTATATACGTATATGCACTAAATTGTTTTTTTTTTGTGCCAGAAATTCCGGTCAAACCGGACCTCTTCGCGGACGTCTGAAGCGTGTCGTGTCTCTTTGAATGTACCTGTCCCAGCGTTTCGAGTTCTGCACACGCCTGTCTCTCCTTAATCCTCCTCATCAGGCCCCAACCTTAGGGAGCTCTCTCGAATAGAAATCCTCCATTCGTTCTCACGCATGTCTTTCTGAAACGCAAATCGCTTGGGTTCGGTTAATTCGCCGTACGTGTCTAATAAATCGGAAGAATATTTGACTTAAAATTTTATTTTCAGGCCTCTTTCCTAACACATGGCCCCATGGTGCAGGTAATATATATATTGTTATTATTATTAGGTAATATACCGGTTAAGGTAGGTTTTTGGATGGACACAACCATCAAATAAACATTTTGTAACTCCAGACAAAACCCAATCCAGCTACCTAGTCTAGACCAGGTCCCTCTTCATCTCTGTGCATTTCATGGATGTTGGACGGGATGAAGGGAGCTTCATCCCGCCCTACATCCCTATCCTGCTCCTGCCCTTTCCTCGTTCTCCCAACATTCGCCCCTCTAAACCCTTCTTCAACATTCCACTACCGCACAATACACCTTTCATCCATATTTCCTGCCTCCATAGAATTTCTCTCAAAAAACCCCTCTTCTCATCCAAAAAAGGCTAAGGCTACATCATGCGAAGATTACAGAACAATAAGTTTGATATCCCACGCAGGTAAAGTTATTCTCAGGATCATCAACAAAAGAATCGAGAGTAACGAAAATTATTACTTAGGGGATGATCAGTTTGGGTTCAGGAAAGGAAGAGGTACGCGTGATGCCATTGCAGTAATGAGATCCCTAATCGAGAGGAATATAGAATACAATCAGAACGTATTTGCCTGCTTCGCAGATTTCGAAAAAGCGTTTGATAGTGAATTGGGAAAAATTAATTGTAATACGTGTATTGGAGAAAATAGGAATGGATTGGAGGGAGACAGGAGACTCATCCGCAACCTGTGCATGTCTCAGACTGCTCAGGTCCGAGTGGGGAACGGAGAGTCCGGATGGGCAGTGTTACGAAGAGGTGTAAGGCAGGGTTGCCCATTGTCACCGGTGCTTTTCAATTTATATGTGGAGGAAATGATTAAAGAGGCATTGGAAGAACTGGAGGTAGGAATGAAAGTCGGAGGGGTATTTGTATAATCGGTTAGGTTTGCTGATGACCAAGCATTAGTTGCTCAGTCAGCCAAGGGGTTACAAGCATTGCTGAGTAAATTGGAGGTTCAGTGCGATAAATATGGGATGAAAATCAATACTATTAAAACAAAGGTTATGCGATTTTCCAGAAAGAAAAATGCTAAGATAAACATTAAAATAGGAGGGGAAAAAATGGAGCAGGTAGAACAGTTTACATATCTCGGAAGTATTTTGGACTAATACGGTCAAAGTAGTAGGGTTGTAAGGAGAAAAATTGCGCTAGGCAAGGAGGATTTCTTCAGGAGGAGGGAGTTGATGACGGGGACGTTGAGTAGGGAGGTTAAGACAAGACTCGTAAAAACTCTGATATGGAGCGAGTGGAAACGTGGTCATTAAAGCAGGAGGATAGACGTAGATTGGAGGATTTTGAAATGTGGGTGTGGAGAAGAATGGAGAAGGTGAAATGGACCGAAAGGAAAACAAATGAGGAAGTACTAGAGATGGTGGGTGAGGAGAGGGGTTTGTTGGGAGAAATCCTATGGAGGCAGGAAAAATGCATGAAAGTCGTATTGAGCGGTAGTGGAATGTTGAAGAAGGTAATAGAGGGGAGAATGTTGGGCAAGCGAGGTAAGGGCAGGAACAGGACAGGGATGTTGGACGGGATGAAGGGAGGAAAGAAGTACACCGAGATGAAGAGGGACCTGATGTAAATTAGATTGCTGGTTTGGGTTTTTTTTTGAGTTACAAAATATTTATTTGATAGTTGTGTTCATTCAAAAACCTACCTTAACAGGTAGATTACCTTAAAAAATATATAACTAATTATTTTGCGTAATGATGCATTTTTTCTTAGTCGTTTAGGAGTATACTTACCTACGATCGCACCCAAATACACCCCAATACCTTTATGCTTGTTGGTCATGAGTTAGTGAATAGATTCCTATACAGAAAAAAATTAATAATTTGTACTAATAATACACGAGAGAAATTTTTTTTAAGCATTCATATTCCTATATGGCTTAATGTAAATTGCATAAAGTGTTTTGATTCAACGAAAAAAATGCTTTTTAATAATTGCTATTCTTGTGGTGGAAAAACAGATAAGTCTAAATTGTGTTAAATTCAAAGTTACAAAATTACTCCTCACTTGTTGAGAATTTCCAGATTTTCATAATGAAAACAAAAGAAAGAGTAAAAGTTTCAAAATTTACCAAACAACTCGACACGTGTTTCGAAATATCAACGTAACCATCTTGTTTGAAACTTTCTTTATACAAAAATATAGAACTTAACGAAGAGAAGTCATTTACAGCCAACATCTTTTCAAGTTGTTGTTGATGCCTCCTTAGCACGTAGCATTTCTCTTTTATCTGTGACAGAAACCTTGGTTGTCACTTAATCCAATTAATTTTCGGAAGTAATTAGAGTTCTGATTATTTTTCCACCGATGACGCCGATTACGTTTTTAATGTGTTAATATATTTTGAAGTAAGAACCCTAAGTGGAAAGCACCCCCTCTCTTCTAGCTCTAGACAGAATGTGATGAGAATTTTTAGATTTATGCTGCGACTGCTCTTGAGAGACATATATCTGACTTTTTCCGTGCTTTTCAAAAATTAAAAAAGGACATTTAATTTTTCTTATTAAAATCCATGAAGAAAATTGGATCAAATGCTGTAAATAAAATGATAAAAATCAATCGAATTCGCTACATAATAAAATAGCATATTCTTAATTATTTATTGTGAGGCGAATGAAATCAGCCTTGTCAGTCTAACATTTTTTTTTCAAAATTATTAAACTGACATAAGGATGGAGGAAGCGGCGAATGCAACCACGGCGCTTCCTCGGAGACTTGAATAAGTATTGCGGTCGGGATGTGGCAGCTTGGCCGTACGCATGGAAATATTTGGAAACGGAGAAGAAAAAGGGTTTGAGGAACCAGGAAAGGGATCGGGTGAGCGACGCAAAAAGGGCAGACCCTTGAGGGGACGGGGGATTAATTCGGGACGGAGGGTTTCACGGAGACAACTGCAGACCTCCGGCTGAAGAGGAAAGGGGGAATATTAAAGAAGGCGAAGTACGAGAGGAGCTGAGGGTTATTGTGTGTGAGATTTAAGAGAGGGAGAGCAAGAAAGAGAAAACATTGGATGAATGGCGGTAGGGTTTTCAGACGCACGTGAAGAAGACGGTGCTAAAACGCGCTCTTGGAGAAGAGGTGATTTATAGATAAGTTTATAAAAAGTGATACAAAAATAAGAATAAAGCCACAAAATGAAAATTATCCCTGCCATTCAAATAAGTCACAAGTTCTTTTCTTCATATCTTAACTTACTCAAAACAATTATTTTGGTACTGTCTTATCCAAAAGTTTATACATGGCACGAGGTTGGTGCACACTTTTCTCATCGCAAAATCTTCAGTAACAATGTGAAACACAACAGTAAACGACAAGTTAGGCTCATTGGCAACCATCTTGATACTCAATCGACGATCAGAGTCCAACAATCGTCGGTTTTGCTGGTTGGCGGCGGCCCAGAGAGTTGTTCGTCGCGAACCTCTTCCCGGCCCTCCTTAAAGGCCTTTAACCACCTCTAAACTTGTGATTAGGACAGATCAGAGTCCTCGTAAGCCTCGCGAATCAGTTTGATAGTATTTTAAAGAGATTTTTTCAGTTTAGCACAAAACTTAGCAATCGCGTAACGTTGCTCGATCGTCGATTCCATATTTTTCGTGACACGGTAGGCGCGCAATGGTCAATAACTGACGTCCTGCCTCTTCCACAGCTTGGAGAGTACTGAGACCAATTTCGCGGCAAAGCTTACCGTCCCCTCCAATCACCTCTAGTGGTTTGCTCTCAATCTGATCAATGGGAATGGTGCGGCAAATTCAATTGAATTACTTTTACGACGCACCCAGTAGGCAGTCGATTGCGCATCGGAAATTGGGGAAAGGTAAAAACGGTCATTGTGTTTGCTTACATTGACTCACGGGAATCGTTAAATGTAAGAACGACTTGAAACTGCCACCGAAGAGTACCTTCCAATTAAGGAGTGTCTATTCAACAATAGTTTTAACATTGTTTCAATTCGCATTATTCTGGTAACTTCAGTATCCCATCATGTTGCCTTGAAAGACCACTCCCTGAGTTCCTCTTCCCAGCTCACCTGACTTCCTCCCCCCTATCCCGGTCTTCGACAACCCACTATCCTAATTGGTGAAATGGGAGAAAGGACCATTTGGTCTCAATTTCGCCCAAATAAAGACCTCTATCTATTAACTCGTTAACATCCCCTCCATCCACTTCCAATGCCTCTGTTGGATTTCTTCGAACAAATTCCTCTCTTCGCCCACCCTCCTATTTAAGACCTCGGCCCTTCTCTTACCCTCTATTAACTTATTTTCTTCGTTCTCCGCCACACATGAATTTCAAAAGCTTCCAATTTACACTCACCCTCCTACTTCAACGACTGGGTTTCAAATTTATACACCACAATAGCTAATTTTGGAGTATTTAATAATTTTTCTTCTACATATTTACTCTCTATGCCCGCCATCACTTCTCTTCTACTAACAAAACTTTCTTTCTTCAACACATTTCCTCCCACAAAATTCCCTACCACGACGCCCCATATTTCTACAAAATATTGAAAACACGAGCTGCTTCATCTTCATTCCCTCGAACTTTCAATTTTAAGTTGCGTTTCCAACTTTTCGAGCATCTTATTATTTTTGATTTCATGTGTTTTATCCTTATTCCATACCTCTCTCATTGATTCTATAAAGTGTTCAGTAATAATTGCAATCCCTTGCAGCCTTTTGAAAAATTTTTTAGTGCATAGTTGACACTGAAAAATTTTCAAATTTGTACTTCGAAGACAAACTACAAGATTCTTCTTCATATATTTCTATATAGCTACTAGAAACCCTGTCAAAACAGGTGATTACACCTGCGTAACTCCATAATGGAACCATTCACAATAATTTATTAATTATTCACAAAAGAATATACGCACATTGGGAAAACATGAACAAAACGTCATTATTGATTAAAGATCGAACCCGGGAAGAATACTTAAATCATACAATTCGTCGATAAAGAGCCACTTCTTGAATTTTGAAGATGCAATACCCACAAATATGCAATGATGAGCAAATCCATTTGCCTGCATCAATCAACTACCCCAAGCGCAAAAATAGTTCCAGTACCGAGTGAGAATCGTTCTACCCCCCGCAGATACAGAACCACTAAGAACGTTTTTTTGTATTGAAAAGCATTAAAAAAATTGATCATACATGCTGCGTTATCTTTCCCTACCGCAGCAAGAGACTATATATTCGAGAAATAATTATTTTTTTGGATTTAAACTACCAACACTTGTACTTTAAGTGGACATTTCCTAATTATCTTGGCAGAATTTCGTTATTTTAACATTTATAAGCAAATATGCAGCTTACGCGGCTTACATCAACACGGTTTTCCAACCTTATCCCTTAACGAATTAGTGCTTTATTCCCCAACTCATTGCTACCTTTTATCAAGTTGAAACAAAATTATTAGGTGGTATAAAAATTGGCTCAACCCCTTAAATGGCTCACCAGTAGGAAAGAGTAAAAAACTTGAACACGCTACTCGAAAGAAATCCATCCCTTACCGGCCTTTGGGCGCTGGAATACGTTTGAAAATAGCAAACAAATAGAAATGTGTTCATAGAAGCTCCTGGATTTCTGAAGAGTACTGGAAAGTTTAACGGAAAAGAACAAAATGGAACAAGAGCAGGGAAGAACGATGACGTTATTTCAAAAAATAAGTAACTTGATTAGTCGGAAGGCTGTAACAACCACGGAGGAAAGTATTGGGTGTTTGCTCAAGGCATTTTCGTGAAGGGAATATTAAATTCGTTTTTAGAGCACTGAGATGCAACTCAAAAAGTCTTGACGTAAAATACAGTTCAGAATGGCATAAGATCGGTGAAACTAAAATTGAAAATTGAGAATAAAAAGTGGCAAGTCGAAAGCATACTTTGAACAGGTCAACGTTGTAGTAAAAATTTACAACAAAAACACTTGAATCAGTATCACACATTCACTGACAGAATTCGCTCACCAGAAATATTATTTGTATTCTGGAATAATGTAATATTGAGGGTTTCAAAAAAGTAATACAAAGGATTATATTAAAATTTCGGAGCAATCATGCGATGACTCGCTAAGAGCAAAACCTAGCCAAATGCCAAATATGGTTTAGGAAAGTTAATGGACTGGAAGACATATTTTAGTCCTGAAGTCCCACAGAGAGAAGAGGTCTACTTAATTTCATCTCATTCGTAAACTGGCGGAAGTTTTGGTAAGACCAGCTAAACAAGAGATTTTATTCCCGAGTTCTTAAGGTATTAGTTAAGGTAGATCTCCATCTACATAATACCCCGAAAGCCAAAGCAAGTGCGCGTGGCGGGTGTTGCTAGGGTACGAGCCATGCGTGTGCAATCACAGTCATGACACTACAAAAATAACAGTTCTATCATGCATTCGATCAAATTAAATCACTCTGAAGAAGGGGCTTATATGCAATAACATTCGGTAACAGGAAAAATCACGAGAGAAAAATGTCATCAATACGGGTTTTTTTAAAAACGCATGCATATTATCGACAAAATATCTAAACTGCCTACACTTATTATTCCCCACGCAATCGCTGTCATATCTATCATGATCGCTAGTGGTTCGAGGAAAAAACGATATATTAAATCTATCCATTCTACAATAAATCTCCCTGATTTTACGTTGGTGATCTGATGTACCAGAATAAGTGGAGGCCCATAATATGTTTTTAACATCCTCAGATAAATGACCAGCCGCAGATTTACTCAGATAATTAAACCTGTATTTAATTCTACGGCCAACTAGTGGCTCCCATCCTAATTCTTCCAATAGTGCCATGACACTGCTACCTTGTCCATAACAACTTTTGACAAACTCTATGTCGCACTCGATCTAGTTCCAGTAAAGTGATGTGAGGCAAACACAGGATGTTGGAATTGGAAGTTAAATGTGGATCCAGTAGCAATAAAGCGAACATAAAGAAATAGATAAGTATATGTGCATTTCATCTTAAATGTTTAAGTTTCGTAGGCAATAAACCACATTAAAAATAACGCTGGGATAATTCGTTTCCACTAGGAAAAGTCAACATTAAATAGCAATGTACAAAAGAAATGTTATTGACAGATTGGGAGAAGGGGTCCTCATGAGAATGATAGCTAATATAACGGATGTGATGGAAAGTTTCAACTTGAAAGAACAAGGAGCCAAGATATTAGCCTCAATATAGAAAAGCTAGGTCTTGTGCGACGGGAGGTGGACGGAGGCAAAAGAAAATTGGAAATAGCGAATACCTCTTTCTGCGGAAGAAAATTAAAGACTGCAGAATTGATTCAAAGACGAGGAGAAAGCGGATTGTTGCGCCTTGGATACAGGGAGTATTGAAGGACAAAAATCTGATTTTTGAGGAAATGGTGAAAATATAATTAAAGCAGGAAATGAATCTTAAAGAAAAACAGGGAACCTAGCTATTAAGAGAGGGTGAGATTTACTTTCCTAGTAGGGCCCTGTGAGGGAAAATTTATGCAATGATTTTAAATAAATATTTAAAAATTGAATTCTCCCTGCGTGGTCATCGACGAAACTGCGGTGTAAGGTTTGAAAATCGTCTCTTGCTTCTGGTAACCTAACTCCAGCATTGCACAAGCTCGGTTTAGTACCTGCCAATAGGCAGAACTCGTAAGATCTTGCAATTGAACACGCCTGCCAAAAGTGGTATTATATTCGATTATATTTAAGAGATCTGGATACTTAGAGACGTTAAATACACTCGTTGCACAAAAGTCTTAGGTTCGCGATAAGGTTGAAGCTAATAGTTATGCCAAGTAAGTTTCCCAGCAATCTTTATCATCACTTAAACACGCCAGTCTCTTCACACTGATCCATTAGCTCTTCAACTGGGAAAATTATAATATCATCGATCAATTGGATAATATTTGGTAAAAACAAGCGCTGACGTTTAGTTGACGTGAAATAAGCGACGGATTAGAGTCAACAAAGTAGAGGAGTCTTTTTAAATTAAGTATTTCAATGAAAAACAACTTCATTATAAAAAAGCATTATCATAACCTTTTTTGGACCACTTACGCTGATATTTACTTGCACAGGTCTTCATATCCTTCGCGATTCATTTTTAATTAGTTAACATCAATCAATGAAAAAATACAATTTGTGCTTTAACTTCTCAATTGCAATGGAAGGTGAGCCGCATTACTTTACGAAAAAGATAATGATTGATAGTAACATCATTATGACAAATTGATATTAAGGTTGATAGACATACGACCTCGTATAATACATACATGTTCTGAAATTTGACATCGGTATGAAAGGAAAATACACCATTTTACCTAACCTTGAATTGTGTATTCATCCTTGAATTGTGTAAGGTCATCCTTCCCTTATGTTTGTTCTAATTGTTTTAATTTTTATATGTATACAGCATGGAATTTGGTACAGCGGCTAGGGCGTTGGGCAGCTGACTAAAGGGTCAAAGGTTCCTCTCCGCTTTTGTGCTGCTTACCCCGGACTAAACCGAAGATGAATGATTCTTTGGGCGGCTGAGCTTTCAGCGAAACCACCGGACGGCACGATGAGATGAGTAATCAACTCTGCTCTAATGAATTTCATCCCCCAAGAGCATTAAAGACCCAGTGAACCCAACTCGCACTTATTAAACCGAACTTTGCCGTGGAAACCATTGACTTTAGCACTCACGTGCGAATGAGGCTTTGTAGGAAGTTGGCTCGCCTAATCTAATCGCAGACCCTATCCTTAGTAATCGTTTTCATTAATATTTTCCCTCATGGGCGTTTCGAAAACTACTGCTTCGTACGCCATAACTCTTGCAGCACCGATCCTTTGCATGGTTAATTGATTTTTAAAATAATATTAACAGAATTAACTACCTCAGTAGTAGTACTTTTTATTGGAGGCCACGGACAGCTAAAGTCACTTACGCCATTAGGGATGGTTGGGAAAGGAAGGTTGGATAGAAACCCGGCGTCTGACGAACGCCGTACTCACTCGAAGTACTCTCCACAAAGCACCTTAATTAGGGACCGGGATACTACTGAAAAATATTTGTTGTCTCCAGGATTTGAACCCGGACTCTCTCGGTAGGAAGGTTGTACGTTAGCCACCGCACCATCCCGACCCCCAAGACTCCCTCAGACAGGAATTTCCGAAGAATGAATAAATAGGCGACTTAAATGACTTCCGTTGGAGCCAACAATCTGTGACTGAACTGTTCAAAGGGATCGGGACGGTGTAGTGGTTAACGTACAGCCTTCTTTTCGAGAGAATCTGGGCTCGAACCCAAGAGGCGGAAGATACTATATTTTTCAGTAGTGTCCCGATCCTTGAGGTGATTTGTGGATGGCGCTTTGAGTAAGAACGCAGTCCGTCGAATGAAACGTTAAATTTGTTTACCCCTTGGCGCCTTTCGTTAAGCGTAGGAAATCCTCCTTTCCCATCCTTCCCTAATGGCGCAAATGACCTCAACTGTCGTTTGCCTCTCCTAATACTATTATTATTATAACTGAATTGTTCAAGGCAGACGGCTGTGCTCCGGCCGGCATTCGTTGACGAATGAATACAGTGACGATTTCTTTGCAAATAAGAGTACTGTCATGTGATTTGCAAAGAGTTTGAAAGGCGCCAAAGCAGCTGCGATGATCATGAAGGGTATGCTGACATGGTCATGAAGATGATCATGCCCACAGCAAATGGTCCTTTAAGAGTCACTAATTAAAACCGACCTGCGCTCGTGGATAGACTAGTACGATTCGCCCTGTCAAACGGAAGGGTACTACTACTATGGTTAGAATTTTGTTTGAGATAGTCGCATGTATCATTCGGACTGAATAATTGAAAGACAGCCAACAAATATTCGTATTTTGCGACTTTAAAACGATCGGTTTCCGTTCCATAACTATTCCATCGATTGGAATTGTGCGAAATGGAGTTCACTAGTTGCCATATTCGTACGGAACTGTAGGTACCTAATTTCATATTTTAAGTGAAAATGTGCGTAAATTGACAATTTAACAGTATTTTTTTCTCGAAAAGAAAATATCATAAAGTTAAGGAATCGAGGCCCATTTTACACAGGAGTTGGCAGACACAAATTGGATTGTATCGCCACATCGCAGCAGCCGTAAGGCACAGCAGTTCACACCTTACGACCGCTACCTTTTCCCCAAACTGAAGCTGCAGGGGCACTTTCACCGCAGTAATGCGGGGCTAAAAACAGATGGAGATCGTAGGCATTGATGGAGCACGAACGCACCCTTGAACAACGACGTGCAACACTTGTCGGACACAGCGGATATGCGTGTGTGGACGCGGATGGGAACAACGTAGAGAAACAATCACATCATCAGGTGGAGGAAATTGCAAAAAAATAAGTGCATATAGATTTTCAGCCAGTCAATCGTAAATTTTGGGATTACCACACAGGAAGCGGAACTATTAACAACACTTTTTCAATTGATATGAGGGTAAACTACGAAAGACATTGTACCGTACTCTCAACCGCTACATTTTTACTTTCAAATAATCTCAATGTTCTCTCTCAATGACATCATAGACAACCCTTAGCATCATCAAAAATCAACATTACGTCGACGCGCTTAAGATTACCAGAAACTCTTCACGATATCTTAAATATACTGCCGTTAATTACGTTCTGCTCAAGTAAGATATTATGAAAAAGTGTGCAGTTTGAAAGGTATTTTTTTAATGTGAAAAACTTAGCATGCAAGAATCCCAAAGGGAAGATAAAACACGAGATATAGTCGGAGGATGGGAAGAGCGTGATAGCATATAGTAGAGAGGGCGGTAAAACTTGGACGGAGAGCGGATACACGGGACAATTACAGGGAAAGATCTCCCGGAGATAAAAGGCGTCCCTTGAAGTTCTCGAAGGGAGAGCGGGTGAGGTGAGGTGGGGGGGCGGTGGGAGAGATGGGGGGTCGGGGTGTGGGGACGAACAGCGAAAGCGCGGCCCACGAATAAAAACGCCGGCGCGACAGATGCCCCCGGGATAAAGGAAGGGGGTGTGCCGGCACTCGGCGGGTGCAGAGAATAGCGTAGCGCGGAGAAAATAAGAGGAAAACAAACAACAGAGGGAATCCTCGACAGCTTTCCCCTTACGAAGGATTTTGTGCAAAGTGATCCCGAGTTTCATGGGGTCTTAATGCGATGTGAGAGCGTCTGGACTCAAACGAGCGAAATTTCGGACTCCGTTCCCCAACACCGATTTTTCCTCGCCCCCTCTCATTCTCTCTCTTGGAGAGACGGGCCATGAGGTGCGGGAATGGAGTGGGGTCGCGCTTCATCGTGGGGCCCGGAGCACCCAAATCACCTCTCCCCACTCCTCCACCCCCTCTCGTTTTCAATCTCTTGCACTACTGGTGGGGGGGGGGTTATAGGGGTTCTAGGGGGGCTCTAAGTACGAGGTCTGTCAAAAAAAACGCAAACTGATGCCATAAAAACTTTATTTTGCAAAATTTAGTCTACATCGATTTCGTCCCCTTCGAATACCCTCCATTCGTTTCTATGCATTTACTCCATATTCTTTTTCACTGTTTAAAGCACCCTTGGAAGCCCTCGGCAGTTAGGCTTTTTAGTTTTCTCGTCGTTACTTGCTTTATTGCATCCAAATCTTCCCACTGATGTCCCCCTCATCACATTTTTGCATTCTGGGAATAGGAAAAAGCCGCAGGGGGCGAGAATCTGGCGAATAAGGAGGATGATCAAGGATGCTGATTGAATTTTTTTTGCCCGACACTGGCGAACAATCATTGCTGAATGCGCAGGTGCATTGTCATAGTGAAGGATCCATCCATCATGTTCCGTTAAAATGGTGTGCACTGTTGATTTTGCCGGATTCAGTTCATCAGTTATTATTCGCATAAACAGTCAGAGCATGCATACCTTAGCGGATTTCGTGGCAATGAAAATTAAATCCGTCAAAATACAGAGACGTGAGTCTTTGTTGGCATGAAACACTCAGTGCACTCACATGTGCTATAAAATAAAAATGGCAGACGTGTGACGTGTCTTATTTCAAAACAGGAAAATAATTCTTGAGTCTTAGTCCGTGCATAAAGCAGGGTAAGGTTCCAAGGATGAGTTTAGTTGAATCAAAAACTTGAATATCGCTTAATTGGAAAATAATTTCGTTACAACAACCAATTGATTTGAAAACGACGAACTGATTTTAAAAATAACTATAGCATTTACTGGTACTATGGGAGGAATAACGATGTGGTGACGAGCATTAACTCATGCATGATTCTAATGATTCGAACAGTGTTTATATATTGAAGTAAGATCTGGTGCTTTCCCGGCGTATTTGCTGGATGAAGTTTTCTCGGGTCTTCCACCGGGTCAGGGGTTCCATGTTGGCCCTTGATGTTTATATATTATTTCTGATTCCTATGTCATATTAAAATTTTAAATCCAATTTGAAACGTAATAAATAAAATATTTTCAGGAATCCTTAAGAAATGGGATTGGAGTTGCATTTAAGGTGAAGAGTCGCGCAACTAAAAATAATTCATTTTTAGACTTTGTATGTTTCATGCGATATTAAGGCAGGTTTCTGTTCACAAAAACAGATTAACAATGGCAACATTCGCAGTTGAAATTGCTACTAAGTTTAAGGTGAAAGGGAAAGTTTGGCAATTTAAGATAAAGATGCATTTCAGCAAATAAAGAGAAAATTTCACGAAAGCAAACAACTGCTACGAGGAACGAAGAACCCTCCGGCCATCAGGAGGGAGGGAAAGAAATGCAAAGGTTACGAGAAAATAAAGAATGCTTATTTAAATGAAGAAGACGACGGCGAGATTATGTATCGAAATAAGTACGAAGGGTGGGAAGCAGAAAGATGAAGGTGAGTCGGGCTCTTCCAGCAAAAAGGACTAATGGGAGGGAAGACAAATCGGAGGATTAAGGAAAGCACGAAAGGGGAAGGCGGGCACAAGAGCGGGGTCAGGGGCGGCGACGGTGGAAGAGGAAGGTCGCGGTCACGTGTGGTTAGGACGTGATGGAGTGATGAGGAGGCGGTAGGAAGCGCTGCGGCGGTCTCGATGAGTTATTGGATGGCGGAGGGAGGAGAGAGGAGCGAGGCAAAGAGGGGAAAGGAACTTTAGGGGAGAGGCGAGGGAAAAAAAGGAGAAAAGGGACGGGAATTTCGAAAGAAGTTGATGCATGTATGGATGCGTCAGAGGGGAAAACGAGTCTATTCCCACGGAACAGGGGCCAACTTAAGAGACCTGCCACATCTCAACTCACCACGCCGTAACTCTTGCTTACATACGACCTCAGTGGCATTTAATCTTATTGCTCTCGAACGCACCAAGTCCCCCATGCCTTAACAGAAATGGCTACCCATGGGCTATATTTTTGCGATCCGAACTATCATACGCAGATCGAAATTTGTAGAAAAGTGATTTTCGAAAGAAAGTTAGATTCCCGGGCAAGGCACTCTAAGCACCTGCAGATCTCCACCCAAGCTAGGTGATTTTTTGGGTACCAGATCTTCCTAGGAAACCGGAACCGGCACAGGGAAAGGAAATGGAATACGTTAAATACTGGAATACGGGAAAGGAACGGGAAAACAGGAAAAGGAACCCTGATACGTGAATTTCACACGCCGTCGGGCTTAGCACTGGGTGAACTCTACCATCACCTACTAAACCGACCTTCGGGTTGATCGCCGTACAAGAATGAGGAAAAAAAACGTCGCCGATTAGAAGCGCGACATCCGAAATGTTTCACATTCATGACACGGCGTACTTGGATGGAGACAGGACAATGTCGGCAACAACCACCATTCTATAGCGCAGGATTTTTGCTTATATTTTTTAATCGCCACTTTAAAGGACGATAGGCCGGAAGACTGAAAAACTTGCGGCACACCATCTTGGATATAAGGGTTATCACGGCGATCCCCTAACTTGCAGGCAGAGAGACGCTAATTAAAATACAATTAAAAAGGTTAATTAAAATAGGTTGGAAAACATCCCAGAACGCGAGATAAAATTCAAAGGGGAGGCCATCCAAGTCGGGTTGTTAGCCCTATGGGAACATGGAGGAGACGCAGTCCAGTTCGTCTGAACTTATGAGTCGACCTTAATCTAAGTCTTTTTGGTCTGAGAACAGCATAGGGAGAGGGGGAAGAGGGGGTGTGTCTCCCTCCTTCCACTGATGATACCTGTTAAAAATGTTTTGAATGTTCCGGGCCACTTTCCTAAGGAGGCCGGTGTCGCCGGTGGCAATTTCCATGACAAGGATTCTGTCTGTGGCGGAGCTGGAGTTGGAATTCATCCAGCGCCGGAGGTCGGATAACGTTCGGGGGCCCCATATATCCGTGTCCAGTTGTTTTTGACAATTTTGAGGAACGTAATTAACACTGAAACCTGCGGGGGGTTTATATAACCATGTGCCCCGATTTCAATTCTTTGTGAGTTATGTAGTTATCTAGCAAACGTTTATGATTCAGCCTAAATTTCAAAGTTGTGTACCCGACATCAGGGCATGAGGTCAATCCAACTCTCCTACTTCAACATGGTCCTAGGGCAGGGGATGAGAGGTCCCTCAGCAAAAGAGAATGTAAATTCTGACACTATCTGCCACGGTGCCCGGAAAAAAAGGTGCACACGGACGAAGCAGAGCGACCGTAGAAGTGGGAGGGGGAGGAGGGTAGAGAGACGCAAAGACGGCGACCCAATAGGAGAAGATGGTGTTGTGCCCCACCTCCTACTATGAGATAAGGTTGGAGAAACGACGAGGGAAAGGGTTTTTGGGAAATTGTCTTTGCCGGAAATCCCGGAGAATTAAGTGGTCGAGGGAATGGGGATTAGGATGCGCGGGGGATGCAGGCGGAAGGAAAGGGCGGGGGGAAAGGGGAGAGCGATTCAAGGAACGAAGGGCGCGGAAGTGGCGAAGTCCACTGAAAGTTTAAGTGAGAAATAAATGGACGGGGGTCCTTCGAGACGAGAGTTGAAGTGGAGAATGGTGTTTGCGTCAAGTTTTTTCATCTTTGTGTCGTTAGAGGGCAGTTTTAAGTTGTCATGGTGAAATTGCTATGAAAATAATAACTGACTTTAAATTTACTTTTTTCCACCTTACATTTCACCTCTCCACTGTTGACTCAATGTGGTCATAACTGCATACCCTGAAAACCATATTTGTAGGACGGCAAATCTCATACGTAGTACGTAAAATAAATGCGCAATAAATACTGGTGCAATCTGGCGGCCATGACGCGGACTATAGCCCCGCCCACTAGCACCACTAGTTGCCCGAGGCCCAATGAGCCGTCTACGCTTGGCAGATCGTCGAGCTGTGCGTATGGTGCCAGTTATGTTTGGTTTCTGTTGTCCTTGTTCTTACGGTTAGTCGAAAATAGAAATCAATGAAATCACGTAGCAACGAATTAACATAAAATTTTTGGTGAAGTGCAGTAAAGGATATAAAGAAGTAACTGAAATGTTGACAGCTGTATAAGGTGATAATGCTCTGGAGAAAATATCCGTTTTCCAGGGGATTAAGAGTTTTAAAGCTGGCCGACGAGACGCGACGGATGATGCAAGTCCGGGACGACCTTCAACCGCCTGTGTTGACGACAACATTGTCCCTTGCAGTCCCTTGTCCTTATTGTAAATGCTAAGTCCTACCAAACAGTTTTCAAGCGTTTGAGAGATCACGTGCGTCGTGTGCGACCAAATAAGATTCAAGGCGATGAAAGGATCCTTCACCATGACAATGCACCTGAACATTCAGCACTGATTGTTCGCCAGTTTCTGGCGAAAAATTCAATCACCATCCTTTATGATCTTCCTTATTCGCCCGAACTCGCCCCCTGCGAATTTTTACTATTCCTAAAATGCAAAAATGAAATGAGGGGACATCACTGGGAAGATGTTGACACAATAAACCAAGAAACGACGAGATAACTAAAAAGCGTAACTGCTGAGGACTTCCAAGGGTTCTTTAAAAAGTGGACAAGAAGATGGAATAAGTGCATAGCCTACGAATGGAGAGTACTTTGAAGGGGACATTATAGATGTAGACTAAATTTTGCAAAATAAAGTTTTGATGCCCTCAGTTCGCGTATTTATTGGAAATGTCTCGTAGGCGTAGCCTGGCAAAAAGCTTATGTGATCGAGCTATTATTCTCATAGGTATGAAGGGATGATTTAAGAATATGATCGTTAACCTCAACAACTATACATTTTCCAAAAGGTCGGCCAGGGGTGTTGCAACAGGAGTGGGAAGACGTAAAAATACAAATCTAATTAACAGGTCACTAAACCAAACGTATCTTGAGGATAAAACCATCAATCCTTCATTAAGTTAAGTAAATGTGATCCTTCCCCATAGGTTCTCATAGTATATCATGTATGATTTACGTTTTCCGTACCTTTTTCCCGCAACTCCCTTTCTTTACTCTTCTGCATCAAATGAAAAAGGCTTAAGAAGGACCAATATATTTTACACGAGAAGAAAACGTTTTGAAAATAAAAATAATTCTTCGTCGCCAGGTGGCCATAAGCTTAAGGGACGAAATTTAATTCCCGCGGTCTTTCGCAAACCTCTGATGTCGGCAGACTCAAGCAGGCGATGGACTTCAGCGCACCTTTTAGCCCATATGGTACCTTCCAGCATATTTCCTTGTGACACATGCACGCACCACGTAGGAGAGGAGCAAAATAATATAAAAAAACCAATAAAGTACGCCCCACGCTCGTGGAAAATAAAATGAAAGAACAGACTGAGCGTTGTAAAGCAATACACACCTGGAATAACAACTGAGGGAGGGAGATACAGTATATGGCTGGCAGGGGCATGCGCCAAAACCTACGCGTAATATCAGAGAAAAACAAGAAAATAATAATTGAAGGTGCAGGACGCAAAGTCGCATGAATTTCTATAAGTGTGAAATTCTAAAAGTATATATAGTAGCTATATTTTCTATTTCTCTGCACCTGATAGCAATGTCTCCATCCGTAGCTTCTTTTTCTTCTCTCTCTTTCATTCCTGACTCTCACATTCCAGCAACTTTTTTCCATATCATTTTTTCAAATGTCTCAATTTGGTATCGACCTTTACTGAATCACTTTCAACAAAAATTAAATCCCTATCAATATTCTCTCTTGATTGTTCTCTTCCCTATTTTATTTGTGTGTGTATTCATATATATATATATATATATATATATATATATATATATATATATATATTGTATGTACATATATAAATATATAATACACCAAGGATCAGATAACCCCTTTTGAGATAACAAAAAAATCAGTAAATGAGATGACAACTTACATGTATGTAATCTAATTTATGATATTGATGAAGATGCAGAAATATCGATGAGCTCTTAATAGATTTTGATGGAATCTATATCAACAAACGAAAAGTAAGGAAAACACGAAACTTCGAAAGAATGAATTTGATGACTCTTTGAAGATTCGGAGAAACATGTACTGGTGAATGGAAAATCAAGTGGAGGAGTATTTATGTGAGAACAAGTTTCGATTTAAAGGTAGTTGAGGAAGAAAGGAAACTATTCTTTCTCTAAGACTCAACATGGAAAAGAGAATAGAGAGAGATCAGCCGACATATATCGCTACCATTGAACTAAAGACAGCCTATGACGATGTGATCTCAATATTATTATTATAACGTACATGTTTTGGCAGATGGACAATGTCAGGTGGCACACAATTCCCAAGTATTACAATCAAACTTGCCTAGGAAAAAAACATGATATGAATCAATATCACAAAAGATAATAAATAAAATCAGTCGAAAAAAATACACTAAAAAGAGACTTCCAAACACAAAACTTTAACACACAAAAAGAAAAACCCCATCTCAATTACATCAGTTTCCCAATAAACAAGAAAAAAATCAAAACTTATGCTGTTTCATACAATTTTACACAACACATGAATCAAATTATTAAAGAAATTATTTCAATCTTTTTCTGTAAAGTATTCACTCTCTTAGGAAAGGGCTCGAATAGTTTTTCAGGTAAGGTGTTCCAATCAAGAACTCTTTTATTAAGAAAAGAAAATATTTTTTTATTCCTTCTTCTGTATGTTCTTCCATAAAATCTATGATGCTGCATATTCTAAAGAAAATGGGATTTGAAGTGAAGGATAGGATATTGATACACCCTCTACATAAAGAGCAGCCCTAGTTAGATGCAATGATAAGAGGAAAGAATCTAAAATAAAGGATTAATCAAGTATTGCTCATTAAGAGCTATAACATTTAACGAATACATTAATAAGGCAATAAATGAGATAAGATAAAAATAGATAGTGCGGCACTAATATATTGGGAAAAGAAAAGTACATGTACGTGTTTTCAGTGTTATTCAGATGATAAAGCCATAAATACAGAGAAAAAACATCTCTTCTCGCGCTGAAAAACTAGTATTTAGGATTGTACCTGTGCTACAATACGCATGCTTGGGATCAGAAAGAGGAGAGATATGCGTAATGCCAGAGTAGTGATGTGATTGGTAATAGAGCAATGTGGAGCATGAAGCAAATTATTTGGGCATAATTGATGAATGTATGTATGATGATAGAAGTACACTGAAGGGGTATAATCTTCGTAACCTGGGTATTATCAAACTGCTTTGGAGAGCGTGGAGGATGGAGAGTTGCGATGGGCAATGCTTGGAAAATGAGTGAGACAGGGTTGTCCATTATCATCAGTAATGTTAAACGTATATGTGGAGGAAATGGTTGAAGAGCCCTGGGAAGATCTGGATATTGGATGAAAGTCGGCGAGGAGTTCAAAAAATAAGTCATATCTGAGTACATTGGAAAATCAGCGTGATAGGTATGGTATGAGAATGCGAATAAGCGAAAAAAATTGTGAGTTTTTGAAAAAAGAGAAAAGACAAGTGAAATATTGGACAATGCAACGATTTATAAGTGTAATAATCATTCATCACACCCGGGATACGATTCCGGTCAAGGCGAATACCTTTTTTACGCTCTGAAATTGTTGCATTGTTATGCACATTAGCAGATGATTCCGTTGAAAGGTTTGTCGCGTCATCTGCTGCTCTTTCTTGGATTGAAACTATGAGTTCAAAACTATAGCATCTGGAGCAGTATGCGAATCTTTGAAGTGCGTTCGACCTAAGTGGTAAAAGTAGTAGGCAGAGACAAAAACAAAATCAACGCTAGTCAATGATGCTTTCATAAGAAGGAGAAAATTGACGACAAGGACATTGAGTAAGGAGCTTAAGAAAATAATAATGAAACATTTAGAAGGAAATGTGGTTTAGCACGACGCGGAAACTTGGCCTTTGAAGCATAATGATAAGCGTTAGCATGAGGCTTTTGAGATGTGGGCAAGGAGAAAGGGCGGGAAGGGTTAAATAGACAGAAGGAAATGCATATGAAAACGTATTCGCCTTGGTGGAGGAGAAGAGAAAATTGCAGAGGGACTTATAATGCAACCATTTCAGAGAGTAAAAATCATTCGCCTTGACCGGGTTACTCTCTGAAATGGTTGCATTATAATGCACACATAGCGGGTGACTCCGTTAAAGTTACTTTTACAGTTTCTTGAAATTTGTCTAAGGTATGAACAGCCTAAGTGTTTGAAATTGGCTTTATTAACATCGTGGACTGTGGCGCGTCGCGCACGACTACGAATGCCTGTGACATTGTATGTGCGGTATTTCGTCATAACATCTTGTTCCTTTAAAACCCCCAAAATTTCAGAGTGTAAGAGGACGTCTCGGTAGCTTAATTGTTTAAAGCACTCGGCCGGATATCGAGGGATCCGGGTTCGAATCCCGGTCAAGGCGAATGATTTTTACTCTCTGAAATGGTTGCATTATAATGCACACATAGCGGGTGACTCCGTTAAAGTTACTATTACAGTTTCTTGAAATTTGCAGAGGGACATTCAAAGGAGGCATGAAAGGTGGATTCAGAGCGTTTTAACAGGCGACGGAGTCTGCAAGACTGTGACAAAGAGGGGTGAACGTTTGGTGAATAAGGTGTGGGTAGGAATTAGACAGGCATATTGAACGGAATGAAAAAAGGGAGGCGTACGGAGTTGAAGGTTGTGTTTTCTCAGGAGAGGCTAAGAAAGGTATCACCACCCAGCCTTGGTTCATCCAAAACCTACCGTAAACAGTTGACTATCGTAACAGTGCTACATACAAGATGCAGATCTACTATAATTACGACTACTAAGAACTCATGGATAGAATCTCTTGTTTAGCTGGTCTTACCAAAACTTCCGCCAGTTTACGAATGAGATGAAATTAAGTAGACCTCTTCTCTCCAGGGGACCTAAGCACTAAAATATGTCTTTCAGAGCCGTCAACTTTCCTAAACCATATGTGGCATTTGACCAGGTCCTGGCCCTTAACGTGCCATTGCACGTACTGTAAATGATTTGCCGTAAGTTTTCCATTGTATGATCCTGCTCGGTGCATGATTGCTCGGAAATTTTAATATAATACTCTGTCTTACTTTTTTAAAACCCTCAGTATTACATTACTCCAGAAAACAAATAATATTTTATGGTGAGTGAATTTCACGATATTTTCTATCAACTCCATTGAATATTTTTACATACTCTGGGGTGACTTTACTGTTCCATTTTGGCTTGCTCCGGAAAAAGTAATTGAGCGCGACATGGACTTCATCACCAATTTTTAGTAATGTTATCACCATAGTCATCAATCTGTGATTCTTATTCAAGTGTTGTTGATTGTAAATTTTTACTACCACGTTGACCTGTTCAAAGTATGCTTTCGATTTGCCACTTTTTATTCTCAACTTTCAATTCTTGTTTCATCGATCTCATGTCATTCTGCACTGTATTTTACGTTTTTTGAGTGGCATCTCAGTGTTCTAAAAACGAATTTAATATTCCCTTCCCGAGAATGCCTTGAGCAAACACCCAATACTTTCCTCCGTGGTTGTTATAGCCTTCCGACTACTCACGTTACTTATTTTTTGAAATAATATCACCGTCCCTCCCTGCTCGTATTCCATTTGTACATATAAATGCATGCACATGCTGGGGCCAATTCAAATTTTAACTGAACGATTGTTTTGACGATAATGCTATGTCGGACCTAATGAAATGGCAAAATGCACCAGACTGTTTGGGTGGACCGTACAAGTTAAATGAAAACTTAAAAACTGCGCGGGGAGGGCGTCTTTAAATATTGTAAACGCTATAGGATAAAAAGTGATCTATTCATTCTTTCAGCATCACGGTAGGGATAAAAGTTTAAAACTAAACACTGCGAACCGAATATGGATCAGCAACCACGTTTGGGGCGTACGCCTATGTACCATCCCCAACGAACTAAATTAAGCCATTCGCCAATTGGCATAGAAAATATTTGGTAAAAAATAATAAGAAAGATGCGAATCAATACAAAATTGAAATGAACTCGTTTCAAATATAATAGTTAATATTGGAAAAACTTAATTCTGCAATCCGAGGGAACCAAAAATTCACAAATCACAACATAATTATTGGAAACCAAGATTGTCTAACAAAATATACACCAAAATTAGTGTTTAGTTACACACTCTATATAGCTGTAAGGAAAAGACTAAACTTCTTTCATCCATGGCGTGATTCTGAGGATAACAGTGCCGAAATAGGAAGGCACCAACACGGAGTACATCCTCCTTCTTGATCCCCTTCTGAGTATACAAAGCCAAAAAAGCCTGACTTTTTTTTACCATGAAACATTCTTCCCGTTGCTTATTCTTTTCGCAACATTTTATTTATTCATGTCTATTTCGCCTCCGTGACATGCATCTTGATTCCAGCAGATTCATTTAATCATACCCTTCCGTACTTGAAAGTTAACATCCCGCATCTTGATTCTTTTCCACCACATTTAACTTTGACCTTCCTGGTGTAATCCTTCCACTCAAACTAACTAAGCTTCTCCTAAGTGTGTGCATAGCGATAAGATTCTGATCTCAGCAGAAGGAAAGCAAAGGTAAAGTCGGCGGCAAAAGACACACTTGAAGAAGTTCTTTAAGGTTATGCTGTGGGAGGAGAGAGAGAGAGAGGATTGTTGGAAGAAATACAATGAAGTCGTAGCGTTTTAATTGACGATTGAATGTTGTTGATTGCGGCCGAGGAGAGGACGTTCAGAAGGCGAAATAGGGGAGGAAAAGGATTCATTACACGTTGGATGCAATGAAGAGAGGTAATGGTGCATAAGGAATTGAAGAACAGCTTGGCTTGGTTGTGTAACTGTAAGTAGGCAATGCTAAGAAATTTAACAACTTTCAGTCTGTGCCCATCTTAAACGACAGATTACCTATTAACCGATCAATTGACATTAACATTTGAGATTTCTAATTCGACGGAACTATGAATAGGTTATCCGGGTATGAAATAAATCTCGGGGAAGGAACAGCTGCAGGGGATTCCTAGGGCTCCACTGTTGATATGTTTACATATGGCAACCTCCTTCCTATTGAGACTGTGACATATCATTCTAAGAATAGCACAAATAACGTGGTCATAGATTTAATAGTCTTTAATGGAGAAAATGTGTACGTAAAACGTAGGTTTGTGGAGTAAATGTAGACAAAAAAGTAGACGTCTTTCTTTCCAACCTAAAACATAAGGTAGTATTGGAGGTGTGCTGTTTCATAAAAATCCAGACTTCCCGTAGAAAAGTGTAATGGATACTAATATCCCCATTCATCAAACTCAAAAACAGCATCAAATGAAAAGCAATAGCAATACAAGATTATTCGGCGAAGATACCGTTACCTAAGAGAAATATTCGAGCTAATGACGTCTCAAGCGACTTACATCAACGAATTTCAAGAAAGAGGGTGCAAATATTAAACAGCTTTACATCTACATTTACGCACTATTCTCCAAGCCACCAAGGAGGCGTGTGGCAGGAGGTTTAAGGTTACCAAACTTAAGCAACGGAATGGATAAGTGTTCAAAGTTCAGTTTGTCGGCCGCAGTGTTTTCGTCATCGTAAGTTTTGTTTTTATCGTGATCGAGAATCGTTCGAGGAAAGAAAGAGCCCCTGTAACTGTTAGTACTATGGTCCTCCTTATCGTACTCGAATATATCTGCCGATAAAATGAGGGATCTTAATTATTTCTTCAAAGTCATAAATTAAATCGAGTGTTCTGTACCGCCATAATAGCCTTAATCTCGCTTCCTTCCTACGTGCTTGGAGGGAATCCTATCCTAGCTCGTCTGCTAACACATTTACACTCGCTTCCTTGTGGTTACCTTTCTTCTCAAACCTAGAGGTCCTTCTTTCCACCTTTCCTTTCTTCTAAACTACTGAAGCATTATGTATCAGGGTTTCCTGGTATAAGGCCCAAATGATTTTGGATTATTCCTTAAATATTCGCGCAACATTTTGCTTTTAAAAGTACGTAAGATTCTTTGAGCATAATCTTATTCGTTCTTCCACATAATTTAAATTGTTTTCCTTCTGAACTCTATAGTGCGATTTGGTCCATACTTATCAAATATTTTAAATTAAGTAAACTTTTAATTGCCTCCTCTAAGGCCACCTTGACTTCTCTATTGTGTTTTCTTGTTTTACTGATAGGGTGAAATATTTGGCTGGCTATCGTCAGATCGGAATCACTATGATGTAATCAAATATGTAGAAAAGGTTGCACGTCAGCAATCATTACCATCAAATTGATGACACGAAGAGTGGGAATCCACAGCGCCGAAAAAGAGAAAGAACGAACCATATTTCTTCATTTTGATTCCACGTCGAATTTTTACGGGCCATTTTGAAGCCATCTCAGACAACATTGATTTAAGGGTTGAAAAATATCCCACTGCCCAATTCCCTTTCAGCGTCTATTGTGCAGATGTAGATTGAGATGATTTCTCAACATCATTGAATCGGGAAATAGGAAGAGTACGAGCTTTCTCGTCTCTAAACCTGAATTCCTTTTCTCCCAATAAATAGTCCCTGCCAAATCTCTCTCTCTCTCTCTCTGGCGTCTTCCGGGAAAACGTATTATTATACCGAGAAGAAAGAATAATCGTCGAACAAAAGGCAGGAACTTTCTTGGGAACCAATGCTTTTATAGCTGACATTGTGTGGGAAGTTTTTGCGCTCCAACTTATTTCAAATGTATTTTCTTTTGAGAACTTAACATAAGTGATAAAGCAAATCTACATAAATTCTTATGCGTGCACGATGAATCCCTTCGGGACGAAAGGAGGTTCATATTTTAATGTAGTGATAGAAAAGGTCCCATTATTCAAAATTATTCAATTCTCTCGGATTTATCATTTCAGCTTCCTCTTACCTAAGATATCTATGTAAATACCACTGTTTTTATTTTTAGAAAGGTTTTCTTAATCTCACGAATTTCAGGTCGTTGCGCTGAAAGGTTGTAACGTGGTACCTGAGGAGTCGATGAGGTTTTTTTTATTTTCGATTCCTCATTGCCATATGTATGTTAAAAATAACTCAAAAGCACAAAATGCGGAAATCAAACATATTCTATGTCAATGATGCCCAGAGATTATTTAATTGATTGCCACAAAAGAACTTTGTAAACTACTCACCAATACTGTGACAGCTAAAATCTTCTGTCCAGAATCTTTTGGCGTTCGATCTAATATTTCCCTGAAAAATAGATAAGATAGAAAAATTAATCATACACCATACTTAAGTTGAACTTCATTTAATGAAGTAAATTCGGATAATTCAATGCAAAATTATTCAATCAATTCAAATACTCCAATTCTTGCACCCATTTGCACCCAAAGGACTAGAATGATCAAAAAATGTTGATCATTCCAAAGACGTAACATTTCCTTGATAGCAATATACCTTAATTCAGGCCTGCTAATTAGTCAATGCCGTAAACTGTGGAAATAAGTGAGCAGATAAACATTTCACAGAAGGGAGTATATGTAAACTTGGATAGACCGGAGATTTACAATTGGGGTTCATATGAATTACAATTCTGTAAAATTAGATGTCGATTCAAATACGCCTCAACTTTTCTGATGAGATGGACTGCTTTGAACGGTAAGGGTATTTCTACATTATACCTCGCGTGAGGTCACGAGGACTTGCGGCAGGGTTATACTACCGGAGCTGAAGAATGTAAATGCGAGTTAACAAGGAGAAACGGATGACATGTAACTTTAATGTGTTAACGACTCTGCCAAATGAAGTTTCCATTAATCATAAACCAGATTTAACATTAAATGAAAGGATGTGGTAGCCTAGCGGGAGAGTGCCTAGTGAGAGGTGAGAAAGGATGTGGTAACCTAGTGAGAGGTAAATAACCAGGGGGCCCAGGTTAGATTCTGGGAGTCCACTCCGAGCACCCCAGCCTTGTCCAAGCTGCGGGATTTTTCGGCTTTTTATCTGTTAGGGAGACCAGAAGCGGCATAGGGCATGCTCCCCATTCCCTATGGCGTGCGAATTCCCAACGCACTTGGACTGACGAGTCCAACTCGTAGTATTTGGTGAGCACTACCCGCGCCTATCAAACAGGACTTCCGGGTTGATTTCGCTTGTAGTATAACCGTAAAAATCAAGTAATTTAACAAATTTTTGACAGAAATGAAGTATAATGTTTTGAATTTTCGCCTTGTATCTAAATTGAACGAAGGATTATGAGAGGTAGGGGAGTGGAATAGAGAAAATAATTTTAAAAAGAGTGGAAGATAAACGCCGAGATTTTAAATATGGTAAAATATAGTTTCAGATGTGGTTTTCATGTATTAGAGAGGAAGCTCCTGAGAGAGATCCGAGAAAGGCCGAAAAGTGGTCAGAGAAAAAACCATATCACAGAAAATCGTTTCTTAGGATATCGCCTATCAATTACGCTAATCTTCTTTTAAAATTGTTTAAGGAACAGTAATTCTCACTAATCCTTCAAAATACTTGTCCATTCATTCCTTACTTCTTGTTACAATTCATCTCAAGGCTCCTTCAATATCAATAAGTATCAAATGCTAGTAGCATAGTCCCTTCTCCTTCCGCGATGCACTACAAAACAGGGTCTCGCCAAATGCGGATCTTCAAGAGCAGATTCTTTTCGTTTAAACAAGTTTTCTTCTAAGTAAATGGGTTACTTTCTTCTGATTGAACGCAATCCTAACCTGATGAACGTCACATAACATGGGTGAGGCACATACATCCGGACAAACACACGTTTCCCCGAGTGAGGTTTCCTCGCCTGGTTAGCGATACCTACGCCAGATTTCTCCAAAGAATTGTTCTAAGCCACAATATCGTAAACAATCAATCTGGGGTACCAAAAGAAGAATCGAAATATTTCGAAATATAACGCCCAGTGGGAACACTTTTGATAATAGCGGCTCTTCGATTGTACGCCGCACTTGTACGTAAAATCTCGGCCATTTTGAGGTTATGACTGTTTACTAGATTCCTATGGCTTTCAAGAACGCCATTAGCGACCTCCAGTGGAACTACGATATGGTGGGAAATTAAAATTGAATATTTGTCCGGATTTAAGCACCCCATCCTGCATGTAAAATTTTTCTTTATCATTTGTGATTTTAGGACCAAATACTTTAATGTATTCACTTCCTGGATAATATCATTCCCTAGTCCTCTTTCATATCTATTGCCATGATCCATTCTAAAAACCAAAACCTTGTTATTTTAGTTAACGTAATATCATGAACTAATTATCCTCAATCCCTTAACTTTCTGTGCTATGGACTCACTGCGGCTCATGCTCACTTTCAGCAATCGCAATTTTGTAATTTTAAAATCTTTTCTTGACTACTCATTTTCCGTTGGTTTTTATTTTCAGATTCGATTTTTCACTCTATCGCTACGTAGCACATTAAAAGTCCATTTTTTTCACCAACTTAAGTTATCTGCACGTACTTTGGGAATAATTTGGCATTGATGATAACAAAATAAGGGAATTGTAGGATTTAAAACACATAAAGAGGTAGGGCAAGCAAATCGTATCCCAAAGCACAAACATTTGAAAGTAGGCAAAAATTATGTAATAAAAAAATCACAGACAAATGTTACATCACGCCACTTGAAATGCACTTACACACCTTACTTTTAATCTTCACTCTAGATGATTGTTTTTGCAGCAAAGAAAACATTGTTTTGCACTCCATTTCGCAGCCACTTATTCAGCAGGCAGCCTCTATTCTCGACTCCGAATAGTAGTAACCTCTCTGGCGTCTTACAAGTTTGCCGATTGGAAGATAAACGTGACCAAAAAGAAATAGAAGGAAGTACCTAAAAGACTGGGTTGGAAGAAAACTACTTATCCTTTCCGATCTGAGAGAGCAAGAGAGGAAGGAAAAGAGAAAAACGTTATCCAATAAGTGTCGACGTCACAAATCTGAATAAGACCCTTGATGTTTTATTGAGTAAAAAAAGCGGAAAGGGTAAGAGAACCTTTCGAAGGAGAAATGGAAGTCGTACTGGTGGTACACACGGGAAGGAGGAAATGAAAATAAATAAAAGTTGGGAAGGACGGGAGATTTTCTCTTTTTTTCTGTTGAGATGTTGGAGAGATGTGACGACGGCAACAGTTTGTTAGGAGTGGAAGACGGGGGGTGGGGATTCAGGGGGAAGGGAGGGAGGGTCGAACAGCGGGCATGGGGGTGAAGGGTGGTTCGCGTGGCCGCGGGAAGAGGCGGCTAGGAGGTGGGGGACAGTGCGAGGAAGATTGAGAGGGAGAGTTATTCACGCCGAAGTGGTCTTTGAGGCTAAACGGGGAGCGCAAACTTTTATCATAGCAACGGGAGAAAGGAAGATACTCAGGCGTCGATTAACTTACCCGCCTCGAGATTTCTCATCCCGTCACCTCAGGTTGAAGAGAGAGGATGAAAGCCAGTTCAGGAGGGGGTGTGAGGGGGTTGCGCTGCGAGGCCTAGGGGGACCACTCCGAGTCGTTTCTTAACACCTGAGACACGTCAGATGTCAGAAAGCGAGGGAGGATCTCGTCGCTCGCTATTACGGACACATACATTTGCGATATCTGCGAAAAATATAGGCACTTCTCGTGCCTCAGCGATGTAACTCACAGTTTTGTAAATAAGGCTGATAACGAGCGCCCGGCGGAAGAAATAACTTGTGAGCATGATCAATAAAATCATAAAATAACACACGCAATAAAATTTACTGTTTTAAGGCTACTATGCCACGACTACAACCATAAAACGGGCCCTTGGGCATAGCATGATTATCACATGCCATTGACGATACAGAGTAGACACTTAAACTTCAAAAGAAAATCTGATTTAGGTAATACACATATGCTTAAATACATCACTAGCAATACGATTTCACTCCACACAGAAACTCAACGATATCACAGAGATCTCGGAAGATGAAGTTTCTGCAGAACTGAGAACAAATCTTGCAAATTAAAATGCAGCAATACTACAGTACAGTATAGTCAAAATATCCAGCATTTAATTGCTTTCTTTTTGATAAGGTGTTACAAGGAAGTTATAATAGATGGCGTTTAGATCACTTGTACAATGCGTCACTGGCTTATTCGTTCATCTACTTTATAATGAAATTCGAATTGGCGATCGACCAAGGGGTTCAAGAAAGAGAATGATCGCGATTAATTTTTTAGGCATTTTTTGATTCTCGATTTGAAGATAGACAGCAGGATAATTTGAAGAGGAAAGATATTGCATAACGGCATAAAATGTACATTAGAGATTTGCGTGGATGAATGTGTAATTTTATTAATTATATCAACCATTAATGTAGGGTGCACGCAAGTATAAAGCTTAAAACCTGAGATACATGAAAGAGAGAAGAAAAGGGAGTCCCAAAAGCAGGGTAAATACGGATAGTAAGAAGTGTATTAGGGGAAATTGGGGCAAGTGACCGACGTGGCAGTCAGGTTTTCGCACCAGTTACATCCTTCATCTATGTTAAGAGCATGGGATCCTATTTCGAAAACGACCTTACCACGACGATGATGGAATCTAAGTAGTTTATCATGGTAATAGTGAATTTCGCCTTGAAACCAATATCTGGATATCGACAAACCTGCATCCAAAAAAATCTACCCATCTGGTTCACATCCAAATCGATTCTTCTTTATTTTCTTCCATTATTCATCATTCATATATTTGTGATACGTAGTGTCTGCCACAAAGGATGGCTGAAAGAACAATATCCATTCTCATGCCGGCTTTGTTCATAAACGGAACCCGATATTAATCAATAAAAAGGTCCTCCTTAATTTTTCCATTGAATTTCGTTATACAGCTTGAGATGGAAAATCATTTCCAAGTTGGAAATGGAAAAAACGCAACGAACATTGATAGATTCCAGGCTTTTTTGCGGCAAAACAAGCACACTCAACAAATTTATTCGCTCTTGTATTTTCATCCGAGTAGCCATTCCTGAGAAGGCCCTAATATTTATATAATTTAATGAACAAATGCAGGTCAAACATTGCTTTATACAAACCAGTTACATTAATAAATATGCAGGATAATTATGCTGTGTCTACATGAAAGTCTACTAATGACCAGATGGCAAAGGTCATCATAGTGTAATGATATTTAAGAAGATGTGATTATTTAGTCAAAAGTTACAGTTCTTTTTGTCACAATCGAGTACGTGCATATAAGCATCGGTTTACATTCATGTTGCATTAAGAAAAACTATGGAGTAAACTGCGACGCAAACTCAGCTTCCAAATATAAGAACATATAGCATTGATTTTACTTCCACGCATTCAATGCCCCAGGTGCATATTAATACTCACACAGGTGAACTAATATGCTATTTTCTATCACAGAAATCCTATAGGCATATTAATATTTATTTAACAATCCTCAGTAGGTTGAAATAATTAAAAATAAGTATCATTACTTGAAATATAATATATTATTATTATTAAGTAATCTACCGGTTAAGGTAGGTTTTTGGATGTACAAAACTATCAAATAAATATTTTGTAACTCCAAACAAAACCCAATCCAGCAATCTACTCTGCATCAAGTCTCTCTTCATCTCTGTGTACTTATTTCTTCCCTTCATCTCGTACAACTTATAATTTATAAAGGAAGCTTAATTATTACTACGCGTTTTATTTTATGCATATCGGAAAGAACCTACGGATAAATTTCCCCCGCTCTATGAGATGAACCGTTTCCAGATGAAGGGATACCCATTTCGAAGCGACGGAACCTGGGAAATGGGCCGCGTAACGTTTTGGTTGCCCAGGGAAAGTACCCGAGTACTTTGCCGCACGATGCACCGGAATGAAAAAGGATCTCTAGAGATCGGAGAGGGCGGGGCAAAAAAAACGGCGTAAAGGGCGCCGAAAATGGACGAGCAGCTGCAGTCCGCCCGACATGAGTGACTGGCAACGGGAATGGTAGGAAAAGGAATCGATAAACAGAGAATTCCGATTTGAACCGGGGCAAGTTTGTGAGGGGGGGGAAGCAGAGGGGGCACACTTGGGGTGCAATTTAGGAGTGCCTGCGTTGTCCTCCATCCGCCAAGGAAAAAAATTTCCAACGTAATCAATATTCACATTTCTGTTCCTTCGGAGAGATAAGGAGGAGATGGATCTCGTGCGGGAGAGACCCTACGTGTTCTTGGCGTGGAGCTGTGGCCACAAGTCACTTTCGCCTAAAAAATAAAAGCCATTTATTAAAAAAAATATATTTAAACAAATAAATGAAAGGTATTGATACCGGAGTAAAATTTTCTATACATGTTTTCCTAAAAGTTTCTTTCAACGAGTAAATTAATGGAGAGAGATGAAAACCTTGAGGTGCTAATATTTGATTAATCGTAATGTAAACTGTCATCACACGTGCTAATTGGAGTCAGCGCAGGTCGTGATTCGTGATATGGCTTCTACGAATTAATTAAATATGTAGCATGCCACGCTTTGTCTCTCTAACGACTGTCAATATATAGTATTATAGGCAATCTACCGGTTTTTTGAAGTTTCATTTATGTGTAAAATTGCATACACAGTTGAGGATGCTTTGGTAACGTTCTCTCAGTTCATGACAAATATTTCTAAAAATTAAGCCGGTAAAAATAGAAACCAGCCCGAAGTTTGGTTTGACAGGTAAGGATAGATTTCACCCAATACCAAAACCTGAGTGGTGCTTGAAATTCGCACCGCGCAGGGTGGCGGAGTCAACTCCTTCCCATTGTCGCCAACGGTTACCCACTCAGAACTGGTACCCGGTCAAACACGCAGATTTAGACCTTCCTAACAGTACACCGATAAAAGATTGAAGCAATAAATTGCCCTATTCTAATCGAACGGGCCAAATTATTATTATTACACCGACTAGACTAAAGAACCTCCTTCAAAAGGCATGCATATAAACAATTTAATATCAATATTTCAAAAGTTAAAAATAAAAAAAAGATATGCCTCCTTAGTCACTTTTGTTTCATTAATGAAGTAAAAACATTATATTTACAAACTCCAGCATACGTTTCCATGATTTTAGATCTAATTTACATATTTTAATTTTAAAATATTGAGGATTTTAGGCAAATAAAAAATAATTAAGCGGTGGTTTTTCAGATAAACTGCCTGAGAATTGCCTTTCCTAGATTGCGTATGTCATCAAATCTGATTACTCACTGAGTAACAATATACTCGGTATTTTCAATTAAAAATGTCTTAATTTGTCGATTTATGATCAATCTAAAGCAAACAAGTCTTTACTTTCTTCAGTAATCACGTAAAATTTATGCTATTGTATTCCTCTAATAATTTTTGACACTTGACCAAATTGTAGTTACCTTCAGTTTTCATTTTAATTAGGTAAATTGAGTGACTATTTTACTACAGCTTTTATTTCCCATGCTTATACAATAGTAGAAGACTGAGAATACAATTTCTGTGAAAGCTAATCTATTCCGGAAAAGTCACATCCACATAGAAGAGAAAAAATTCCCAATAGCTCACGATATTATATACGTATAAGTTAACCTCAATTAAGCAAAGTCATATTCAACGAGAAACTATTCTTTAGTTGAAAATGCCGTTGTGTTAATGAAATGGAATTAATAAAATAAAATATCTTGAAGAATTAATTATATATGTCATTGATTGATTGTCTAAAGTTTCATTTATCTTATTCATGATTTGTTATTATTATTCTTTTCTCATCACTTAAGATTAATAACTGTTAATCTCAAGCAATACAGAGCGAGGATGTTAAACCTCACAGATAGAATTTACGAAATGGAACTCGTATATTCAGGTTATTCATCCCTATATAATTATGGTGTTGCTTTAATTAACACATTATCTTTAGAATTTTTTATCATGTGCTGAAACAAATGGAAAAGATTATCACTAATAAAATTACACGAAAACAATTTCTTTTTATGCTTAAACGTGCCCTCTGAAACCAGCTCTTTCTAACAGGAAATACCTCTGACCTATTTCAAGAAACTGTAATAGTAACTTTAACGGAGTCACCCGTTATGTGTGCATTATAATGCAACCATTTCAGAGAGTAAAAATCATTCGCCTTGACCGGGATTCGAACCCGGATCCCTCGATATCCGGCCGAGTGCTTTAACCATTTAAGCTACCGAGACGTCCTCTTACACTCTGAAATTTTGGGGGCTTTAAAGGAACAAGATGTTATGACGAAATACCGTACATACAATGTCACAGGCATCCGTAGTCGTGCGCGACGCGCCACAGTCCACGATGTTAATAAAGCCAATTTCAAACAGGCTGTTCATACCTTAGACAAATTTCAAGAAACTGTAATAGTAACTTTAACGGAGTCACCCGTTATGTGTGCATTATAATGCAACCATTTCAGAGAGTAAAAATCATTCGCCTTGACCGGGATTCGAACCCGGATCCCTCGATATCCGGCCGAGTGCTTTCAACCTTGGATTTTTTAATTCAATCAGGGTGCTCAAAAGCGTGCATGAATGTTTTTAAGAGAAAAAATGCCTCCCAAATGAATGTAACTTATAAATGTAATACGGAATCTTTGCTAATTACTGCAGCATAATATTTCAGAGTGATTGAAAAAAGTTCAATAAACATATTTTTTTAGCAAAAGATGAAGTACTAAAGCCAGCCATAAATGTTTTTAAATAAAAGACTATCCATATTCGAGATATGATTAAGAAAGTGAAAAATTGCCTTATAATGAAGTTGAAAAAACTATTTCTTAATAATAGTTCTCTCAATTTTCGCAGGTAATTCAACCTCTAAGGAGGAACTAGTACATGGGCGCACAACAAATAATTTACTTTTATTTCTACGCAAGGTACAAAAGTAGATAACCAAGTATCAACTAGATCTACTAAATATGTGCTAACTTATTAACTTACTTTTATCATGAGAATATATAAACAAAATTATCATACGAACTAGCATTATTTTAATATTTATTTTATAATCAGATGGAGAGCACTACTGGGGTCGTTGCAAATGAATGAGTGTGATGATTGTTCTAAGATGCAATCAACGATGTCAGACGGCAATGAACACAATAATTAATTTTATAATTACTAATATGTGCATGAAATCAACCAAAATTTGAAACACTGAAAGATTAATTACTTAGCGGAATATAAATCGTATAATTGTAGCTAATTTTTATTATATGTTATCGTAAAACCTTATTTCTCTCCGCCTCATCCACGATTACATCTCCGCTGGGACACTTTCACTTCAATTGAAGTTCCCACTATGTGTCTTCTTTTATTCCACGAAAGCCACCCGAAAGTAGCACATTTTTGCCATTGAAAATAATCGTATCCCAGGTGAGTAAGTGTTGCATTATTAGAAATTATAAGTTGGTAATCACTTGAATTCAAATTTTGGTAATTAATGCAATGAAATCATTCCAAGATGGTATTTATATAGTATATATTATTGACGGGAAAAGTAAGTTGCATCGGTTGGAAATCAAACCAGGGCCGCCCGCGTGGTAGGCGAGCATTGTGCTACTGAACCGCGAATAATATAACTCCATTATATTTTCATTTGTAAATAATTACTTTCACCCGTTTCTTACTCAAGCACTTTCTTTCCTTAAAATCCTCATCATAAAGTGCACCTTGCGACTCTAAGCACAAGAGCAAGCGAAACCAAAATCACCCGACGACATATCGACCCAAATCATGCATATTCTTGAGTTCAGATCGATAATTAAATCCCTTTTACGCAATAAATCGAAAACTCTGAACAGCGACTTTCTACGACAATAGATACGCCAAGTTTATTCTTAGACTGGAGTAAATTTTTTTTAAACATAATTAGATTATACCGTCTACAGAGCTTGATGGCATTCTAATGGCTTTGTTTTAAATAGTCGTAGCAGCTTACTTCTCCAAATCAATTCCATTCTAGCACAAAAAGAAACTTTAATTATGAATATGGAGTTAAGCAAATACAGGGCTGAATAATTGCAAATAGCTATTGACCTGCAAATGCAACAATTTCAGACTAAAAATTCGAGGGCCCCGGAGGAATCCGTGATTCGAACCCGGATCCCTCCATGTCCAACCGAGTGCTTTAGCCAGTTAAGCTATCAAGGCGTCCTCTAAAGCTCTGAAAATTTCCTGAGCTCGAATCCCGGTCTAGGGGAATGATTTTCACACTCTGAAATTGTTGCATTGAAATGCATATTTGCGAATGACTCCGTTAAAAGTTACTGTTGCGGCATCTACCGCAGTTTCCTGGAAGCTATCAACTTTGCGAATCCTGGTTATTCGTTTTCCTTGTTTTAATAACATTTGTGCATTAATTTTGACGTTAGAACTACGTTTTCGTTCCTTGTAAAAAAACCAATGATTCTATTGGATAATTCCTAATTTCTCTGGCGTGTCAACTGCGCTGCCAGCATTTTAGCAAAAAAAAAACCTACTGCAACAGCATGGGCCTAGTGTATAAAAAACATGCCTGGGAGGTGTGTGGTTGCCATGGGCATGTAACGGAAGCAACGGTTTGTAACGGTTCCTCGATCCCGGATAGCAAACGACTCCCCTCACCAAGGCTTAAAAACGGTCCCTCTCTCTCTGGCCCCACATTCAAGGACGGACGTCACAGCAGTGACGCTCCATTCTTATCTCGCAATTCAACCTGGAATAGGGTGAGGCTACATTCCACCGTCTGTGGCATCGCTCTGCCCTCGGGGAGTCTGTGCCGAGAGGGAATTGTGGGAGGGGAAGGGTGGTTGGATGGGCAGGTCCTTAATACAATGTGCGTTACGAAAATAATGCAATTATTTTTTTAGTAATTTACTGAACAGATTTCCACAAACACTTCAAATTCTTCAAAGTACTGTCCATGGGCCTCATTACACATTTTTTCTGCCATGACCGGCACGCAGCCTGGAAGGCGTCTTCGGAGACCTCTCGCAAGGTCTTCGTCACGACAGATTGATCTCTTCTGTGGACGAAAAACTGGTTCATTCCAGGGCTACATTCATCCGAGGGAAGAAAACGAAATCTGCTGAGGAGACGCTGAGACTATAGGGGGGGAGGTAGCGTTGGCACCTGGTGTTTGGCCAGGAACTCGCGGACTCGTAGCGCGATGTGGCAAACACCTTGGGCACGAGCTTGGCACCCACTTTCCTCATTGCAGGGTCAATTCGCTGAAACATTCAGTAGCCATGTGAAACAGTAGACGACAAGTTCAGTTCACTGGCGACCATCTTGATAATCAATTGACGGTCAGAGTCGAACAATTGCAGAACTCGAGCCACATTGTCGTCAGTTTTGCTGGTTGACGACCGCCCAGAGCGTTGTTCGTCGTGAACCTCTTCCCGGCCCTCCTAAAGGCCTTTAACCACCTCGAAACTTGTGAGTAGGACAGAGTAGAGTCCCCGTAAGCCTCACGAATCATTTGGTTAGTCTCCTCATGAGATCGTTTCAGTTTAGCACAACAACCACTTAGTAGTCGCGTAACGTTGCTCGATTGTCGATTCCATTTCTTTCGTGACACGGTTGGCGCGCAAAGGTTTACAATAACTGCCGTTTAACCGCTTCCACAGCTTGAAGAGCGCTGAAACTGGTTTCGGGGCAAAGCTTGGCGTCCCTCCCACCTACTCAGCTCAGCTACTACCTCAGGAGCAGGACATTCAATTGCACTACTTTCTAAACGCACTCTTTACATATGGGAGAGGGGTCATCTCTTAAAGACGGGAAGTTCACAATAACGTTTTGAGGGAAGAGTTAGGACAAGGTGAGACACTCTATGGAGAGCTCGAGGCGGATGGGGGCTCATGGTGAGTACTTTTCACACTCACTGAAGGGGGGGGAGAAAGGGGGGCGTGGCTAAGTAAGGAGTGGACCCAAGGAGATAAAAAGGAATCTAAAAAATAGTGGGGGGAGAGGATGAGGGATGGAGAAAAGGATAGGGGTAGGGATGAAAAGGATATGATATTGATGCCAAAATCAAAACAAATCGACATGTTTGAAAATCGTGTCATGAATTATAATTTATCTAGCGTCTGGATGTTGGTATATCTCCAATCGGTTATTGAGTTGCACATTCAAAGTTGGATTTATGTTGGTCTGGGAATTCATCCTTTGTTTAGGATTTTCCTCTGATATTCTTCTCATGCATGTATTTAATTTCCTCACAGCTTGCATTACAACATCGTTCTTCGTCAGGAGAGATTGCGAATTCAAGAATAGGGAAATACACCGCACAAATGGCAGTTTTAGGATCGATTCATCTTACGAATGCTAAGGATTCAGAATAATGATCGATGACGGAAATATATGTATTTTTTTTCCAAGTATCACTTGTCGAGGACATTATTCTCTCCAGCTCCATAAAATAAAATATCATTGTGCATGTAAAAATGAAATCCACCGTTTTAATTAGGTAACTTTTTAGTCCTAAATAATTTAGTAAGTCTGTTTTTTGCAAGCCTGATATGGAATCGACACCTTCTACATAAACCCTCATGTAAAGGACTCATACATATGGAAAGATACATTAATGCATTGATTTTTGAAAAATTACACATTATAATGCATGGGTTATAAATACGGCGAGATGTGTGGATAAAAAAAGTTTTATTTTTTCTCCAGTATGAAATAAAAATTCGATAAACACGATATCCCGCATGTCAGATTATATTAGTCTTTCCCAGTCTTTCAATGCATTATCATGCAAACTTATATCCTTGCTCACTCTTTGATCCTGTTTTCGGAATTAAGGTATTTTTCCTGCGAAACACTATATCCTTTTTGGGAATTTTGGCTTGGTTTCCAACAACTTCAGCATTCCTTGTCACAAACATTGAGAATGACAAATGCTAATATTAATTGGAGATGTGAAAACAGAATATTCTTGAAATATAGAATGCATCTATTGACTACGCATGATGCACATATTCAGGGGTTAACCGGCAGAATAAAAAAATAGTCGTCAATGCAATGCTACGCTGATGAAGCGCAGTATTTGCATTGATAACTATCCCAAAATATGGAGTAGAAAAATACCATGCCTACATTTTTGAGAATTTTTAAAGACATACATCGAAAGAAACATGCATCAATACCTCTGTGTCAGCTTTTAGTCAAAGACTTGCGTAAGTATGGTTAATTCCGTTTTTATGTTCTCTTCGCGTGTACAGGGGTAGGTCGGCTTGAGGCTGTAAGGGGTTCTGGAGAGTGCACGCTAAGTAAGGGGTCAAAGTGACCGTAATAAGAGCTTAGTCTCCTCAAGAAGGTTTAAAAGGCCACGAGGATGAGTCCCGAGCCTTCCTACGGCGGGTGAAAGGAATTGTTAGTGGACTGGGAGTGGGGACATAAAAAAATATCGCCGGCTTCACTCTCGTCTCGACCCTGCAAACGGGTAGCCACTCACTCTCCCTCCCATTCCTCCCGACCTTTGGCTGAACGTGCCCTCGGCCCGATAAAGATAGGCGCACGTAACCCGCAGACGAGGGGCGTTCGACGAGAGGGTTCGAGTGGGGAGAAGTCAGCGAGGTCCTTCTGCGGGAGCCGCTCCTAAAACGGCTTCCAGTTTGGAGTGGATGCAGGATATATATTTTTTCCCGAAAAATAAAGTTTCTGGGACCGTCATATTTCAGTTTATCCATTCTTATCTTTATTCTTAAAATTGAAGAGAGTGGCCCTCTCCTCTGTTCTACTCCCGGTTTGTCTGAAGTAATTTTTCATCCCCACAAGCCGCGTTGTTCTGGATATCAAGTTGAGTCTCCGGCGACACTCAGAGAACAATTACGTTTAACGGGATTCTACAAACGTTGTCTTCCATCGGAATTGTAAGGCACTAAGCGCCTTTCCTACCCTTTGCTAAGGATACTCACTTATATACCACTGGCGCTTGCTCACCTGCCGAAATACACGCACCTACCTGACGGACGAATGCCAGTGAAAGTGCCCAGACGACTGGTTTAAAAAAATGTATATGATACATTAAGAATGCGTCCCTTAAAAAATGAATGACAATTATTTATACTATGGAGTAATATGCTGCAAATTTATCAATTGAAGTATGTTTGTTGTGCCCGAAAATCTTTATTATTGGCCGCATTATGTTTTTCACCGATAACTGAAATATTGCGAATAAAATTAAATATTAAAAGGTATTTTACGGGGGAAAAATGCTAGTTTTGCACAGGATAAATTTATTCTGATTTACACTCCTTGATGAATTACTTCTCAAGCAAACAATTCGTGATTAATGAGCAACATTATACATTAGCTACAGACACAGTAATGAACGCGAAGGTCGGTTTTTAAGTGATGGTGACCTAAGTCTAGTCTAGTCTAGTCTAAGTCCAGTCTCGTCTAAGTCTACAGGTAAGTCTAGTCTAAGTGGAGTGCTATGCCTGACAGCGTGTGTAATTTACACTTAACAGGGCAATAAAGGGGATCAGTTCCTTTCCCTGTGCCGATTAGAGTTTCACAGTAACAGCTGATGCCCGAAAAATCACCCAGCTAGGTGGAGCAGCGAGGGTGCCCAGAAAGGCGTGCCCGGGAAACAAACCCAGGCCCCCTAGTCAGTAGCCGAACGCTCTACCCCTGGACGACATCAAATTATGTCGACATGTAGAATGCTAGATAAAATAGAACTCCTATTTCGTCTAGCGTCAAAATAAATTGAACGACGAACTTGGAAACGAGAGAAAATATTAATTATGATAATATATATTATTAATCACTTCCATTACACCTAATTAATTTGACACAGAAGATATCATGGCAGGAATTCTCAGGGTAGATAATATTTTCAGGTGTAGTTCCTCCTCTCTGTTAGTTTCATCTCAAATTCTGTCCATATAAATATGTTTAGACGCCACACCTTGCAAATGTTTAAGAGTCAAAAGTAATCTGCCAACGCAGAGAAACGGTTGACGGAATCTCCAGGAATTTACATTTCATTAGGCAGCACAACCAAGCACAGGAAATATTGATTACATGCTGGATGTAATATAATGGAATATTGTGGGATAAAGCGAGCAGGCTTGGGGTTCAGATATTTTCTATGAATTAGGTTACCGACGTTCCTGCCCCTCCGTCCTCCTCCCTTGAACACACGTGGAATTGTGAAACGCTCCATTTTAAAATAAGAAAACGCTAAATGGCTAAGAATAGAACGCCAATATCCCTTCTTCAAAAAGCAACCGATAGGGTTCTGAGTATACTAAATTCTTTACAATCGACTGCTAAACATACGATTTGCCGTCTGTGTTTATGTATACAATCTCAGAATATAATCAGGGGAAAATAATACCGATACGAGATGAAACAATTTATTTTTGACCAGATTTTATGATTAAGCTGAAAGTCACAGCGGTAATTTTAGGCTCAGAATCCAGTCAACATTTACATACATATTATGTATATACCTCCTTGTGGTTGCTGGGTGGCATGTATACCTGAACAAAGACCAAGTTCGTCGAGTACGATTCTGTCAGTCGCTTGCTCTATGTTGACTACGCTTCTTCCTACCCTTTTATTTAATATGAAGGCAACCCCTCGTTGGCTCTCGTCCCCGCCGCTGTATATTATTTTATAATTATCACTCCAGTAATCCCTGCTTTCCTTCAATCTCACCTCACATAGACGTAAAACATCTATATTACCTCTTTCCATCTCTCGCTTAATATTCTCTAATTTGCCTCTCCTCAACATTGTCCTGGCGTTCCATGTTCATGTTCTAACTAATCTCGTCTTCCTCTGCGTCTTCTGTCCTTCTGCTCTTATTTTCCCCCTGCAAGGGTTTCCTGAGATGACGACCACGGAAGCCTTGCCTCCTCCACGGCCGGGCACGTCACACGGCCCATCGGGCCGAGTCCCGCAATTGCCAGGACTCGATTTCTGTCTTGTGTCAATCATTTTTCGGGGGAATAATAATTGAAGTGGTTTCCCGTTGCCTTTCTCAATAGTGTTTTTAACGTGACACCATCACTTAATGCCGACCTACTGGGGTTAGACGCCCTTGCAGCCGCCTCACTGAGGAACAGACGCTGCAATGCGAGAATATGGAAAGTTTACAGAGGAACGGTGAAATTTGTGTACTGTACAGCAAGGATTAGTTATTATCGGTAGGTAATAAGGCAAGATATGTGCTCACAGTTAAAGATAGATGAGGTTTGATAATAGTTGAACCAGGAAAAATCCAAGAGAGATGGACGGAATATATAGAAACACTGTATGGTAATGAACTTAGGCCGACAAGGTTAGACATAGAAAAGGAACATGACGTAGAAGAAGATAGCTTAGGTCCAGGCAAACTCGACGATGAAATGGAAAGGGCATAAAAGGAGATGAAAGCAAATAAGGCCGTGGGGGTGGACAACATCCCTGTGGAACTGTTGAAATGTTTAGGAAAATGTGGGAAGAAGGCCCTATATGGACTGATTCGTAGAATCTATGAGGAAGGAATCTGGCCGGAAGATTTTGTGAGATCAGTGTTAGTCCCTATTTCGAAAAAGATAAAGGCTACATCGTGTGAGGATTACATAACAATAAGTTTGATATCCCACGCAGCTTAAGTTATTATCAGGATCATCAACAAAAGGATAGAGAGTAAGGCAAATGATTACTTAAGGGATGATCAATTTGGGTTTAGGAAAGGAAGAGGTACGCGTGATGCTATTGTAGTAATGAGATCACTAATCGAGAGGAATATAGAATACAACCAGGAGTATTTGCCTGCTTCGTAGATTTCGAAAAAGCGTTTGATAGTGAATTGGGAAAAATTAATTGTAGTACGTGTATTGGAGAAAATAGGAATGGATTGGAGGGACAGGAGACTAATCCGCAACCTGAACATGTCTCAGACTGCTCAGGTGCGAGTGGGGAACGGAGAGTCCGGATGGGCAGTGTTAGGAAGAGGTGTAAGGCAGGGTTGCCCATTGTCACCGGTGCTGTTCAACGTATATGTAGAGGAAATGATTAAAGAGGCATGGGAAGAACTGGAGGTAGGAATGAAAGTCGGAGGGGAATTAAAATCGGTTAGGTTTGCTGATGACCAAGCATTAGTTGCTCAGTCAGCCAAGGGGTTGCAAATAATGCTGTACGGCGCGTAGACGTGGTCACTGAAGCAGGAGGATAAACGCTGATTGGAGGCTTTTGAAATGTGGGTGTGGAGATGATTGGAGAAGGTGAAATGGACAGAAAGGAAAACAAATGGGGAAGTACAAGGGATGGTGGGTGAGGAGAGGGGTTTGTTGAGAGAAATCCTATGGAGGCAGGAAAAATGGATGAAAGGTGTATTGATCGGGGTTGGGATGTTGAAGAAGGTAATAGAGGGGAGAATGTTGGGTTAGAGAGGAAAGGGCAGGAAGAGGATAGGAATGTTGGACGGGATGATGGGAGGGAATAATTACACAGAGATGAAGTGGGAGCTGATGTACAGTAGGTTGGTTGATTGTGTTTTGTTTGGAATCGCAAGTGAATTATGTGATGGATGTGTCCATGAAAAATCTACTTTAACCGGTAAATTACCTAATAATAATATGTGTATACGTTATGTTCCGGAATCAAAAAAGTGGCACAAAGTGTACATATGCGTCAGGTAAATACACGTATATGGGCTATTTACATGCTTTGTTGGCATATGCTTTTCAAAATCAATCACCCACTTTGCCTACAGTTTTGCTAGAATGAAAATAGCTGGAACGTTAAAATCTGCCATAAGTTTTACGCAAATGTAAATTGGATTTCTTTAATATGGAACTGGTGGCGATTCATCAGCTAGCGAAAAAATAAATGCGCTATCTAAGTGTATGCACGACGTCTTATTGTTAAACATCTGACTATCCTTTCTAATTGTGATAGATTCAACTAATTAAATGACTGTTGATTTTCTAAATATTGACGTAGGCAGCGCGTTTATTATATTATTATTTTTAACTAAACTATTTAATTTTGGGATTAAAAACTTCAAATACGTAAATTGGTTAATACGTAAATTCGTAAATTTCTTAAAACGTTAGCGTTGTCAAGCATACGTGCATTGCTCTGGCATTACTTTAACTTTTCCACCTCAACCGAGGACATCTATTGAATGTAAAACGTTTGTTTCGACGACCTAAAGTCGAAAAATCTGACCGACGTATCTAGCATTAACGTATCAATTCTTAATCATCTCCCTTCAGTAGAAGTGCCTATTCAAAAATGTTTCCGAAACATAAAAAGGTTTGAAAAGATAAAGAGTTTTCCATGATACTTTATAGTCTCGCGCGCCCATTGATTGAGGGGAATGCCACGAAAACACCGAGGGTGAACACTGAGTCGAAAATTTGATCCGGTAGGAGAATGCTTGGGTACGCATCACGAGCACCATGAGCATCAAGTGGCACGTGTTTGGCCTTACAAACGCCTACCTTTATGTATGTACGCACGCGTGTGCCCGATGTGATCCACTCACCTGGAAGCAAAACATGCAGCCTTCTTTGTTCGTCCTGAGAACTTCATACCGTGTAGACCTAAATTAACGTGTTACTGAGCCCCTCCACGCGAGGAAAGACAGAAGAAACTTCGGAAAAAGTTTCGAAGGCAAAGCGGACACCAGACCACTCCCCCTCGCCCACTTCCTCGCCCCTGGATGCCTCGTACACCTCGAATATCCGATATCTCTTCAGGAGCACGAGAGTGGGCAAATGATTAATGGCAGACGTGTGTTTAAAGCCCTCGGAGAACGCCGGTCCCTCCTCGACACTCCCCGCCCATCTCCCTCCCCCACGGGTCCCCCATCTCCCCCCCTCTTGACGCCCCTTCGGAGGGCACGCGAATGCCCAGATGGGAAGGCGAGGAAGGTGGGCGAGGGCGGGGAGGCTGGATGATGTTCCGGGAGCGGACGGGGAGAGTGAACACGTGAGAAAAGGATGTTGGGGGAGGACGGGGGGTGGTCGGGGGAGAGAATTTAGGGCGCCGAGTTGAGAAACGAGACGTGCGAGCAGGGAGCGGTTGAAGTATCTCCGAAGGGTCAGGTCGACGACGACGCCGGCCGCGGAAGCAGGGGTGTGAGGCGAGGGGGTGGGGAAGAAGCGGTAATCCCACTCCCATTCCCCGACTGCGAGAATTCCCGATGCCCCCCCCCGGTTCCATCGTGGAATTTAGAGGACCAATCGGCCAATTCCCCGACGTTGCGAAATGGGTGGCGCGCTCCGATCCTGAGAGAAAAGGACCACGACGATGACCTAAATTCCCACCAAGGGTGTAGCGTGAAATTATAGCTCGCGGACAAGCGTTGTGGGAACAAAAAGGGTCTACCTACTGGCGGGTCACCCCAAAGTAGTTTTGAAAAATGTTGGGAAGAGTTTAAAGGAGAGGGAAAGGAAGTAATTATCTGAGAGATATATTGCAATGGCATCTTGGACTAAAAGAGAAAGTGAAACAAGACTGTGTTAGGAAATAGATGGGACAGAATCAAGTAATTTGGGAAAAGTATTGATATTAGTGCAAAAGAGATGGCGTTTAGTCCCAGAAAAGGAATTGGAATGAAACTTGAGAATAAAATAAGAAGAAAGCTTAATTTTACATGCCGCATGGACGGGATTGAAACGAGTAACGCTTCGATTGTCAGTCTTCCTTCTACAATTTTATGGGTAACGAATTTGAAGACCGTTCGCGTGGAGGCTGAGGAATCTTTATTTGACGGACTTATAGGAAAAAGTACTTTAAAGTAAAAGACTATGAAAAGTAAATGAAAAGATAAAAAGATAAATTTAAAGTAAAAGAAAGATGAGAGACCACAATAGGGTGTTGTTATTATTAGTGGTAATCTACCGATTTGAATAGGTTTAGGATGGACAAAAGCTACCAAACGGCCTAGCGACAATTTTCTCGTTTGTTTTAACAAAATAACCTGACATCCAACATAATAGACCCCTCTTCAATGCTGCACGCTTCCTTCCTCCCTTAATTCCGTCCAATATGTCCAACCTATTCCTACTCCTTCCTCACTTGCCTAACATTCTCCCCTCTATCATAGTCTTCAACATCCCACAGCCAATCAAAATTCTCGGCTTCCACCTTTCCTAACTCCTTAAGATTTATTTCCAAAAATCACCTCTCGTCTCCCACCATGACTAGCACCACCTTGAGTGTTTTCCTATCAGTTCACTTCATTTTTTCCGTCCTAATCAGGGAATGGGTAGAAATATTTAGGATATGAGGCAAGCGTTTGGAAAATATACGAGAGTGCGTGTTCCAGGAGGAATTAGATCAATTTGAAATATAGTATGTCCGATGCATTTGTAAAATATATTGGAGAAGAATGTAACCGTGGAGTGAGCGATAATGCCTTTAGAATAAGGGCACCAATAATAGAAAAATATCTAACGTCACCAAAAAATTATAAAGTCAGAAGCCATTCGAATCGACAATGTGACAGTAATGATCAAAAATATGATTGGTGTCTAAAACCCTGTACACGCCCATGTGGCAGCTTTCAGGGGACAATATGGAAGCCCATAAGGTTCAGATTTCGGCATATCAGCAACTTGAGCGGGGTAGAGTTCGGGGTACAATAATATGTGATTATTCGTTTAACCCAAATTCAGCTATGTGGTTTTTTGGCTGTCGCATTGTTTGTAAAAATAACACGTTTGGCTCGGTGAAAGACCTTCGCTAATTTTAAGGTTCGTGTTACACAAATCCTAAATATTTGTTCCAGCGGCTTATCTTCAAATATATCAGCCATTAATCAAAAAGCAACTCCAAAGTTGACGGATGACTGACTGAAGCAAGGCCTGCATTAATTTGCCTAAGCACACCTGTGACGAACTCATTACCTATGATTTGGAACTTTTTTCCCATTATGATTTCTCCTTGGTAATGATGGATAACACGCAAAGTGAATCGAGGGTTATGTTCACAAATAATTCGTGCAGGCATTACCTAAGTTTTAAGAAATTGATTTATCCCATTATGATATGAAATCTCAAATGTAAACTTCCGATTAAAGGAAAAGGTGTGTATTAGAAAACTTCACAAATATATGTGGTAAATAATCAAGATTTAAGGAAATTAGTTCCCTGAAGTCAATTGTAGCTTTAACTAAAAGTCGTCATAAGATAAGCAAACAATTTCACGAATGTTAAATTATTGTTTAAGTACAACAGTTCCAATGTCACATTCGAATGATCTAGCCATATTGGAATCACGCCATCATGCATAGCAGTCCCTTTGACTGCATAGATGACAGAGAATCTTATAATTAGTCCCTCAAGTTACATTAAAGGAATCAAATACACGTATAATGTAATGGTATGCGTTATGTAAATAAATATAACTCCGGTCACATTTAAATCCCCCGTGAGTATTAAAACATGGAGTAATTTAATGATTGATAATTTCGACAAATTAAGAGCAAACAGATGTAACTAACCCTATTATCTCAAAGTGGAGAGCCTTCATCATTTATTCTCCATGAAGTTTCACCATAGATAAAGAAGTCCGTTAAAAATTGAATGAAAGTTTTACATCCGGGGTACATACACGTAAGCTTAAGATGCACCAAAGAAAATGATTGGTGATTGATGCACTAATTATAACTTTTATATAATACTTCCAAGTCATTATGTTTTGCCTCCGACCTTTTTGTCACATTTCTTTATCAACCTTTCTTTGGTAGTCTCAGTTGGAGCTCTATCCTTTCCTTAGATTGTCGACAGTAACCCCTTAAAGTGGCATTATGAGCAATATAAAGTCGCAAGATTAGCAAACGAATGCGACATTTATTACCTAGCCTATGCCTAGCCATCCAGCCACCACTTCACTTGATTTGGAGTCTCCGCCCCACTTCAACGAAACATAAGACGAGGATCATAATGCAAAACTAATTCAAAACATCAACACTTTTTTTTCTTAAAATGAAATATGCACTGAAGAACTTAACCATAAACACGTAAAACACGAATGTCAAAAAGAAATTCATACAAAACTGACCTATGCACAAAATGATTTCTGGCTAGCGTTTAAAGGTAGGTTATAAAACATTAAAGCAAACACGCTGAATTATTAATCAAAGGTCAAAGTTTTAAAAAAACAGTTGAATTTTCATTTTCAGCATGAAAAGTTTTAACGAGGCTCTTTTCTTAAAGTCTTAATTAATTCCCTTTCTTTGAATCTCTAATGACTGATGATTGATATGCAAATTGAAAAAAAACAATAAATAAAAAAGAAGTTTGATTTCCATTTCACCCAAGAGTCCACATTTTCATTTGAATTCATTTGCAGACGCTTTCTATGAAAAATAACTTTGAGGCAAAAGTGCATAATTATCAAAATATATTCACTATACTAGGCAGTCAGACACCTCCTTTCCCGGAATATTAAGAAAATATTCGGCCTCCATGAATAACCGACGAGAATATACAAACAAAGGGAGTTGCAACGTGACCTAAGTTTTCTGCTTTGATTGATGCCGTAGATATTTTGTCGATGAGAAAGATGCCTCTGAACACTTAATTAAATCTGGCCATTTCTCTGATCAAATGATTATGACATCGATGGGTTGAGTTACGAGGCAGCATTAATGCTTTGGAGAGGCGCAGATTGATGGGTGAAAGTTCTGTGATATTCCCCAGTCTCATTGATATTAACTTGCTGATTTTTAGCAATTAATAATGACCTTTTTATTGAGGAAAGGAATATTCATCGGCTCAATAATGCAGACCCAGGGAGGAGGTGGTGACTTTTAAAATAATTGAACGGCGTCTCCGTTTAAATATGACGGTTTTATTAGCAGATGTTTTAAATGCATCAAATGGAAGCAAATAATGACGAGGATGATATCTGAGTGGATCATCCAATCGCTATTCGATTGAATATCGCCAGCAGTACGGATTTCTCCGTCAGCTAACTTCACTTTTTTTCAGAGTGTCGACGATGGCGAATCCATCAGATTGAATACAAGTGTCTGAAAGCCCGCTTTCTTATTCTCTATATTTTCCTCCAAATGCACGCGCAATTATTTTTTTTATTTAGGCGATGAAATTAAATGTTAGTGTCGAACTTGAGACTGATCAATCAAATTTAAACTTATAAATTATTGTTACTTGAGTTCATAAGTTCACAATTAGTGTGGAAATTTTGAATTTTCAAATGGTTTTCCGGGTTCTAACAATTTTTCATACACAGGAAACATGTACTTGTAAAACAATTTGTAATTAATTCATATGATAATAATTTTATGAAAACACATTTGTGCACTTATGGTTGCTGCTCTACCAAACCCCGCTTCAGACCCTAGCGGCGGCTAGCGGAGTAATATGCAAATGTTAGAACTTGTAAAATGGCCTTTTTAATGCAATAATTCCTCGCGACTGGTGGGAGAAAATATTTCTTGATGAAAGTGAGTTTATTTGACTAGGAAAGATTTAAAATTCTTTAATTTAAAATTAATTTAATTTAAAATAGCAGGAACCATTTTACTCGGTTGTTCGTTTTGTATATAACTCAATTGCTTAATTAAACACCTAGGTTAAAGAACTTAGTGATAATCAATATCCTCATTGGGAGCGCAAACCAATCAAAGTCTAATGATGAAGTTTTAGTTAGATCAAGGTTTGTCTTAGACATTTTAAAAATCATACTCACTGACATGTGATTTCATTTTAATAAAAAATATTAATTTTACAGCTATAAATTGTTGTTGCACAGAGCGTATTAGCATTCATGATTCGTTAGCTCGAACTGATTTTTCAAAGCGAAACAAATGTTTTCAAAATTTGATGAAACTTGAAAAAGTCTTTTTTATTTCATGTAACTAGAGACACAACTGATAACAACTTAAATATTAATTTCAGAATCCATAGTGAGAAACTGAGAACAATTTTATGTGCTTCCATTGACTATATCCATCGCAATTTTTAGATATTTTAGTACCGTGCAAGCCATCTTTAGGGTGTGTGGCATGGGTTGAATACTCACCAGACTAATTTCGATCCGAATATGACCCCTACCGCGGTCAGACAATGTTACTCCAATCCCTTATCATTTGTGGAAAAAATTACATCTTTAATCTAACTGTTCTAAACTTCATATTTCTAATGTTATAGACATGATCTCCCCTGCCGTATTACGATGGGGGTAATAACACATTTTCAACGTCACTGCTAAAGAGACATCCTTCCACTTCATATCCTTGATATTTATACCTTAATTTAACTTTTTCTCCGTGAGTGATTCCAAGCTTAGCTACTCTAATATTTTAGAAACGCTTGATTTAAAAAAAATTAGAGAATATATGTATCAAGATCTCTGCAAAAAATCACCTATAGTCTCGCTGCGAAAATATCTGATTATAATTATTCCTCAAATATGAACGACCATCCGAAACTGTCTCAAAGGACTGCATTGTCTCCCCACCCCAAATTTCGCTGAAACTAGTTTGCGGAGAAATCCTTTCATGCGATACCGCCGCATTGAATTGCAGCAAATTCCGCTTCTCTTTTAAGAAGGCCTCCTTGGTTCAATCAAGTTCAGCATGCGATATGATACATTAATTCTATGAAGGTGATATTACCTAACCGGTTACAGAGGAGCACAATAGAGTAACATATTTCCTCCTGTAAGAACGTAGGTGGTGGACATATACCTGCGCTTACGACATATATTTCACTAGACGGAGACCGGACCATGGGAAGGAAAAACGGTGATAAACCAAGGTGTAGGAAGCTCTGATGAAGAGAAAAGTGGGTCTGGGTGATCTCTGGAATAAAAATGGTAGCGCCTGAGATAGGAATCTTCTTTTCTCGTTTTTTTTAAGCGGAAAGAGATATGGAAGACCTGGGTAAAAGCCAAGTCGAATAATCCCTAAAAGGATACAAAAGAACGAGGCTCTGTTCGGGAGAAATCGACCCTACTCTCTTCCCTTCTCCCAAGCTGGTTCTCTGAAAGCTGGGTTCGAGAGAATGTGGAATTAAATGTGTTTATCTCCTTGCTTCCGACTGATCTCCAAGCAGAAAGTCCACGTTCCTCTCGCCTGGACGACGAAGGAAGAATTCACACCGTTCCCGCTCGGTAGAAGGTACTGGCCGGGGTGCAGCTAATTGAGACACAAGGCTCTTGAATGCATGAGTCGCATCCAAAGGAGACCGCCTCGAATAATCATTCTCACCCAAGGGAATGAATACTCGCGCCGCCATCAATGCTCACGCCACCGTTTCCACCCTCCTGCGCCCTCTCTTTACTTCCCCATTTGTTACAGAGCAGTGGTGGGACTCAAGCTTTTGCGCTGGATTACTTGCAAGATGTAATTTTATTTCGACTAAAAATAAATGTACCAATATTCCCTTTTTGTAGGCATAGCCAGATTTGCTCACTAAAGATTATTAATTCAACGAAATGTGTCTAACACCACATACCTAATCATTATTTGTAAATATTTTTTCAACCACTCTTGCAAGACTACTCAATATTTGTGACTTCACAATGCGGAGAAAAAACATTATTTTCCGATTCTTGAGTGCCTTCTTCAAATGATCATAATATCCATTTTTATTCAAATATTATTTTAAGAGTGATTTATCGTCAAAGAAAAGCTTACGATAGATCCAGAGAATGACCACTGCTAATTTAAGACTAAGCCTCACCCATCAGTGGCACCTAATGAATATTTTAAAACCAGGATTGCATTAAAACTCAACACGGTTCCGGCTTTCCTTTACTCTTTCCAATGGTTAGCTTCTAATCCTTCTTCTACCCCGATTAACCAACATTCTACGCTCTATTACCACTTCCAATAGCTCATAGTCATTAAAAATATCCTGAATGCTTTTTTCCTGTCATCTTTGAATTTACCTTAGTAAATTTTCTCCTCCACTATCTTGTCCAGAAATTCTTCGTTGGTTTTATTTCACCTCTTTCCATTCTACGTTTGATCTAATGCATTTTGTTTTAAATGTCTATGAACCTTGTAAGCCATACCGTCAGGGTGTGTGGCAGGGGGTGAACACACACCAGAATAATTTTACTCGAACATGACCCTACCACGGTCGAACAATGTTATTATGATCCACTATGGTTCGTGAAATAGATGACGTCTTGAATCGATTTGTTTAACACTTGATATGTCTAATTTTATTGAAACGATCTCTCCTACCGTAGTACGATGGGGGTAATAATACATTTTCAACATCAGTGCTAAAGAGACCTTCCAATTTATGCAGGAGATTTTATCTGTAATTTTACCTTCGCTCCGTGAGTGATTCCCAGCCTAGATCCTCTAATATTTTGGATACGCTACTCACTTTATCATAACAACGTCTTACAAATGTAGCTACTACTCTACTCTGCACGCGATCCAATTCGGAAATGAATCCAACTTCCTGAGGATACCGTGTACTTCCAGCATATTCTAAATGAGGCCTAACCACCGACAGATAACATTTCTCTTGGACTTTTTCATCACATTTACCTTGTCCTCCTCTAATAAATTATAATATTTTGTTAGCTTTCTCATGTACTCCCCGGATATATTTCACCCAGGATAGATCGTGAGTGAGGGATACGCCTAAGTATTTTATTGAGTCTAGACATTCCATTTCGTTGTTCCCAATGCATCAGGGGTTCGGGGGGGAATTGCTCTTTTACCAGAAATGTATCACTACGCAATTTTTTAAGTTTCATTCTAATTGCCAAGTGTCGCACCAGCGTTGTATACATAGTATTAAGGTCATCTGAAAAAGCTTCTGTGTCCTCAGGATCGCTGAATCTTCGGCAAATAAACGTATCTTACTAGTAACTACGGAGTCAGGGTCGTTAGGGTAAAGTAGAAAAAAAGATGTCCGATGATACTACCCTGGGGATCATCTGAAGTAACTTCTACTGCATTTGGGCTAAAAAGTGTAAAAGAATTGTAAAACTTAAAAGTAAATTACCAAAGATAAGCGTCTAATAATGAATCATAAGTAGAATATGAAACAAACCGCAGAGTTGTTAGAAGCATCCTAAATAAACCAACCACAGTTTACCCACAATTGGTCCACAATTTAGGCCAACGTTTTGTCAGTAAATATTTATAATTATTTCAAATTTAAAAAGTCTTTTTTGTATCAGACTGTTAGTACTTACTCTCTTGACACTTTTAATTCCCGCGAATAGCGCTCAAGTCATTTTTCCACATTTATTGATATGATGATGAATGCGGGTATAGGTAGAGAAGATCATGCGAAAAAAACTGGATATCTTAATTTACGATTCACTGCAATCGAGAGAAACGACCACATATAATTCCCTGCCACACACCTTTTTTGGTGCCTCGCGGGGTATTTATGCGGATGTAGATGCATAAGTGAATGCTGTATTTTCAGATTTCAAAAAGCCTTCGAAATGGTCTAGCACAAGAAATCAATGTGCAAGCGAAGATATTTGGAATTAACGATAAGTGACCGATTGGATTAGAAATTCCTTATTTGACCGTCGAAAATAATCCGCCGATTGATTGAGTTCATTAGAGTTGGATGTTAATTCAAAAGTTTCCCAGGGAAGTTTTATGGGGTCCCTACCCTTCTTGATGTAAATTAGCAAACTTAGCTCTTCACGTTAAGAGCAGTTTTCATTAATTTGCAGGCGAGACAGTGATTGACAGTAAATTAAGGACACCGGCAAATTGCGTGCTAATATCTAACGATTCGAACGACAAAACGGAGTGATGTAGAGAATGGGAGTCATGATAAAATTTTAGAAAATGAACAGCACTTAGGTTTTTTTAATGAAAGAAAAGATAAGAAAAACGCACATGATAAACTGGATGATTAAACATCCCAAAATTGGTTAAATACTTCGATTTTTCACTGACACAAAAACTTTCATGGGTTACACACATCAGATGAATACATGCACCAACCTTTGAGAAGCTATATTTCATTAGACGTGCTGTAGGAAATATAATATAAGTAATATGAAAATAAATATAATCAAGAGTTATGAGAAGCATTAATAGATTACGTGCCAAGGAGTTCGGATTCATGGGAGAATACGTTAGTTAAGGAATCCCAAAAGGTACAGAGGCAATCCCGATGGGTTTGTTAAAAACTCCTACGAGGAAAGAGCAAAGCGTGATGCATAGATTGGCAGCCCCTTGATCCCCGAAGATAGGGGAGACTAGACAGAATTTCAGAAAGGCCCGGGACACCTGCGATTTCTTTCGACAACAAAGGAATTATTGTGACACCAAATGATGACGAATTAAATTTTAGCACCGAGGAATAATGAGGGAGAGAAACCGTTGCAGAAGAATGCATGAGTTTTTCCTCCCTCTCATTATCTCAATTATTAAAAAACCGATCCCTTGTGCCCGAATACTAGTACGTCAGCATGAAGGCTTCATTTTAGTGACGAAATTAAGCACACCAATTACTGCATGGTGTACGATTACATGTTACGTTCACGAGTATTTTTTGCATATTGGCTATTATGTATTCACATGCAGGTAGGAACTATAAGTTGTTCATTCATGGCTGATGCCCAACCATTAACCACAGCCACAAGCACCTGCGACGTTTAGCGGGGTAATTGTGTATATTTGAAGGCTTACCCTTGCGTCCAATTTGTAATTTTCGCTAAGTATGCTTAGTGTGAGGTCATTGGATGATGCAATGTAGCGTCCTGCTTCAAATATATACTCAATGGCGGCTGAGCGTGCGAAGCGGCTGTTCCGGAAAGATGTGATTTGTCTTTTGAGAAAATGTTTGAGAAACGCTGTTTTTAATTTTTATATTTACGTTCGCATACATTTATTGCATCTAAACTCGCTAATTCCAAGTTTATGCAGCACTGATGTTTTGTCCTTCGGATTGACCGATAAATTAGGATGAGAATTTTTGGACAAAGAACCCGACGTAGTAAAAAGAAACTTATTCGCCCAAAATATTGGAATTGGAGTATTGTCTTCGTCATAATTATATTGTTTTTGATATTTTCTAGAAAAGTTTTTAATGAGTTAATTTATCATCTAAAAATAATGTCCACTCAAGTGATTACCATGGGATTTTTATCTATCTAAACTTACGTTGATGATCGATCAGCAAATCACACGCCTTGTTCTCATTGTAATTCCCAAACACTCGATGGCATTGAGGATTCGATGTACTCATGCCCTAGTGATAAACACGAACAAGACTTCCCTTCCAGATACTTTATCAAGTGTAAAAACTCACAAGTTACATGGCTAGGGAGAAACTCGGGTTCCTTTAACAAAGTGAGACTCAATTCCAGGAATTTAAAGTGATTAGTGACGGTTGGAAATTCCTGGAGAGAAGATATGAGATGTGAAAAATTCCAGCTGCTCAATCTCAAAGTTATCTTGGTGTTGCGGATTGAGGCAGAAAAAAATCAATAAATGGTCATTATTTCCGACAATGCTATCTGGAACATCTTTTTCGAAAACTTTCGATAATGGTAGGTGCTTTAACGGGAATTTACCGTTGAAAATGTCGAGTCCTCACCTTGCCCCATGGAAGCCATACCGCCGACATTAATGCGGGGAGCGCTGAGCCAACAGAGTCTCACTAATAATTACCTCCCATTTTACTCAATTCTAACTTTCCACAGATGTCGCTTTGAGAATATACTCATGAAATGAAATTCATGAAATCAGTTTGATTTGTGGATGATTAAGCGCTAACTGGCCAGGAATTTGCAATCAATACGAAGCGCATTAACTCAGTGGGATGGTTATGGGAAGAGGCTTAATCATACGATAAGGAAGGTCGTGAGATGCTCGAGAAATAGTTAAACTTTAAAGTTGGAGGAAATAGCCTGGAGCAGGAGATAATGTTCCCCTTATTTAGGAGGTGTTTCGAAAGAAGGCGGGAGACGTATTAAGGACATCGAAGGAAGAATCTTCTAAAGGAAAGAAGCTTTACGATGAGGAGCATCATTAGTAAGGATTCAAAGAAGATCACACTGGATATGTTAATATGTAACGTAGTTTTTGTGGCTCGGAAATTTTGTTCTTGAGGCATATGATAAGAAGCTTTTGAGAGATGATTAGGGAGAAGGGAAAATAAAATAAAATCTACGATAAGAACGATGTATTAAGTTCTAAGCGTGAAAAGGGAAGTGATGAGGTACCAATACGACCTAATCAAGTCCAAGTGGTTGCAGGAGATTCAAAGAAGGAGTGCTTACGATGGTAATTGATGAGAGGATGTTTGGCATAGGTGGTGGCGGTGGGGGGATATGGTAGGCATTTTTCACAGAATTAATAGAGAAATATTAGCCATTTATTATTAAAAACAAATTAATTAATAAAGTAGTTGGTAGAGATAAAGAAGGAGTTCATGCAATAAACAGCATGGGATTAAAGGATATTTTGTTTCATGTTATGTAGGACGGTTGAGTACAGTAGTGCCTATCAAAAACAACCGATTCAAAATAAACCTTAACTTGGTAGACTATCGGTAATATCAATGAATGGCAGGCTATCTGATATAGTGCATGAGAACAAGAATAGGCAAGGGTAGGCCATCTTATCCCTTCACTTATGCGGCGCCCATTCCTGCCTGGCTGAGTGTGAGGGGGGAAACGTAAGGTGAGGAGGGCGACACAATTAACAACTAGCCACGCAAAGTACTTAAGGAGTTGGATACAGATATCGTATTCGAAAGACCAATGGGGCAGTTACAGGGAAAATAAATACAAAATTACTCGATATGATTAATCAGTTAATCCTTAGTACAATTTGAGACCAATATGGTATGACAAAAACGATGAAAAATCAAACAAGAACTGAGCTAACAGATGGTAAAATAATACCCCCCGCAATCAAATGCTATCATGGCGGCCCTATATTCGTTGTTAATGTGTAACAATAAACAAGAAGCTCATTCGAGGACTAATATAGGAAACAAAAATGTAATGACCAAGTAATAATTCTAGATTTTCAAAATAACTATAGATTATTGATACAAATATTTTTTACCTGATATTAAAATGCATCACAACAGACGGTTTTGGATTTTAAAGATTAAAGAATACTGAAATGCACTGGTATAAAGAAAAATTAAGGTAACTGGCGAGTTGGTAATTTGTTATCCTGATATTGAGAAATCATACTCATTTAGCTATAATACAGCCGTTATTGTTAATTTTTAAAAATAACATAAACAGACCATAAGATATGGAGTTAAAGTGTCCTGAAAGGAATAAGAAAGCTTATTGGGAAGAATTTCTCAAAACAATACAGGTCAAAATAAGAATCAATTCTGGATGTTAAGACAGATGGAATTATTTCCTATTATTAGAACCGAATTTTAGGGAAAATTACGATGGCAATAAAATCTCTAGCGACACAACTGCGATTACTATTTAGAAATTAGAGAGAAAACTGTTCGAAACTCTTACCAGAAACATAAACATGAATTTGGCATTGATACTAATGTAGAATATGACGTTGCTAGAAAAAACTCTTGGTTTATTTGTAAGGGAGATTACCACGAATGAGACTCTGCGGAAAGATATTGAAGAAGTGTATAAAATGGTGTTAAATGAAGAGAAAAACAGAGAGAGAAGTATTTGCTTGGATACTGGTAAAAGGAAGGTTATTGGATGAAACTCGGAAAATAATGGGAAAGTGGATAAGATGAGTAGGAGATGAGGAGATTCTTGTCCAACGCAAGCGAAGAAAATAGAATTCCGAAAGATGGAATTCTGAGAGGGGAGTTGAGGTCTAGACCTCCTGAAATTTGTGTTGTCCAAACTATATAAAAAACACTATTTCCCTGGCGACAGAAAACCTCCTGTTTGGACCACATCATATCCTATGACTTTTCTCAACATCTCAACATTTCTCACATAAGCACGCAGATTTTCTCATCACCTCAACCTGTATGACCCTCCCACAATCTAATTTTCTGGAGGAAGATTCTAAGAATCAATTTAACTTATAAAAAAATAACCACTGTCCAAGGCTTTGGTAAACATTTCAGTAAAAAAATTACACCACTTAAGTGTCCCTCATTCTTAATTCGAGTCCATTTATATGACTCTTAATTTCATTCGGTAATATAATCTAATTCATATAATCTAATGAATCTATAATCTACTGAAGGAGCTGTCCAGTTTGTAAACCATGGAAGATTTGCATTTCTTTAATTCTCGGAAAAATTTTATAAAAAGGAAAAATTTTCAACGAAAGAAATCCAGGGCGTCCAGATTTGCGAGTGATGGCTGTAGTTTGCGCTATTTAGAGCAAAGAGAAAAATTTTCCGTGATCCGTATTGAAAAGTACCTGGGATGATTAAAAAATACAGACCCCACGTCACTTCATGCCAAGCATTTGGTTTTTGCAACAAATATAAATGTATTACCTTAAAATATTTGCTTATAGAATTAATAAAACCTAGGTGAATTTGAACCAAATGAGATTCACCAAATTATTAATAATTAGCTCCGTGTGGACCAATTGTTATTTTCTATTTGTTTATAAGTTAATCTACCGGTTAATTTAGGTTTTTCGATGGACACAACAATTACATAAATATTGTTTGACTCTCAAATAAAACCCAATCCAGCCACCTACTCTACATCAGGTCCATCTTCATCTCCGTGTCCCTCCTTCCTCCCTTCATCCCATCCAACATCCCTATCCTGTTCCTGCCCTTTCCTCGTTTGCCTAACATTCTCCCCTCTATTACCTTCTTCCACATCCCACTGCCGCTCAAAACGCCTTTCATCCATTTTTCGCCTCCTGGATTTCTCCCCACAAACCCCTCTCCTCGCCCCCCATCCTAAATACTCCCTGTTTTCCTTTCGGTCTATTTCACTTCTCCATTCTTCTCCACACACACATTTCAAAAGCCCCCAATCTACGTCTATCTTCTATTTCAATGCCCGCGTTTCCGTTCCGTACATAGCTACGCTCCATATCAAGGTGTTTACGAGTCATTTCGTAACAGCCCTACACAACGTTCCCCTCATCAGCTCCCTCCTCCTTGTGAAACTCTCTTTGCCCAGCGTAATTCTTCTCCTTACGTCCTTACTACTTTGACCGCGTTGGTCCAAAGCACTCCCGAGATACGTGAATTGTTCTACCTGCTCAATTTTTCCCCGCCTATTTTAATATTTAGCTTAGCCTCTTTCTTTTTGGAAAATTGCATAACCTTTGTTTTATTAATATTGATTCTCATCCCATATCTATTGCACTAAATTTCCAATTCACTCAGCAATGATTGCAACCCCTTTACTGACTGACAAACCAAAGCCTGATCATCAGCACCACCTAACTGCTTTTACGAAATCCCCTCCGACTTTCACTCCCACCTTCAGCTCTTCCCAAGCCTCTTTTAATCATTTCCTCCACATATACGTTGAACAGTACCGGTGATAATGGGCAACCCTGCCTTACACCTCTTCCTAACACTGCCCATCCGGACTCTCCGTTCCCCACTCGCACCGGAGCAGTCTGAGACATGTACAGGTTGCGAATCAGTCTCCTGTCCCTCCAATCCATTCCTATTTTGTGCAATAAATGCATTAGTTTTTCCCAATTCACTCTATCAAACGCTTTTTGGAAATCTGCGAAACAGGCAAATACGTCCTGATTGTATTCTATATTCCTCTCAATTTGTGATCTCATAACCTCAATATCTTCACGCGTACCTCTCCCCCTCCTACACCCAAACTGATTATCCCCTAAGGAATCATTTGCCTTACTCTCTATCCTTTTGTTGATGATCGTAAGAATAACTTTAGCTGTGTGGGATATTAAACTTATTGTTCTGTAGTACTCACATGACATAGCCTTTACTTTTTTCGGAATAGGACCTAAGTTTGATCTCACAAAGTCTCCCGGCCAGATTCCTTCTTCATAGATAGTACGAATCAGTCCCTATAGGGCCTTCTTCTCGCATTTTCCTAAACCTTTTAATAGTTTTACAGGAATGTTGTCTACCCCAACGGCCTTATTTAGTTTCAATTTATATTCTATATGTCCCTTAAACGGTAGATTACCTAATAATAATAATAATGTCCCTTAAACTGGAGGAAAGAAGTACACATGGATGAAGAGGGAGCTGATGTAGATTAGGTTGCTAGGTGGGGAGTTACAAAATATTTATTTGATAGTTGTGTCCATCCAAAAACCTACCTTAACCGGTAGATTACCTAATAATAATAATGTCCCTTAAAATCAGTTCCATAGAATGGCTCTCCATTCAACTCTTACATAGCCTGCCTTGATCATCTGCCCTCTTACATGTATCAACACGACACAGTTCCCTCCTTCACCTAAGTGCTCCCCCGCCGCCGCGCCGCTTTCCCGCTGCCGGCGGAGTCTCAGCCAAGGGCAGGGTCACGGGCCTCGGTCACCTCCGGACTCCTGGTTTTCTCTTTCTCCCCCACAAGCCCTCCTACTTTAAAAGGGTGGTGGGGGATTTGACCCCTCCACGGGTATCTCTAAAGTATACTCTCGTCATAAGTGATGTGCAACTCCTGTTCTTTTAAGCCTTATTTTCTCTCCTCCATCCAAGTAGGTCTTTTTCACTCCACCTTCAGGCCTGTGGACCCGCAAAAAAATCTATGCTTCGAATTTCACAAAAATTCTACTCACACCCTGCCTCTTGTACGTGTCCCTCTGTACAGCATACCCATCTCACACACCTACCCACTTTTAGGCTTTATTTTCCTCTGAAAGAGAGAGAACCCAAAAAAAATATGCGCCTAATTTTAGTCCCGAAGTGATTAAATTTATGACTTAAAAATTACACTAGTCGTTTAATATTCAGCGGAAAAATGGAGGGCACAAAATCTTTTTAGCCATTGCTATTTCAGGGTTACAAAGTTTCACTTATATGCAAAACTCAAATTCACTCATATCTGTTTGAATAAATCATTCAACATTTGTTTCCTTAGTTTTATTAATTCTCGAAAGGGTCTTACTCAAACATTTTGTACAAATGTTACGTACCTTAAGCTTATGAGAGAGAAATTAGGGAATAATATTGCTTGCCAAGTGAAATGGAAAGTTTAAAATCTTTTTCCTAATAGAAATTTTCGTATTTATTCCCATTTGCAGATTGAATAGCCTTGGAATAAACTTGCCTTCATGGACTCGGTATGAATCCGTGATCAAATTAGGGTCCGGTAAACGTTTTCCTGATAAACTGGTTAACTAAGTAATCAACTTACTGGTCTCTGGTTATCTCCACCTCCACTGTTTAGCAGTCTAACGAAGTCTCACAAGAGAATAAATTTCACTTCACGGAGAAGGAAGGCTGAAATCGGGCCCTCAAATCAGATATTTTGGGATATAGCCTTATCTCTTTTATCGAAAGCAGCAGTTGGTTTCGAGGAAAACTTATCAAGTTAGGCGTGCATGACTGCGGTCTACAGGAGGTATTTTGAAGCTCATTTTGTGTCAATTGAAGAACAAGGGGAAACAATTGCAAAATGCACTCCTGGACGCAAAACTCCAGCGACTGCTTATCATTTTCTCACCGGCGGGGATTAATTGATTAATTCCAAAAAATGAAATGTTCCACCGTATGGTCACGTGTGAATAAGTAATTAGTACTCTGCCTAAATATTAAAAGTCAATCCCCCGACGAGGCACTTGATTGAAAAATAATCCTTTTTTAAGTTACTAAAAAACGTTTTGTTTCATGATAAGTCAAATAGCTAAACATTCTTTGATTCTACTCAAGTCAACATTGAATTTTTATGAATCGCTTCACAGATTAAGTCTCTCGTCGATTTTATTTAGTACGCTGTCATATGAGCAATGATTGAACCAATTTAAAGTCCCTTCCTAGCTTTCACAGTGGAAACTAGGGTTTCTTTTATGTCCCTGACGTTATATTTCGGGTGTATCCTTACATCCCTATTTAATTCGACATTTCACATCCTTCAGTAGTATTTTCCAAGATATTGCAGGAGTTCTTAATAGGAATTGAATTATTTTTTGCTATTTTTTAGTAGTTTTTGATTCTTAACTCTGCTAATTATTTTCCGTGTTTTAATGCGAAAAATGTAAATAGACACAAACAAATAGTCTGACACCAACTTATTGGGGAAATCTTGCACCTAAGTAATCGAATTTTGGTTTTAAATATACAAATTTTATGTTTAAATGTACTTTTATTAAGCAGTTGAAAAAATACGCAATATTTATTGTATTTATGGCTTATTTCATAGCATAAAAATGTTTTTCCGATGGTTTCATACACCTATGTGAGACACCTTAGTGTTCCCATATATTATATTTAGGTTCATTTCGGCTGTTTACTTAGAGCGCATAATTTTATAAAGTATTTATTCAACAAATTAGATTACTTATACATACATTATGCATTAAAATATACATTACATATTATATATACATACAATACATAATGCATGACATATTATACATGTATTGTTTTGTATATTAGAGTCTTGGGAAATGAATTTGTTTGAATAAGATTTATAGTCAACAGTCACATTCGTCTTTTTACGTGAAATCGAATAGAATATCCATAGCATTTAAATGTAATGGTATTAACGCTCAACCAATAATAGAATGTCTAAAGCAAATTAAGGAGAATATAATGTTGTTCAATTTCGATTGAGTTGGACTCCGAAGAACGTTGTCATAACAGGCCTTTGATTGAATTCAGAAAGACTACAAGCTTAATTACGACGCGGCGCCTACCAAATGTTAGGAGTTCTGTTTATTCAGAAAATTTCAATCTCATCGGCTCAAATTGGTCATCGCAAATGAAGGAACAGATTGTTTGAACAAAACTCTTCCCACGCTGACAACCAATTTTCATTATTTTCTCTCATCTGCTGTGATTCCAAGCTTTGAGATTTCCTTTTTCTTTGACACGTGGGCTATTTTCGATAATTGTCCCTTGTTTGACTTGGTCTGCTGGGAAACTCAACATGAATGAATACGAAATGCTCCGCACGCTGCCAAAAGGGCGTGTGGCAGGTGGTGGAAGGGTAATCACAATATTCATGCATATATGTACACTTAAAAATAGTTCGTATACAATTCTCGGACATATAAATCCCTATGTAAACAAATTATTCAGCAACTTTTGCTCTTGACCAATTCATCACATTCAACGATTTAATTTAATTTAATATTTTAGGGCTATTACGTTCCATTTTGTCACGACTGTATTTCGTGCCAGGATTTAACGAGTGCTTGAAGTCTGTGAAGGTGTCTACCGTTCTTATTTTATCCCGGCGGTCCAATCTACCATTAAAATTTGGTGCCATGATAATTCCATCGGTGTCGCCTTTCCTTGCTTAAACACATCACCAATCACTTCGGCAAAATCAACGTGACTGTTTGCGCAGATTCGTAAGTCGATTGATATTTATTAATTATTTTCCTCGTAAACCACGCACTCATAACATACGCATTTGCGACTAATTAACGCCATGCCAATTATGGTCTCTAAAAACCCCGATCAAATAACTTCAATGAGAGAGTTTTTTGATACCTTTGATTTCCCTCCGTAATTAAATGTTCTCGTAAACCAATACTAAAAACTTTTGATGCACATGCCTCATGAATGCCTTTTTTGTGCATGCGCGCTGCATTAGAGAATATTTCCTGAGTGAAGTGATAACCAGGCAGGGATTAAACTCCCCCCCCCAGGGGGTCGGGATGGTTCGGTGGCTAATTTACTGGCTTCCTACCGAGAGGGGCCAGGTTCGAGTCTTGGAGATGGCAGATTTTTCAGTGGTATCCCTAATTGAGGTGCTTGGTGGACAGCACGATGAGTGAGTGCGCCGTCCGTCATATGGGACGTTAAACTACTTGGCCCCTTGGCGCATTTCGTTAAGAGTAGGCTAATGCCGATGCTCTCTCCACCCTTCCTCTTTTCCCATCCATCTCTAATGACACAAATGACCTCAGCTGTCGGTCGCCTCCCCTAAAAAGTACTACCACTATTAAACTTCCTCATTAATTGCCACACAAGATTTTAGGACTCATTTCAAGCATCTCTGATGCAACAAACGTTTTGGTCTAAGTAGTTTTCTTGCTTTGTTTTCATTAAGCACTTCAATCAGTCCTATATATTTTTTTAGCGATACGGATCCAAAATCTGAATCGGGTGATGAAAAGGGTGGGGTTTATCCTAGACGGCTCTACTGTAAGGACACAGCGAGAGGGCATTTAGGATACCGAAACGCAAGTGAGGATAGGCGATGGTGTTAAAGGCGATAGGAGACAGCTCAGATCGCCAAAACACGGGAGTGGGTGCATGCCAAAATTTGAAAAGGCTGCGGACGCCAAAATACGTCCGTAGATGAGCAAGTTCCTAGTACTTAAAACTTTGGAACAAAATGCCTATCACTTTGCATGATAATGAGGAAGGGAAACAAAAAACGTCCTTTTCCCATAAAAACTTAAAGGGGTGACCCTGTTCCCGGGGATGAACGCTTGAGCGAATGAAAACATTAGGGATTAAAATATGAAACGAAGAGCCTTAGATGGGTAAAACGGAAATATTTGGCCTTTGATAATGACCTGCTAAATGTGAACGAAACGAAAATGACAACATAGCGAACAACAAACCATTCATATCCTTCCTAATCATTCCATCTCCTACCCCCCAGGTATTCTGATTTCGGCAAATAAATAGCAGATCCATATGGAAACTGCATTCCGTTGAGCTCTTCCTAAGGGTATCATTAGAATAGTTATCACGCAAAATTATTCTCTTTTGAAAACCACAGATTTTAATCCCCGTATGAACTTTTCATTCACTGAAATTCCTATTTGCAAATTGGAAAATGTTTCAGTGTAAAACGATGCAAATCCCTCGGCGTGCCGTCAAATTTATTAATGGAACTCCTGATTACTTTTCGAAGGAATGGAGGAGGAAGGAAACCTTGCCATCATCTATCGAGCCGCATGAACGCATTTTACACGAGTAAAGTGCAGAGTGATCCGTGAGAAATATGTTGTTGTGAATTGGCAAAACAATGTCTCCCTTATCGTCAGCATAATTTGAAATATCATCTGAAGATATCATGATGACCCAATGTAAATTAGTCTCGTGATTGTAAACAACGAGATGGATCGGAATTCCTTGGTATACCTATCCATTAATGAAACTGTCACTTTCAGTCAAATTGATTACTCTGGAAAGTCAGTAAAATATGTTGCATCTAAATGTTTCAACAAAAAATGAAACTGAAATGCATATGTTCAAACGACGAACAGCACAAGATACCAAGAGCTCAAGAGTGATCGAATAGTTTTGATTCATATATTGGTTTTAGTATTTTGTTGTGGAGAGAGGATATTTCCAATATTTAATAGCGACAGATCTGATGAATGATGCAACTAAAAAATTAACAAAAAACCTTTTCAAAACAAGATAAACAGAGAATCAGCACCAAAAGATAATTAGAGCATGACAGCAATGCCAGTTGGGTTAATTTTTTAGACGACCTCAAAAAACATACTGTCTCATAAACTTGAAAGTAAAAGCCATTATTTGCCCAGGAGAGAAATATTCGCGTCAAACGGTCACCACAACTCTTGGGAACTGAGTGTTATATTTCATGCATGAAAACAGACATAAACTGCATAGATTTCCGACGATTTATGCATTCCTCAACACATTCTCTCATTTTCGCCGATGAAAAATTGGTCCCTGTGGGAGGGAGTGGTCACATGTGATTGTATGAAACTAATTTTTGCACGGAAACTCCGAAATTCCCTCTTGACGCCAAGTGAAAATTACAACTCTGTCGCCGAATTTATGCAAGCCCATCAAATTTTTATGATTATTTTAATATGAATAGTCTCGTCATCCTCAAACTTGCTTTCTACCATATATTGTACCTTCTATAACGACAATGTACCAAGCCGAATGGCTTCAGGCTTTACTTTGTGGACACTTTCATTACATAATTAACGATTGTTATTTCCACTACAGTACTTTTTTGTAGTGTATCACAGATCTCTACGACAACCGTGCCAACGCATTGCCATTTTGTTAATCTAATAAGACCTGGGGCTCAAAGACTCACCGTTGGTATTATTATATCAAAAGTCAGTCCGTTGCGTTAAAGTTAACGCAGACTTATTGCCAGTGAAAAGTAACTATCTCCAAAGCCTACTCGGAAGTCAAGAGAAATCGTCAAAAAAGAGAAATCGTGTTTTGAGAACACATGCGCTGCATAAGTTCCATTAAATAGCGATATTTAATCCAAACACTCGATTTATGAAAAAATTAATATGTTCTCAAAATGTACCTCATAAACATAAAGTCTATGCCACAACACTGTGAGAAAATTACGATCAAATATAAGAATTGCCATACCAAAACAAGAGCGCGAGAATCAAAGTCTATTGGGCGGTTTCAAAATCCCTCCTTCCGTCCTGTGTCTCCATCAAAATGCCATCAATGACGGCTTTAACATATTTCCATGGATAGATCCAAGCATAGGAACGCAACTAATGTTAATTCATTCACGCTTCTATTCTTAATATCATAAAAATTCGATTGAAAGTAAAAGGAAATGAAATACACTACTAACAATAATCTTTGTATCGTCATTATTTCCTTAATAAAAAATAATTAAACCACCGTTCCAAAAGTAATTCATTAAAGACGCACTGAAAACGATCCTATGCTTGCCTCCGTTTACACGGGTACATGGTGTTCATTCTTGTCCTTAAATTCACTTCTGCGCGCCAAATTTAGACAACTTGAATTGAGTGGCCAGGCGATTCTTGTCAAAGCCAGAGTACAGGGCTTCATTTTCTCAAAATATCTTCAACCAAACATTCATATTTCCAATTGGTTTCACTGAAGGGAAACAAATCTCCGTGGCATTCTCCCCCATCTCAATTAGAATAGGTTACACTTTTGCAGAGAGGCGTGCTGGGACGGAGATCTAAGTTGGCGAATGCACCACCTAATCTCTCCAGCGGCACTGACAACCACGGTCGTTTCCACACCACCGCCAACATTTCGACACATGCTCTCTCCTCTCCGCAGAAGGTGAGAGGTGGTGGCTCACTTCTGGCTCCCACGGGCATCCGAATCCCCCGGGACGAAATGAGCCCTCTCTCACACCCCAGGGCCGCTCCACTCTTCCTTCCCCTCAACCGCACCCCAACATACGCTTCCACTCCATCACTAATCCTATCCGTCCCAAGGACTCTCCCTTCCCCCTCCGCGAGGGCACTGGCTTCTCTTCCGAGGAAGACAACTCGGGGCCATCGAAGCTTTCAAGAGTGCGAGTGATGTGATTCCATTACTAGGGTTAGTTTTTTGAATAAATTTCGTGTTACACAAATACACATACTATAATTCTTAGTCAATGAACCGCTAAAACTAATTTTTGAAAAATTGATGAAACAGAGAAGAAGAAACTACATCCTGAAGCTTACAAAAGTTTTGGGGTCCGGGGACCACCCTTCTCAGGGGCACAGGACTATGTGTACATATATACTTTTATATATGTGTGTATTCATTCACATGTAAACAGATATTAAGAAAGGAGATAGAAAGACACATAAAAGACGAGCACAGGAAAGGTATGGAAGGCGGATTTGAGCAGATCACGAGCGTAAAAATATTTCCTTAACCGGGACTTGAACACCGGACTTTCAATTTGTCGGGCGGATGCCCTACCAATTAAGCTGTTAAGGAAACATAATCTACATTGATATCTGCAATGTCTTAAAGCGCCCAGGTGCTCCAATTGCTTGGCCAAGAGATGGCGTTAGGGAGCTGTTTCCCCTTTCTTTATATCTATTTCTATGTGAATGAATACGTGTTCGCCGTATTACATAAATTACAGAAAATAGGAATGAATGTGAGGGACAGGAGGCTTATCCGCAGCCTACAAATGTCTCAGACTGCTCAGGCGCGAGGGATTGAGACTCCGGATAGGCAGTGTTAGATACATGAGTTGAGAATCTATTTGTTCTCTCAAAATTTTTTTTACATGATCTTGTCTACCGTAGTACGATATGGGTGATAATACAATCTCAACATATTAGCTAAAGATATATCCTTGTGCATATAAATACACACACGTACACAATAATATTGACTAATTTGAGGCCACACACAACCAAATAATAATGACCACACCGGAAGGCCTTATGTATTCATTCATTTTGCAGACAGCACATGGACTTTCGCCAAAATAACGAACGTTCCGAGGCAGTAAACACCATCACATGGAAATTTGTAAATTTACTTTTCCAATTGATGGTTTTCGGCCTAATTTTATGGAATCGATTCATATGGAAAATAAAAACGTTATAATTTTTCATTTCCAATTGCCTTTTCATCGAAAATATAATTTACAAATCATGGATTAGAACAATTGGCACGATTTATACATCAATATTTTCAATAAAAATGCTTTTTTTTCTCTATTCGTACTTCCAATTATGTTGAATAATACTTTGAAACTACGTTGCTTAGAAAGAAGAATAAGAGTGACACAGAAGGCGAACTCGAACATTGCACAGCCCTTAAAGGTCGCGACGAAAAGTCTGCTGAATACGAGGTTAAGAGGACGCTTTTCCAATGAATATATCGACTACTATGAATTTAACGACGTCACCATTCTTCTTTGGGTCATTTCGCGAAACATCACTCAACTCACGAGTGCTGCGAAGACGTTTGCGCAACGTGAGGTTCTGACAGGGAAATGAAAGATTCTAATTCCCACGAGCTTGATCGATAATGGGCTCCAAAGTATGGTCTGGCGCACCGGTACGTAGGGATGGGGTGGGGAGGAAGGGATGAATATTAGGGTACGAAAGGAGATTGGTAGGGAAAGGAGAGAGACAGACGGGAGTGAGGATAGGAACGTATACAGAGCACTGAACGTCATCTTGATATGATTAAAGACCCTGTCATGAAAATATAGGTCAACCGCTGCAAACCACGGAACACATCCATCTGTAACATGACCTAGCGTACCGAGAGGCGAGCGCACGGTAAGCAAACGACCAGGGGAGGGAGAACGGCGGGAGTGCGCTCGTCAATCTGCTTTTGTTTCCCGAGAATTTCGGATATCCAGAGTGATTCAGCGATTCAATAGAAAATTCATATCCAAAGAGTCATTATTAATACAGAGATGTACGGATTAATGCCACAAAAATATTAATTATTTCTAATTCTGAATGCATTCAGATACATGAAGCCATATTCATTTACGCATGGTTCTAAATCATAATATTTATTAAACGCTAACATATTGAATGCCGAGTAACCAGAGGAACGAGCTATAGTTGCACACAACGCATAGTTGGTATTGCACGAGTTCATGAATATTTGTTAAATTAAAAACTAAACGAAACGGTCTAAATTAAGTTAACCCAAGGGGCAAGTAGGAAAATTAAACTATAAAAAACTCCATGCCAAAACCAGGAAACAGATACATGTTTTCCAAGGATTTCACTAAAAGTAATTGGGATTTACTTTTTTCCCTCCGGAAATTTTTTCCAATTTTTCGTGCGTTGAAACTCCTCTCAGGAAAACTCTCGGGATAGAATGGCTGGAGCAGGTATGTGCCGAGAAGAATGAGGAAAAAACCTCGAAGCAATTTAACTTGAGTCCAAATACTCCAAAGGTGCCTGCGATGGGGTGATGGGCAAATAAATCATACAAAATGTCATTTCCTCTCATCTCCCGTGATAAGGCATAGAAAAATTTAGTTCGCTGAGCAGTATAACTCAAACTTTTAAGATGGTGCCTGCATGCATAAGAGGCCGTACGCTGAGTTCATAAGCATTTAAGAGAACTAAGGCTTTTCCAAAGTGTAATATTTCTTCAGATATATACTATATTTTGCCAATAGATGAGTTGAATATCCTCTCTTTTATCAGAGACTTGGTATTTTAGGACAGAGAGTAAGACTGGGTCTATTGGGGGTAAACTGTTAGCCTATATAGGCACGCCTTAAAGATCAATGAGGCGATTTTCAGCGAAACAGAAGCTTTTCGCATAGTTAGCGATCAGTTTGAATAAATTTCTAGTTACACGTTGCATGGTTAAAATCGATAAAAAATCAGAAAACAGACTTCCCATTGAAACATAAAAACTGATTGATCATTTTGCGCCCTAAATTCGACGAAAATTTTTATTTTTATCTCTGACTTCTCCAAAGTGCATAGTTATCGGCTGAAATGTCTATGTAGCTCTCTGTGAGGAGCCAGAATATATTCAACTTCAATTTTATTTCACTGAAAATTTTTATTTCAGAAATTAAACTAAGATAAAAATACTACTTCTAAGTTTGTTCAATAAGTAGTATTATTAGCTTTTTATTAATATTCGGTCCATCATCATTCTTCAATTATTTTAATGACAGTGAATAATAATATTGAAAACAATTCCCTCTTATATCTCAACATATACTTATTCCTCTTCAATTTTTTCCGACCTATCTACTCCATACGCGTTCGCTAGCTACCGTCCAAGACCTACCTTCAAAATTGGTGGAATACAATTGATTGATTGATTTTTACAGAAAATAATTCACATAAGTCTGCTACTTAGAGACTATTTGATCATAATGGCGTTGAAAAAATGTATTCGTTACCAACGGAACGATCTCGTCATTTTTCCCGAGATTAAGGGTGGTGGATGCTTACAATGTGCACACGGAGTCGAGATATAGGGATAGAATTTTATTCTTGTAACATACTTGTTATCGGTGAGTATGAACAGATGGAGGCAGACGAATGAATACAGGATTATAATTAAATCAAAATATGAATATTATTTCTGACGACGATTGAGATTTGTTACGAACGTTTCATTATTTTTTACAGGTTTACTCCAAACAAAGCAGGAAAAATAGAGAACTCATTTCTGGATTTTAATTCTTACATATAGAATATTAATATTAAGAAGGAAGAAGGAATAATGAGGCATTTTTTCAAGTTGCGGAATAACAAACGGTAGGACGTATCAGTGATCACTGCCAGTCAAATAACTGGACAAAATAATACCAACTGCACACATCCATGCCCGAGAAACGTATTCAAGTTACTAATAAATCTTTCTATACCCTCAAGTCCTTCATGGTATAAGATTAACGACTTTGAATTTGGGCAAAAGGCTCCTCTCTAAACGTGGAATTCCTTTGCCATTCCTGAATTGGTCTCCATCAATATCATTAAATGGTGCAAAACAGTTTTCGGTCTTAAGGAATGCACTGTTGCACGTAAATATCTATCAGAATTACTGGTGGTCCCACTGCGCATTTTTCAACCGAACCCTTGAAGGGAGCTCTTAATTTTGGAGACTTATTTATTTTTTAACCTTTTAGGTCCATTCTAGCGATGATCTATATCTTCCTTTCCTATTTAAAGAATAAACGCAAGTCTCCCGTCCGTGTATGGAAGTCCTCCTACTCTTGTTATTCTCGGTCACTCTCTTCGCGACTAGGCGGACTCCCATATCGTCTCCATAACAAACTGGTTTAATTCCCGTTCTTCTCACAGCAGTTTTTGAAGCAAATTCAATAGAGGACGAATGGAATAGCTGGATGCGAGTGGACAGCGTGAGACCTCGACCGAGCACCTTTCACCCCTCCCGAGGGGTCGGAATTCAATTACTCGAGGCGTCCTCCTTGGCGACCCCCCCAGGGGGAAGGATCAACCGGCCACGCTCGCACGCCTGGTACGCCACCCCCATCCCAGCCCCCACCAGGGATACTTCCGTCTATTAGCTTCCTGGTCAGCAGACGATTATACTCAGGACAGCCGCCCGGCAGCGCGATATCAAAATTAAAATATCGACAAAAATAACCACTCTCTCATAAAAATTTCTTTCACTTCTTATTCGGCACTGAGAATCGCGGACTAACCAATTTTGCTTCACAATCGAAGTTCGTCATTAACAAATTTACAGAAAATATTTGCTGAATTCCCATTGCACAACTCCTACTTGATTTATAGTCTAAATTTGTGAACTTTAGAGAGGAAAATCCGATGACTCTTAATCAATCTCCAGTCGGAAAAAGTTTTAAACCCCAGATTCAAGGAGGCTAGGCACAATAGTACAAATTGAAGACAAATTTCAGGGCGGTACATTAACAAATTGTAAGAAAATACATGATAATACAGACAAAAGAAAATACCACATATCCTTTCGTCCGTTTCATGCTGGTTAGGGAAATTAAAAGAATTTATTATCAATATTTATGTCAGGAGATTTCAAGCTTTCTAATTTCTTCAATAATGTCGCTTTATTTACATTTTTCCTTCGCGCGAGAAGTTCTTGCCGAGGTAGGTTTAATTGGATACAGGGACCAAGCACTGCTTAACTGCTGAACCCCGCCTAAGACAGTAAGATCGCTGTTTGGCAATAATACATTATTCCACGGCACAAGATTCTTGCTCCTCTTCAATCCAACCGTTTAAAGTTCATTACGCTTCCTCAAATGTCATGCTTAAGGTCCAATGAGAGTGAGAGAGAGACACTCAAATACGACAATGGTGTATTTTACTTCACAGGAGATTAACGCAGGTTTCATCCAATACAATACGATGAGAATTTCCTTCGGAAACGGTGGGAAAGGTTGCGGAGGCAGTGACCTAAAGATACGAGTGAGTTTAGCGCCGACGAGATAGTGTAGGGTGCCTGACGAGGAAAGGATGTCTCAAAACGATATAAATCATTGAATTAAGGAAGACAGCTAACTCTATAATCTAACTGCCTTTTTAAAGAACCTTGGAGAGTTTTTAGACTTTACGTAGGACAAAGATTTCAAGCAAGGCAAGATTTTTTGAGATCCTTCTTAACTAATACGAGACCCGTACAAAAAGCACAAGCAAAATTTCAATGTGTAAATCATCAAGTATTCGTCGGTAAGCAAAAGTTAAATTTTTTAAGGTATCTGTGAAATTACTTGAGTACGGCACTGATATTTTACGGGTTGAAAAGAGCCGATGAAATATTTAATGGACTTCATTTTCCGGTGGATTTATTAAAATTTATTTCCATTTGAAGTCATTTTCATTAGAAATTTCAACTGGAGATGATCACACAGTGCTAAAGTGACCTTAAAATACTATACATATAAATATATAGAGAAATATTTTGCTTCCAAATAAATTGGCCGCATATAATTCCTTTGAATTACGCTAAACGTTTATTTGTTGCGCACTGGTGACTTCAATGTTTCAGTTGAAATATATCGTGGAAACTTTAAACGGCCCATGTTCACCATACCTACGGAATTATTTCATCAGTATGGGTGCAACTCGATGCTTAGCAAAAAATATGCGTCATTCACCTTTAAAATTGTGCGAAAAAAATAAAAAAGCGCTTTTGGAATATTTGTGGAACTAGTAAGGAAACGTCGCGCCGCGAAGGCAATGGCTGAAAAAGGCCATTTAGAAGGGAGCCTAAAGGGCGCTGGGTGGCAGCAAAGAAATAAGGGTTTCATGTAGAATATATTGGCAAATTTAACTGCTGGTAAAATAATGAGACAAAACCTCGGTATTGCTAGACTCCATTTAATATAATCGAACACTTCAGGACTGCGACAAAATCATATTACAAAATTTTAAAAATCATTACAAAATTTCATAATGACAAAAGAACTTGTTAATAATTTTAATACTACAAATAAAATATTACATTACATAGCAAAGACATCTATTCTGACGAATATTTTAGAGGCGTCACTTTGTATAAGCCATTCATGTCGGAAAAGAAAATACTTTGTTTTCTACATACATTTTATTATGCGAGACCTACGTTTCGACCTATCAAAGTCATGATCATCATCACCTAATGGTGAATTTTTAAGTCGAAACATAGGTCGTGCATAGTAAAATACATGTGGAAGAACAAAGCATTTTCTTGGCCGACATCTATCCTGACTTTTGTCTTCCATACGGCCACATGGATGCTATGACAACAGTTCGCAGGAATTTACTAATCTTAGGCCTTATACGGGCTGGAAATGAAGGTTTTTGACTGTGTTCATAAACTATTGAAACAACTCACCATTTATCCAAACATTCCTCCAACAAACAAAAGCATCCTTTCAGCATCTGAAGAATGGTGAACATGGCGACCCATGACACTCTTACTCCTGTTTGGGATAATGAAATTTTCGCAGTGCTTTTCGCTGTATTTCCAACTTCTGAATTGAACAACTGGTGCCATCCTCCCTTCCATCGTAAACTTTCCCCTATCCACCCTATCCCCTTTCCAGATAATAATCTGACTTTCACTTTCGACTCGAAAAGCCCAAAAAAAAATAAACTTTCCAAAACTTCGACTCAAGAAATTTGGGTCAGATAGGTTTTTCGAAAGGATTTTTTCCTAATTTTGTCGGGACAGGGATGTAGACGAAAGAATTAAAAACGAGGAAGTTATATTGTCACTTTGTTACATTTATTATTTCTTGCATCGATTTAAATACTGTTATACCGCGTATCATAAATATAGTGGCATAATTTTTTTTCCCTTGAATACGCTGTCTCTGAAAAGGACTCTAGGCTTTATGACCAATCGGAGGGCCATTATTCACCAAGCAAAGGATTCAGGAAACAAGTTTTCGCAATGCGTTCTAAATTAGGTGTATTTGGACGCATGCGTTGCGGTTTCTTAACTATAAATATAAATTGAAGGTACCTGTGGTCGTGAAGCAAGGAACACGAACACCACCAGCCACGAGGTTATATTGAATGTCATATCGTTTTCTTTCAATGGCATCGCCAGAATCTAGAGAGAGTTTTAATCTTGATTTCGTTTATAATTCTGTGACAAACTGTGATCCACCAAAGACTTTAAAGCTACCCCACCGACGAGGCACATCAAGTTCCCGTAAGGCACTCCCTTCCAGCCCCTTGGGGAGTCAGTGAAGAATTTGTGATCCATTACAAGAAACTTTAATTATTGGAAAATGCTCTGAGAGTATCCGCTAGTTTTAAAATAAACTGTCGCATTCAGACAGTAAGCGTGACAAATATGATCGGGAGAGTTACTTTGGAATCTCCTTAATACACGAAGAGTGTGGACATGCTTGAAATTTGGAGAGGGATAAAACTATGAAATTAATCGGCGAAGCTGAATTGATATGACCCCAGACTACATTGAGAGATGGGGACAACTGAATAAATAAGATGTATCCCGGCATTGACTTGTTCAAGTTCTAGCTCTTCCAATGCACGACACAGTTGGAGCCCTTTCATAACAGGTTAAATACTTCTAATAAAATATATAAATAATGTGTATAATACTTTGATTGATGTGATACGTAAAATTGCATGCAACAGCTTAGTTTTGATTTTTTTCTTATTGATTTTGGAATGTGATTTTAATGAGATAGGGATTTTATTTTTTTGTGTTAGAGATTGGTGTTTGCAAGCTTCCTTTAAATGTATTCCCTTCAGACTGATTTCATTTATTTATATTTTGTGATATTGATTAGATTTGAGATGTCGTGTTATTTTTTCCAAGGCAAGTTTGATTGTAATACTTGGGATTTGTGTGCCACCTGACATTGTCCATTTGCACACGTTAGTTTTAATATTAATAACACCTAACCAGATGTGGCCAATGCTACTTTCCTAAATTACAAAAATCAAAAATTACACTCGAGCGAACCTAATAAAGGCTGCAGCGAAAAGGTATGAATGTGTGCGTGTGTACATGTGTTTATGTACTCGTTCGCGCAAATGTATGCTTCCAATTGTGTGCAGAGGAATATAACATTCAAAACACCTGGTGTCTTAACACCCCCGGCACACGCCCTTACATCATATTTTAAAGGCGTGTGTGTCTGTAGCGGAGAGGGGGAGGGGAGGCAGAGAAACGTGCGCCGTAGAAAACTACGCCTGACCCAAGTCACGTGGGACGGCGAGATGAGGAATTCGTATTCGGGATAATGGGACCCCTTTTGAAACGACCAAAGCTTATGGCGGGGGAATGAAAATATCCTCGCACGCACCTTCCGGGGCGCTCCCTTGAAAACTGGCTCGATGATCAGCGTCTCAGGGAGTCAGTTGGAGGGTGCCAGGGGCGGAGAGAAATGGGGCGGGCGAGTGGGTGCGGTGAGACGGGGGAGGAAAGGTGAATTGAGGGCTGGAGGGGGTGCGGGGTTGAGAGGATATTTCCCAAAGATTCGTTTTCCCGCATCCGCCCTAATATATGGGCCGGAAGGTAGCGTATTGTCGGCGGGTTGGGTCAGCGGCGGGTGGTGGCCTTGCGTGCGGGGAACGTGGTCGGGCAGCGGAGCGAGCGGGCACTTCCGCCCGCCGCGCCGGCTGGCTTTCCTCGATGAATTGGCCGCGACAAAAAGCGACAGCCTCAAGGGGGGGGAGAGGGAGGCATTCTCCTTTATATTCCACTCTTCTTCGTCACTACGCTGTAAGTCAGAGACATGCGTGAAACCTTTTTGGGTACAGTCTTCTTTAAGCAACGCGTTAAATATGTGTGGTGAAAGATATTCACTAAAGGCTTGAATAACAAAGTAAAGAGTATTAACTTAATATGGATTTTTTTACCTGACCATTAAAAACAATATATCCTCTAAATTTAACATACATTAATTTAAGGCTACATTTTAATAAATATTTTACAATGAATTAAGAATTCGCAATTTTTTTGTTTCAATTATTGTGCACATTAAATAAATATATCATTGCTCACGGTGAGTTTCTCATAAAAAATTTGGGAAAATTTTCAATGGTAAAAAACTTATATTTTCTTTTAACCCTCATCATTACTGCTAGGAACAAGGACACAGCTGATTCTCTTACGTTGGATATTATCCAGCAAACCAATAAAAGTTAAAGATGACCTGGGCGTTGAATTTACTCTAAGAAAGATTGCATAAATCCGCCATTGTTTATGTGATCTGAAATCAGCATTATGCATGTGTAGTTATACAACCAGTCTACAGAATGGCCCTTCAGAGTTTTCTATTCCCCGTAATCCTCTTAGTTGTTTTCATAAATAGCCTCATGCTAGCGCATGGAGTACCATTATTTGAGATTACATTCTAGGACAGTTACTGCTGTAGTTTTCACGATAAACTCAGGGATAATAATTTTTTCGGATATCGTCAGGTGATCATTAATAATTTTTTATTAAATTAATTAAATTAATATTAAAATAAAAAACATCGTTAATAGTTTTTTTAACTGTCCTAAATAAACACAGATATATATTCAATTAATATTGCCTTTCCCGTGCGGTATGAATAATTTGGCGTCAGAGATAAATATTTAATTGGACCAAAGTATCTAGAAAAATATAAGGTAAATCAATATGACCAAAGTATTCCTTGGATGAAATAAATTATTGTCCTAATAAAAATAACTGGCTTTCTTGTTTAAACTACTACCAAGCATTTAAGATATTCTTCTGTAAGAATACTCACCCTACTTTACAGGCAAAAAGGAGTGGCAGGCCCGGAAGTGTCCTGCCTAGCCTTGTGTCCTAATTGCATCCCTTTGAATCCTCCGCACGTACGTTTTTGTAAAGCTTTTTTATTTATTCATACATAAACTGTAAGTCACACCGTCAGAGTGTGTGGCAGGGTGTGAATACGCATCAGAATAATTTTACCCGAACATGACCCAACCGCGGTCGAACAATGTTATTCTGATCCCCTATCATTCGTGGAAAAAATAACGTCTTGACTTTATCTGTTCTACACTTAATCTCTTTAATTTTATCGACATGATCTCTCCTACCGTAGTCCAATGAGGGTCGTAATACATTTTCAACATCACTGCTAAAGATACGTCCTTCCAATTTATGCAAGGACTTCAGTTAGTAATCTAACCTTCGCTCCGTGGGTGATTTCCTGCCTAGCTGCTCTTTTTTTTGGATACGCTACTAAGTTTATCATAAAAACATTTCACAAAGCTAGCTCCTCTACGCTGCACGCGATCCAAATCGGTAATCAGTCCAACTTCGTGAGGATCACATACAGGTACTTGCAGCAACAGTATACTTGCAGCAACCATTTATATGATTGTAAACATTCGAGACAAAACAAGCAAATGAAACCTAACAAGCAAAAGAGAACATTTCTCTTTAACCTTTTCAAAACAGTTACCCAGTACTCTTCTAATAAATCCTAATTTTTTGTTAGATTGTCCAAGTATTCCAAATTTATGGCTACGTACTATTTTAAGTTTAATTATAATATCCTAGTGTCGCACCAGTGTTGCATTGCATTACGTTAATCTGACAAAGCGGCTGTATTCTCAGGATTATGAATACCACTGCAAACCACTCCATCGAGGGCAAATAAACGTATGTGAGAAGGTGTGATTAAAAAAAGACCGGACCGATTTTATTCTGCACTCGCCGTTCAACGGATCGAAACGAGATACAGTGCGCCATTAAGCGACACATCTGACGACTAAAACGAGGGTTGTTGCGTTTGTGTACGTCTAGTCGTTACGCAACAGCAGCGGTACGTGTCTTAACCTGTTCGTCCCCGCGTGCAACGGCAGCTCTGAAGGAGCTAGAGGAACAGCGTGTGTGCGTGAAATTTTGTTGTTTCAAACTAGGCAAAAGCGCTACGGAGACATTTGGAATGATTCAGCAAGCTTTTTGTTAATGAATATATGAGTCGAAGACAGTGTTTTGAGTGGTACTGTCGTCGTTTTTAATTTGGCAGAACCTACACAGATGAAGATTTGCGAAAGAGGCGGCCTTCCACTTCGACAGACCCCAACCATGTCAAATTGGTGAACGATTTGGCACGGGCAAACCGCCGTTTCACAGTTAGAAAGATAGCCGAGGAAGTGAGCATTAGTTTTGGATCCTGTCAGATAATTTCGACAGACATTTTGGGCATGATGCGCTTCGCATCAATATTCGTCCCACGGGACATTTATCAGGAACTCCTGTTTCGAGCCAATTCCGACCAAGAGTTTCTTAAAACTATCGTAACCGGTGACGAAACCTTTGGTTTACGGTTATGATGCCCAGACAAAGACCCACTCTTCTCAAAGGAAAGGTCCTCATTCTCCGCGACCAAAGGAAGCTCGCATGTCCCGGTCCAATGTGAAGGCCATGCTGGTGTGTTTCTTCGATTGGCAAGGGCTGATTCTTTACGAATATAGTATGTCCCTCAAGGTCAAACCGGCAGCAAGGATTTCTTCTTAAATGTGGCAGAGTTTTTCACCTCTTCTGTGATCCCGCAGCCACCCTGCTCTCCAGATATGCTCCATCAGACTTTTGTTTGTTTTCAAAATAAAATCAACCTTGAGCGGGCGCCAATTAGACTCAATTTCGGACATTTAAACTAATTGCACGGTGAACCCGAAGAGGGTCCCTAAGGCGGCTTACCAGGCAGGGTTCGAGAGCTGGAAGAAACGTTGGCAAAAATTTGTCATCAGTCAATGCATGTACTTTGAGAGCGACAAGTTCGATGAAGTTGTATCCGTCGAAATGAACAATTCATAAAATCTGTCACGTCTTTTTTTAATCACGCCTTTTACTAGTGACTACGGTGTCAATGCAATTAACATAAAGTAGGAATAAAAGAGGTCCGATGACACTTCCCTGGAGAGCACCTGAAGTTACCTCTACTGCACTTGAGGGAAGTCTAACTATCACTAATCTATGAATCCGAACATTCAAAAAGTCTTTAATCCAACTTCGGATATTTTATCAATGCCACATGCTTCTAGCTTTGCGAGTAGCATACTATGGAGGTACTATGTCGAAGGCTTTCTTAAAATATAGAAAATCGCATCCACTGGAACGTTGCTCTCTCCCGAAATAAGAATATCATGAACAAAAAGCGCACGTTGTATACCGAAGGATATACCCTTAAGGAACCCGTACTGATTTTTCACTAAGCACTCCTGATTATTCTGGTGTCTCACGATCGAACTAGAAACTATATATACCATGACCTTGAGTGAAATAGATATGAAGGAAATAGCTCTGTAATTGCTTGGTTCCTCATTGTCTTCGTTTTTATATGAATATATGGGTGTTAAATTTGACGTTTTCTAGTTAATGGAAACACTGTGAACTATACTAGCGATTTCTTAAATATGATCCTAGATACGGCGCAATTTCCGAAACTAAATCCTTAAATATACGAGCGGATATTTCATCCGTCCCGGAAGATTTATTACGATTAATATTTTTCAGCAAACGTTCTACGAGACGTATTCCATTATATGAAATTTTTAGGCGTCCGTTGACCGGCATTTGGTAATCTCTCGGGGGAATTCATTGAAATATTATTGAAGAGGCTTTGAAAGAAGAAATTTAATTAGTTAGCCTTTTACAAACTGCTGGTTACTCTTTCGTCATTCTCATTTTTGAGTGAATTAGGAGTTGACTTATTTCCCTGAACTTTTCTGGTGTATAACCAAAGTGCTTTTAGATAACCTCTCAAATTTTCCGCTAACATTTTTCTTTTGAATACCCTTAACCCTTTCCGAAATTCATTCTTGGCATTTGCCCTAGATATAACATAATCATAAGGGATCTCATTCTTCTTGTCGGTAGAGATATCATCCCTTATATTTTTCATCTTGGCGTGACATTGCCTTTGGCGTCGTAATGCCTTTCTAACATCCACGTTGTATCATATAGGTTCCGCGTTATCTTTTAAATATATTAGCTACTCAGAACCCGCCAAAGCGTTTAAGAGTTCTTCCCACGTTCTTCAAAGAAGTGAGCAGACATGTGTCAAAGATAATGACCACACAAGGGAGAAAAATAGGCATTCCGTTTTCAAATGGTTGGACGCGAGTGGTAAATCCCACAGGGAGGTCTGTCCGCTCGACCTCCTGTCATTTCATTTTGCATTCGTGCGCCTTCAAAATGGAAGGCCTATTGCATTATGGAGTATGCACGAAAGGTTGTTTTTCAAAGAAACATAAGGCGAAGGTTGGACCGGAAGAATTGAGCGCGAGAGGGAAAGTGAGGGAGGAGGATATTTCACTGGAATGAGGACCCTCCCAGGAGCAACGGGACGAAGGCGAGCCGACTGATTCACGTGGGCTAAGGTATTCGAGAGCGCTTCTCCGCCGACATCCTTCCCCAAGGCGGTCGCTTCGGGATGAGGGCCTGGGGACGGATCCAAATGAGAATGCCACGGTAACGCCCTCGCGCGATCCCATTTCGTCTCCGGACTGCAATTTTCTTAAGTCCACAGGCAGTGACCGACGAGCGGAAAAAAACATTTCTTTCTGTCCAAAAAACAGTTGAGAGGTACCTGAGCTCTAACATTCAGTGAAAATTCAACCGTTTTTTTCAAATTGTCCCTATTTTTTAGTAACGGTGTTAAGGAAATCTTTCTCCCTACACCAAATAATTCCTTTAAACTCCTATTTCCCTCTTTTTTTAATATATTACTAGCCCTGCAAGGCTGTATATTCTCCCGAACTTTACTCGCTTTAATCTCCGTTATTCATCTCAATGACTTGCTACATTATATAATCTACCAGGACCGAAGGAATTCTCATGGATCTAATTTTCTCCCCCTGTTTCCAACTTTAATGCTGTGATGCCATCACCATTCAGCTCCTCTTTGCATTCTTTGCATTTCAGCTGGATCTTTTCTGGATCGATTAATAATTTTCCTGCCCTCAGTTTCTCTCTTCATCTCTGTGAACTTCTTTCCTCCCTTCATCCCGTCCAATATCCCTAGCCTGTTCCTGCCCTTTCCTCGTTTGCTCAACATTCTCCCCTCTATTACCTTCCTCAGCATCCCACTACCGCTCAATACGTCTTTCATCCATTTTTCCTGCCTCCATGGGATTTCTCTCAACAAACCCTCACCCTCTCACAAACTCCTCACCTACCATCCCCAGTACTTCCTTATTTGTTTTCCTTTCGGTCCATTTCACCTTCTCCATTTTTCTCCACACCCAGATTTCAAAACCCTCCAATTTATTTCCATCATCATGTTTTAGTGACTACGTTTCCGCGTCGTACATAGCTACGCTCTATACAAAAGTTTTGACTAGTTTTTCATTGACCTCCCTACTCAATGTCCTGTTATCAACTCCCTTCTCCTAGTGAAAGCCTCTTTGCATAGCGCAATTCTTCTCCTTACGTCCGTACTACTTTGACCAAATTGGTCCAAAACAATACCGATATACGTAAACTGTTCTATCTGCTCTATTTTTTCCCGCCTATTTTAATATTTAGCTTAGCCTTTTCCTTTCTGGAAAATCGCATTACCTTTGTTTCATTAATATTGATTCTCATCCCATATTTATCGCACTGAACCTCCAATTCACTCAACAATGCTTGCAACCCCTTGGCTGACTGAGCAACTAATACTTGGACATCAGGAAACCTAACCGATTTTGCCAATTCCCTTCCAACTTTCATTCCTACCTCCAGTTCTTCCCATGCCTTTTAATCATTTCCTCCACACATACGTTGAACAGCACCGGTGACAATGGGCAACCCTGCCTTACCCCTCTTCCTAACACTGCCCATCCGGACTCTCCGTTCCCCACTCGCACCGGAGCAGTCTGAGACATGTACAGGTTGCGGATCAGTCTCCTGTCCCTCCAATCCATTCCTATTTTCTGCAATACACGCATTAATTTTTCCCAATTCACTCTATCAAACGCTTTTTCGAAATCTACAAAACAGGCAAAAACGTCCTGATTGTATTCTATATTCCTCTCGATTAGTGATCTCATTACTGCAATGGCATCACGCGTACCTCTTCCTTTCCTAAACCCAAACTGATCATCCCCTAAGTAATCATTTGCCTTACTCTCTATATTTTTGTTGATGATCCTGAGAATAACTTTAGCTGCGTGGAATATGAAACTTATTGTTCTGTAATCCTCACATGACGTAGCCTTTGCCTTTTTTGGAATAGGAACTAACACCGATCTCACAAAATCATCCGGCCAGATTCCTTCCTCATAGATACTACGAATCAGTCCATATAGAGTCTCCTTCCCACATTTTCCAAAAGCATTTCAACAGTTCTACAGGGATGTTGTCCACCCCCACGGTCTTATTTGCTTTCATATCCTTTAATGCCCTTTCTATTTCATCGTCGAGTATGCCTGAACCTAAGCTATCTTTTTCTACGTCATGTTCCTTTTCTATGTCTAACCTTCTCGGCCTAAGTTCTTTGCCATACTGTGTTTCTATATATTCCTTCCATCTCTCTTGGATTTTTCCTGGTTCAACTATTATCTTACCACACTTATGTTTAACTGTTACCACAGATCTTGCCTTCTTACTTCCCGATAATAACTTAACCTTGCTGTATAGAGCACCAATTTCACCCTTCTTCTGTAAACTTTCTATATCCTCGCATTGCGTTATCCACCATTCTTCTTTTGCTTTATTTGTGGCCCTTCTCAATTTATTGTTTAAACCTTTGTACTGCATTTTGCCTAAGTCTGTGTTTACATTTTTCCATCTTCTTCTCTCATCCAACTTTGTACACATCTCATCCGTTAACCATGGTTTCCTTATCCTTTTCCCGTTAACGGTTCCTATAGTGTCCTTTGCGGCTTCCAATATCCCTTTCTTGATACATTCCCATTTTTCTTCGATAGTACTCAGTTCTTTACCGTCATCCATCATTTTCTCTACAGCCTGTAGATACTCCTTCTTCGTTAATCCATTTGCTGCTTCTAAATTCCATTTCCTAACCCGCCGCCCTTGCCTTATCTTCTTGAAACGAACATTATATTTCATAACAACTAAATTGTGGTCAGAGCCTGCATCTGCTCCTGGGAAACTGCGAATTTATCACACTATTCCTAAACCTGTGCCTGACCATAATATAATCTAACTGATACCTTTCTGAGTCACCTGGCATTTACCATGTATACCTACGCCTTTTGTGGTGTGTAAACCATGTGTTGATGATGACTAATCAATCAGTTGCTTCCTCCTAACCTTTTATTTAACATTACGGCAACCTCTCGTTGGCTCTCGTCCCAGCTGCTTTACATTATTCTATAGATATCACTCCAGTAATCCCCGCTATCCTTCCATCTCACCTCGCATAGACCTAAAAGAACTATACCTTGACTCTTTCCATCTCTCGCTTAATATTCTCTAATTTGCCTATCCTCAACATTGTCCTTACGTTCCATGTTCCTATGCTAACTTTTTTCGCATTCTAGTGCGGCTTCTGTTCTGCTGCTGTTATTTTTGTTGCGTTTTGTCATCTTTCTTGTGCGTCTGTTGTTCTGCTGCTCCCCAGCAAGGGTTTCGTGGGATGGCGACCGCGGAAGCCTTGCCTCCCCTGCTCCCGGGAACGACACCCGGCCCCTTTGGCCGAGTCCGGCAGTTGCCAGGACTCAATTCCTCTCTCTTTTCCATCAAAAAAATCTTGGGAATAATAATTAAGGTGGTTTCCCGTTGCCTTCCTCAATAGTGTTTAATCTGACACCATCACTTAATGGCCACCCCACTGGGGTCAGACGTCTTTGCAGCCGCCTCACTGAGGAACAGACACTGCGTGGACTACCTTTCTTCTGGCTCCTAACTTTCGACCTATCTGGCATGGGTGATCCTACTAGGAGCAATCATTATTACTCCCGCCAGCAGAACTCTAGGGGTCATCGGAACGCACCAGCCCTTTCACCACGTTAAGATTGTAGTCCATAGATAGCGTCAATGTAATCCAGCCTTTGTGATATTATATAAAAATTTTTACTGTAATATTTTGTATCAAATTCTTTAAAATTGTCATTCACTTACTAAAAAGTAAAATGTGAGAATGCGCCATTACTTATTTTGGTAGAGAAGTCAGACCTACATGATATCTTTCGAGCTACCGCTTGGGTGTGTGACAGATGGTGATTCAACACCAGGTATGAAAGATCAACATTAATTATTGCTTGAACGTATGACAAAATGTTTCAAGTAATTGAAGTAATGTTAACTAGAGCTACACAGACTACGGTTATAAAAGGCAAAATGCCTAAATACGTATGTGAGACTAGCCACTAGCAACAAGAAGAAAAATAAACTAAAGATTCGAGAAAATGATGAAACATTATACCTTATTTCTTAATTTAAGAATATATATTTGGCAAAAGGCCACTCTGGCTCGGTAATTTCTGTAAATCATGCTTTAGTATCGCAAAAATATATTTCCCAGCTATTCTACAGGGTATTATTAACCTTAAATCTAGCTTTTAATTGGCGTTAATCTCTTAGAGAGATATTCAGTGAAAAGACAGTACCTTGAAACAGTGATTTTGGAACGAACAATTTTTTACAAAGTTCTCAATTTTTCGTAAATAATATTCTCTTCGTTTCCATTATTTAGAGAGCCACCCTAATGCCTCTACAAACACCCAAGAGCGACGTGCTTGAAAGGTTTGCAGCTCAAGTACCTTCCACGCTGAAGAATGCTACTCCATTGCCCATCTCTCCAGTACGTCAATGAGTGAATCTGGACACTGAAATGATAGTCTTTTACTCCTTATCGCCTTGAAAAGAGAAATAAATACCACGTCTCAGTCACTCTGGGCAACATGCGAAACGTTAAGCGCCACGACGATAACTTTCTTTTTGCCCATTGTTTACAAACTTCTTGACCCAAGCTCCGTTTCACCACCCATCTCTCTTTGACTCCGTCTCCCTCTTTCTACCCCTCTCTCTCTCTTGCTCAATCATAAACACGGATCTTCAGAAACATATAGAGGCATAGGAAGGAAAGTTTAGAAGCCTTATTGACTTCGTTCTCGTAGAAAAAAGGCAGAGAAGACCTCATAAAAATCCTCGTAAATCCTGTACACAACTGCGCACGGATCTGATATAGTGCAAAGTTTGAACAACGAGGCCTCACCACTACCTAAAGAGGAGAATCTATATATCTGCCTCACCTCTGAAAGCCTACGAAACGTCATGCAAAACAATCAATGCAAGTATTAAGACAGCAAAGATTGTTGTTGAATACGAAATAAATTACCTGTCTCTTACTACCTAAGTCACTGAAATAAGACGGAAAAATTGTTCTTGAAGTGTGCGTGTTGACACCAGTTGTTTAAGTGAAAAAAAGCATGTGATGCACCAATTAATGGGGCAATGTTATTAGTTTCCATAGATTTCCAAAGACACGCAAGGTTTCAGTGAACCGATGGGAGAATGTTCTGAGCATATAGTTTAACAATTTCGTTTTTAGTGGATGTGCGGGAAAGGTGGCTTATATGTCCTTTTCATCTCTAAAATTGCTGGTGTTCTTGCCAAAGAATTAAATTTTCCCTGTAAATAACCACATGAACTTGCAAAAGCCGAGAGTTATCTTTGTATGAATTTGCCGTTTTTATTACTTGCTTTTCGGGGGAATAAAATTTCCCGTAAATCAACACACAATTTTTTGGCTTTTCCTCATGAACATGTAAATGCCATACAATTTACGTTCTATGGAATATTTTTTTCCTTTTAAAGTAAGTCGAGATTAAAATTTGCCACAATTGTATTAGAAACAAAGCATGACGCACATAATTGAAACGAAAGAAAATTAAAAAATCACGAGCATCATTCGAACTACTAAAATTGATAAATTAAGAATAATAGCCGGAAAATCCAGCATACAAGCGAGTGAAATACCAAGATAATTACACTCGAATGCGAATAAGAGAACATCCAACTTGGAAGTGAGAAATACAGACCGCAGTAGAGCAACGACTTGTGTAAATTACACAATTAAACTGGAATGGTAAAATACTGCTATGAATAATGAAGACAGCCAATAGGTCGACGCACACCTGGAACAACCTCGAACACATGAGACAAAATACATGCGGAAGACCCTCTAAAAGATGGGCAGACTGTTGTCTCTATCTGCTTTAACAAAATATACCCTATTAGTTTGGAAATTTTTGAAAGATATATTTAATTAAAAGAAGATGAAGTTCGTGGAAATAAATATTAATGAGTTCACCTGACTCCCAAAGTATAAATAATTGAAATATTTGTTAGACGCGCTGGCCGTTTAAGAGGTCGTGTTCTGGTGGAGATAAGATCTGTTGACGAGGGTCTCGGATCCAAATACGCCATTTAGATTGATCCGGAAACCATATTCGATTTTTCCACTCATTCTTTGTCGCACCATAGGACAAACACACAGGAGATTAGGCTCTATTCCTACTCTCCACTATGTGAAACCTCAATTACCGGACGTGTACGCAGGAGGGTAGTTAGAAAGGTTCTCTGAATCATCACCAGATGAATTAATTGGGCGAGGTTGAGACTTGTAGACCCTTCTTCCACCTAACCGTTACATTGCAGACATTACATCGAAGACATTATATTGAAGATAATTGCAAACAGCCAGGCCTTAGATGGAGGAAAATCCACCCAGGAGGGAACCGAACCCGCGACTTCTGGCAGGCGAGGACGTTACCTCGACGCCATCGGGGCCGGCACTCAAGATATGAATGCAAAGGAAATGCGTAGTGACTCTCTGACCTTTTTTGGGGGACTCTGCTACTATAATATCAACCATTGCAAAGAGGAACAACAATTTAAAGTATGGCCGGGACAGCTTAAATGAAAATCCGCGTGGTGGTCGGCCAAAATGAGCCACCACCCCGGAAGTTATGACAAAAGTGCATTAAATGGTCATGGAGGATCGCCGACTAAAAGTGTGAGAATCGCTGAAGCCGTAGGGATGTCATGTGAATGGGCAAATCACATTTTAACAGTGGAATTGTATGTGAGACAATTATATGCTAAATGAGGGCCGCGCCTCATGACGCAGGATCACAAGCACATCAGGATGGAAATTTCAAAACAGTGTTTGATCCGTTTTACGAGGAACCAACAATGTTTTCTGGGCCGGTTTATAGCCACAGATTAAAGGTAAGTCCACCACTTTATCCCAGAGACAAAACGGTAGTCAAACCAATGGAAACATGTTGATTCACCACCACCAAAGAAAGCAAAGGCAATGTGGTCGGCTGGAAAGGTGATGGCTTCAATTTTCTGGAATTCGCAAGGGATTGTGCTCATAGATAATCTTCTTACTGGCCAAAAAATTACAACATAATATTACGCTAATATTCTGGATCAACTACGGCAAATGATGCACGAAAAAAGACCGGGTTCGGCAAGGAAAAAAGCCAAATTTCATCAAGACAATGCACGCCCACACACCAGTGTCGTTGCCATGGCAAAAATTCCTGAAATAAGATACGAATTTTCGCCACACCCGCTTCATTCACCTGATATGGCTCCTAAAAATTCTGCATCTCCCTCAAACTCAAGAGTTTCCTCAGTGGACGTAAATACTCTTAAAACAAAGAACTAACAGCCGAAGAAGATGGGTAATAATGCAGGTCTGAAGGAATTTCATTTCAACAATGGGATGAAGACATTGGAATATCGCTGGACCAAGTGCATTTAGTGCTCAGGGATTGAAATGGATTGAAAAAAAAAGTTTTACTGAGCTAAGTCGTTTATTGCTATTCCATTCCAAGAGAATCTCTAATTATTTTCGAGTAATTGATAAATTGAAGTTTTAAAATTTATTGAAGCCATTAAAATGGTAGATTTGAATCACCGATTTTAAAAATAAACTTTCCCCCAATTTATTGCCATTATTAAAATATTTTTCTAAAGAAAAATATGTACAACCAAATCTTTGACGAACATTCGATAAATGTCACCTCGGGCGGTAAATGATCATATGCGGTGATATAAAACCCTCAGTGTTTATCCAATTCCAACAAATTTTACGGTTGGTCTAATAATTAACGGTTGTACAGAAAAACAAATGATAAAGGAGAAAGAAATAAAAAACACATCATAACATCCATTGTATTATTACCCCTTGGATACGAACATTCCAAATGGATGACGAGTGTTGATAAAGGAGAATCATTCATTCATGACAAGTTCATCCTTGTGACAGCAATGAAATTATTATAAACAATAGCTACTTTCATCTGGTAATACCAACACGTGGATTAAATTGTGCGATTGGCTTTCTTAAAAAATATTCCCAACGTTTCCGAGACCCTCGAGGGTCATTGTTGCATTCAGAGGCGTTAGGAGGCAGCATGAGCGAGCAACCCTATTCATCTCTAAACATTATTCGAACCCTCGGGGTTCCTTAAGATTCAGATTGAGTCGAGAGAAATCGGAAATGTATCGCTTCGTAATAGCATGGGGATTGGGCCGAGGAAGAGGAAAATAAACTTAGCCTCACGTATGCTATTCCTCTCACGCCTGTGAAGGATTTTCTCCTTTTCCCCTTGGGCTGGTGGCATTAAAGGACGCCGGGCGCGATGGGAAGTGGTACGTCGCCCTCCGGAGTCCATTTATGCATCAAAAATATATTTCTACCTTTAAAAGTGGTGAGAAACCGTAGTATTCAACGGCATTTTCCCATCCTAGTCACCCCAGAGTGTGGAAAATTATTGAAGAACTGCACATGTCCAAGGTGCCAGCACGCTGCGTTCTAACACTACTCACTCATTTTCTGAAGCAACCATGGTACGCGACACAATGATGACCACGGCGCCACCGACAATCAAAGCGATGTGGATTGGAATTTTTGTTGCCACATCCGCTCTATTCTTCCGATCTTGCCCCAAGTGACTTTTTTATTCCTAAAAATAAAATAACCATTACAAGGTCGAAGATTTTACAACACAAATGAAGTAATTTAAGAGGGGGGGCAATAGTTTTGCGCACAACCCACTGAGTTCTGCAATGAGGACCTTTGGAAGGTCAACAAATCAAAATTAAGTCCCTATCTAGATTATTCTTATTACTGGTATTCTTTGAATTGACGCATCCTAAAGAATTGTAAAAAATACATTTACTTCCCACTCCTAAAAGAGCACACAAACTGAAATCGGAATACATAAATATTTTGTGACTCCCAAAAAATCACAATCCAGAAATCTACTCTACATCAGGTCCCTCTACATCTCTGTGAACATCCTTCCTCCCTTCATCCCGTCCAACATCCCTATCCTTTTCCTGCTCTTTCCTCGCTTGCCAAGCAAGCATCCCCCCTCTATTACCGTCTTCAACATCTCACTGCCGATCAATACGTCCATTCATTTTTCTTGCCTCCTTATGATTCTCACAACAAACGCCTCTCCTCACCCACCATCTCCAGTACTTCCTCATTTATTTTCCTTTCGGTTCATTTCACACTCTCCATTCTTTTCAACACCCACATTTCAAGTCTCTAATCTACGTATCATCCTGCTGAATTGACCACGTTTCCGCGCCGTACATAACTATATTCCATATCAAAGTTTTTGACAAGTATTTATATAACATCCTTTCTCAATGTCTCTGTCATAAATTCTCTCTTCCTGGTGAAAGCTTCTTTGCCTAAAGCAATTCTTTACCTCGATTCCCTCCTACTTTGAATATTGTCTAGATTATATTTGCATTAATTATTGAAAGTTTACGATACTATCTGATATTTGTTTATTAAGGTCTTCATACTACTCCCATTTGTAGGCGACATTGCCGGAAATCGAACAGGTGCCATCAGGTCAAATACCGCAGCGCTCTATCCATTGTTAAACCATACCCCGCAGACGCTTTAACCTGGCGCAAATTAATAATGATAAAAAAATCATAGCAGGTGATACTTTAAACCAAAAATAATGAAACTGGTAAACAAAATTTGTTGAATAGAAAGATCTTCCTCTCGTACAAATTGAGTAGTTTCAGGCGTGATGCGGTGGAAGTCGAACATAATGAATAATAGATGGTAGCACTTCTCTTGACAACCGGAAAAGGTATCAAGTGGAAAATTGCTACCATCTATTACTCATTTCCTCTCGTAGTACGTACTTTACTAAAAGCAATATTTCAATGATCTCAGAATACTTCCGGGTCCGTATAAAAATCGTTCGTCTGGGTAAACAACAAAGTTACTAGCAATTTCACTGGTTCAAATGTTCTCTATTCCAGCCAACAATCGCGGTAAGCACCCAAAATTATTGGGATTACAAACAATAAATGTCGCTGTACATTTGGTACAACATTGAAAAGACTATTGTTCAAACCATATTTATGTTAACCTGTTCATTATAACTCCTTTACATATTTTCAAAACATAACTTTTCCCATTTGCTGTTAAAGAGAAAGTAAAAAAAAAGTACAGAACTGTGAGTAGTTACATTCCATTCGAATGTATTAGCTTACGCCTTCTGTTGTCACGTACATAATAATTCCAGTTTGTATCCACAAGTGACTGGAATGTAAAAATAAAATACTTCAAGACTCCCGTCTACGGTAACAGCCTAAATGAAGCCTCTTGACATCCCTGCGTATTGGCTTCTTGAGTAATATTTTAAGTTAATTTTTGACTGCAGCGCCCTGAAATACTAATTTATACGAGGTGTGTGTAGAAAATAAAGGAAATGTTTAAATTTCGCGGGTTTGGTGAGTCCGATTGCCAAAATGTTTTTATTATGTTGGTATACATGCCCTTAATGTATGATAAAAATTTTAGCTGTATTCATTGTTTACTTTGTCTATGACGGCAACAAAGATTAGACGTGTTTTTTATGAGCCCGGCGATTTTCGTTTGTTAAAAAAATATATCAAATAATGTGCATCAAATTTTGCGTAAAAAATTAAATAAAGTGTAACAAAGTGTGTGAAATGATAATAAATGCCTATGGTGAGTCTGCTATGAGTAAAACAAGAGTTTTACGCGAGTGGAACAAGCGGTTCATATAAAGATGGGCGTGAGGAAGTTGAAGATGACGAACGCCCCAGGACATCAACAATCGATGAAAACGTGGAAAAAGTTAAAGAAATGGTGATATGAACGATCGCCGATCCACAATTAGAGATGTCGCTGATGATGTTGGCGTATCGATTGGATCATGTCATGACATTTTTTTCAATATTTTGGGTATGAAACGCGTGGCAGCAAAATTTCGTTCCACAATTGTTGAATTTTGAACAAAAACAGCGGCGAATTGTGGTTGATCAAGAGTCACTAAATGAAGTCGATGACGATGCATAATCACTAAAACGTGTTATAACAGGTGACGATACATGGGTGTACGGATATGACGTATAATTTAAGGCTTGAAACAAATTCTTTAATACATTTTTTTAAAAGGCGAAAATCGCCGAGTTTATAAAAATACGGCTAAACGTAGTGGCTGCCTCAGACAAAGTAAACTATGAACACAGCTGAAAACTAGATCATACTTTAAAGGAGAGTGTACCAACAAAATAAAAAAAAATGTTACAATCGGACTATTAAAAACAACGAAATTTAAAAATTCCCGTAATTTTCTGAGCACACCTAGTATGCACCCAAACCTTTGACGAACCAAATCACCTACCACCTTCGGAGTCTCGTCTAAAACCACATCCGGATCCGAACTCGAATCCGCGGGATCGGCGCCTTCCCCCACCCCATGGATCAATAAAACCCGAGGGGAGCGGGAAAGGGGGTATGCGACCCACCCCCTTAAGGGGGGTCGGGCGTGAGACGCGCCTCCTCACGCCACGGCAGAGGCCTACACCTCATCTCGACGTTCATCTGCCCGCACCCCCGTCGCGGCGACGGCCGACGAAGCCGCAAACAAACCTCCCTTGCGAGCGAGCGCCGCCAGCCACTCTCGCTCCGCTGTTGACGGTGAGACCCACCCACCCCCCTCGGGGGGCCTTCTCCACGACAACCGACCCACACGCCAGCTATCCTCTCTCCTTCGCACAAACGTGAACACAATTCTACGCGGTAATACTAGCCGCTCTATGCACGTTCGCTGGCAAATATCCTCCGCTATCCCACTCGGCACTACCGACTCGAGATGTGTGGTGTTTACTCACTCCCGTGGAGATTTCCAGACAGCCACCAAAAGAAATATGCAGAGTATTGAGAATCTACGGACTTTTTGAGTTGTTACGCAATACCCTATGTATTTTAAAAGCCCTAGTGCGTCTCTTAATTATATCCATAAATACGGTCAAAGTAGTAGGGACGTAAGGTGAAGAATTGCGCTAGGCAAGGAGGCTTTCTCAAGGAGGAGGGAGTTGATGAAGGGGACGTTGAGTAGGGATGTTAAGACAAGACTCGTAAAAACTCTGATATGGAGCGTAGCTATGTACGGCGCGGAAACGTGGTCGCTGAAGCAGGAGGATAGACCTAGACTGGAGGCTTTTGAAATGTGGGTGTGGAGAAGAATGGAGAAGGTGAAATGGACCGAAAGGAAAACGAATGAGGAAGTACTAAAGATGGTGGGTGAGGAGAGGGGTTTGTTGGGAGAAATCCTATGGAGGCAGGAAAAATGGATGAAAGGCGTATTGAGCGGTAGTGGAATGTTGAAGAAGATAATAGAGGGGAGGATGTTGGGCAAACGAGGAAAGGGCAGGAACAGGATAGGGATGTTGAACGGGATGAAGGGGGAAAGACGTACACAGAGATGAAGAGGGACCTGATGTGGAGTAGGTTTTCTTAGGAGTCACAAAATATTTATTTAATAGTTATGCCCATCCGAAAACCTACCTTAACCGGTAGATTACCAAATAATATACAAGTGGGTAGCGGTAGTCCAGGGGTAGAGCGTTGGACTACAGACCGGAGAGTCCGGGTTCGATTCCCGGGCCAGCCTCTCTGGCCACCTGCAGATCTCCACCCAAGCTGTGTGAATTTTCGGGTACCAGATCTTCCTAGAAAACCATAACCGGCACAGGGAAAGGAACTGGCCACCCCTGCCCTGATGAGTGAAATCCACACGCCTCGGTACTGGGTTAGCTCTACCATCATCTACCAAACCTCCTACCTTCGGGTTGATTGCTGTGTTTATGGTTATTAATAATACAGAACTTTTAATGTAAAATTAACCAAACACTAAAATGGCGATGCGCTACCGGCGAAGAAAGAATATGAATCATTCCTTATATGTTTCCCATGTCATTTCTACTGACGAACGCGGCCCGGAAACCCAAACGTTTGGTTTAATATTTACGAGGCAAAAAGTATATATAAAGAAAATTACAGCATAAGTGTGAATGAAACAGACAGATATGAAGTAAATAAAAAACACACTCTCTTATCAAGTAAAAGGGCAAAACCCAGACGTGTACTAGCCCAGTTTCCCCATTCTTGAGGAGCGTCCTTATCTCCCTTCTCCATGCAACGAACGGGAGCCGGCAGTTAGCAGAGGGTGCGCGTGTTCGATAGGAGGATCTGAGGGTTTTTAACTTTTCCTTTCACTTTTGAAATCACGCTTTTCGCACTTCTCCTTTCAGCTCCATTACCGTCATCCCTCTTCCTCTTCTTTATCTCTCCCTCCACACCTACCAAATATAGTATATTTCTTCTAGAATGGAACCAGAGATTTGATTGGAGGACCCCGAGGAAGAGGTACTGATTACTGAGGAAGTGAAAATGATTAACCTAAGTATTCAAAATATAGTCGACCATTTATCACAGTGAATTATTACAATAAAATCATACGAGGGTAGGCTGAAAACTAATGCACACATGCTTATAGATCACAGACAAATTGACCTTTAGAAGCGCTCCTGGTGGCATGTGGAATTAACATTCCCCATCAACACTTATGCACAGGTTTGAGGTCGTTCACTTTCATCTAGTGTATTTTGAGAAGCGGAAGTATGGAGACGTGGTCTAGTGGCAATGTCAACTCGAGTTAAACAGCGTGCTGTTGTCGAATTTTTAGCTGCTGAAAAAGTGACTCCTACTGAGATTCATCATCGTTTAAAGGTTGTTTATGGTATCGATGCTGTTGACAGGTCTACTGTAAATCGATTGGTAGTTAAATTTCGTGGTTGCGAGCCTTGAAAAGCCATAATTGTTGAAACATGAAACACGCAGCGGATGACTGATCACTGCCAGAGACGATAAACATCGCAAACACTCTTCTCTAACTCTCTTCTCAAACTCTTCCCAGCAAATAGGGAATCTAAAATACCAGTTTGTTGTGTTAAAGGCAGCCTAGGACCAATAATCTTGCAACTTGACAACGCTCGTCCACACACCTCGCGCGCAACTGGAGAGACGCTGAGAAATCATGAAATTCGAACCGATTCCACACCCTCCTTATTCCCCGTTCTTGCAATCTTGTGATTTTTTTGTTTCTTCTCGACTCAAGAGACACCTCGAGGGTAATCATTACACCTCGGACAATGAGCTAAAAGTAGCTGTCAAGTCCTGGATTTGAGAAGAGTGGGAAGAGTTATTCGGTGACGGAATGAAAAACTTGTTACTCGTTGAGAGAAATGTGTTAGCCTTAATGGTGACTATGTTGAAAAATAAATATATTATTTTTAAAATAATGAATTGCAAATAAAACAGTTTCTGGGTAACTTGGTGGAAAATCTTCATGTTGACGTTTTTTTAAAAATGAAACCGCTTTGCTTTTCCACATAAACTTTTTATTCTTCCGACGCAGGTTTCGTTATAGCATAACATCATCAGGTCAAGTCAGTGATGATGTTATGCTATAACGAAACCTGGGTCGTGAGAGTAAAAAGTTTATGTGGAAAAGCAAAGCGGTTTCATTTTTAAAAAACGTCAATAATGAATTGTACTTTTTGCCCGACCTTGCTATTTGTTTTTGTTTGTGGTGTACATGCATGTGTGGATTACTTTTCAGCCTACCCTCGTACTACTACAGCCCCGCGGCTCACTTTTTCGAAAAAAATACCTCCTAAAATTGTGTGACTTGTACGCACGAATGCCTTTGAGCCTGGGAACACCTTTCAATATTTATCTTCCTTCGATTGTAAATAACAGCGTGGATGTAGGTTGTTTCATTTAAACGTTGCCTGGGCGAGTCATTCAGTATGTTCGCGTGTGCTGATTAAAAGCCTCTTTGCACGCGGTTAATTAATTTGCCCGTTTCAAAGTGAAGGTAGATGTGGCCCGCCAACTGCTTTCATGCATACGAAGGAGGGAAGCCACGTCCACTCGCTTTGACTCTATGACTCAAAGGTCAAGAGTGGATGGTTCAAAGGGCCTAGTCTTTCAACGCCAGAGTTTACGGAGGAACATTACCTTTAGATTAACCTATGGCGTGTTTTCTCCCCAAAACCTCAAGATGAAGAAATTCCTGCTTAATTTTTGCTCTGGTTAATTTGGGTCACTCTGCGTGCATCAACCACCTACTGTCTTCAATGCTACCGAGAGGGAAAACAAGTGCCTTAGGAAGAAAAAGACGTAGAATGTTGAAAGAAAGAAACAAATGTACTACAAGGTTTTTATAAAAAGTTTCGGTACCAATTTTTTTTACGTGGGCGTGAAGTACTCCGTTAAGATCGTAATTTAAGTGTGCCCACGATCGCAGATCGTATGGGCATTGATAAGATGACAGTCCACACAAATATCATTGAAAATTTGGCGATGCGAAAGATCTGCGAAAACCTCGTCCCGAAGTTCTTTGGACCAAGAGAGAGTCGCTTCCCCAACCCCCTTACAGCCCCAACTTGGCACCAGCAAACTATTTCCTTTTCCCAAAAGTAAAATCCTCCTTCTCTCAAAGAACACCACCATGGGACCCTAAATGCCGTCAAAGAAGCTTGCACGAGTACGCTTAAGGATGGACACCTAGGAATGTACGATCATTAAAGAATCTTGAGGAATTGTTATAATTTCTGAATTAAATCTATTTTTTCTCTCTTTCTAAAAATACTATTGAAGAAGGCAACGGGAAACCAGATCCACTATCATTCCCATGAGTATGATGATTGACAATATGGAGAATGTGAGTCCTGGCAACTATGAGACTCGGCCCAATCGACCATGTGTCGTACCCGGTAAATCGGAAGAGGCAAGGCTTCCGCGGTCGTAATCTCACAAAACTCGTGCAAAGAAAAACCGACAGCAGCAGGACAAAAGACGCTAAATTAGAAGACCAATTAGTTAAAATAGGAACATGGAATGTTAGGGCAGGACAGGAAAATTAGAGAATAAAAAGTGAGAGGTGGAAAAAGGAAATAAAGATATTTTAGGCATATGCGAGGCGAGATGAAAGAATAGTGGGGACTAATGGAGAGATAGTTATAGAGTGATATACAGCGACGGGGACGAGAACCAACGAGGGGTTGCCGTAATATTAAATAAAGGGGTAGGAAGAAGCGTAGTCAACATAGAGCAAGCAACTGATAGAATCTTACTCGTAGAGATTAAAGCAGAGCCGACGAACTTGGTCATTGTTCAGGTATACATGCCACCGAGCAACCACAAGGAGGAAGAAGTCGATAGGATGTACGATGAGTTAGAGGATATCATCGCGAGTGTTCCTGAACGGAAACATTTGATAGTGATGGGGGATTGGAATGCGACGGTAGGCGAAGGAAGAGATGGTGGTGAGGTGGGGGACTATGTGTTAGGCACGAGGAATGAACGCGGGGAGAAAGCAATTGAATTCTGCAGGAGACAGGGGTTAGTCATCACTAACGCATGGTTTAGACATCACAAAAGGCGTAGGTGTACATGGCAAATACCAGGTGACTCAGAAAGGTATCAGTTAGATTATATTATGGTTAGGCACAGGTTAAAAACAGTGTGAAAAATTCGCAGTTTCCCGGGAGTGGATGCGGACTCTCACCACCATTTGGTTGTAATGAAGTGTAGCGTCCGTTTTAAGAAGATAAGGCAGGGGCGGCGGATTAGGAAATAAAATGTGGAAAAATTAAATGAATTGACAAGAAAGGAAAGTCAGCCGGCTGTATAGAAAATAATAGGTGAGATTGAAGAGTCGAGTACTATCGAGGAAAAATGGGCATACATCAAAAAAGGAAAAAGGGATATCAAAGCGGCAAAAGACACTATATATGCAGAAAGATACTATATACTAGATAAGAAAATAGTAGAGTGTACACGTTGCAAAAGAGTTAGTCAGAAGGAAGTACAAATATATAAATAATATATTGAGACGGGCCACAACTAAAGCAATAGAAGCATGGTGGAAGACGCTATGCGAGGATATGAAAAGTTTGCTGAGGAAGGATGAAATAGGTGCGCTACACAGCGAGGCTAAACCACTATTGGGAAGTAAGAAGGGAAGATCTGTATTAAATGCTTGAGATAACCCATGTAAACTGTGGTAGGAAGAGTTGTTTTAACAGGAAAAATGAATGAAGGGCGTATTGATCGGTGTTGGGATGTTGAAGACTAATGGAAGAGATTGTTAGGCAAAGGAGGAAAGGGCAGGAACAGGATAGGGATGTTGGACGGGATGAAGGGTGTAAGTAAGTGCACAGCGATGAAGAGGGACGATGTAGAGTATGTTGCTGGATTGTGTATTGCTAGGAGTCATGATATATTTATTTGGTAGTTGTGTCCATTCAGAAACCTACCTCAACGGGTGGATTACGTAAAAATAATAACAGCCCAACTTCATAAATTACTTTTATAATGAATGGCTTATTAAAGACACTCATACTTTTAGGTTACTTTTAGGCTACTTAGTAGGTTTCTAGAATGTGTTTTTTTGGGAGTCACAAAATATTTATTTGATAGATGTGTCCATCCAAAAACCTACCGTAACCGGTAAATTACCTAGTAATTAATATATTACACTAACGAATATTCTATTCAAAGTATTAAAAAAAATTAAAATGCATGTTTGTTCTAGCTTTCGAGATTAGTTAAAAGCAAGAAAAATTTTACTAAATTGTTGTTTAAATATTTTTGGTGTGAAATGATAACATTTTTTTCTGAAATCTGAGAATGAATTTTAGTGTAGGCTTCGAGAGACGAAATTAGATCTTGAACTTAGGTTTCCTTCACATGACGAGAAAAACTTTAAAATCTTAATAGTATTTTTCAGTTGATAATTTAATGAAGAATATGTATTTGTTTTCTCTTTCAACATGCGAAAATGCTTCACCTTTCAATGGATTCGCATAAAAGGTATTCCTAATTCGTATTATGCTAATCTGATTGCCATGATAACAAATGGAGATAAATAAAGTCGAATTGAAAGGTAATTTACAGAGAGTACGAGTTTGATGTCAAATATGGGGGTTCAACATTTCTCAACCTTTGAATAATTTTTTCAGTTTAGATCCACGCGAAAACTGAGCATGGTCCGGGATTATTCTGTACAAAGAGAATTAAATTAGTGCCATTAGCTAATAAGGTTAGCATAGTACTTATCAAGGGGGAAAATATGATTTCACATTTTATAATTCTCCTTTAGCAAGAAGGTCAAATCCCGTTTCTCACATTTAAAACAATCATGGTAAATGGACTGTAAATCTGAAAATAATAAAGGCACAAGAAAGGTAAAGGCTTTACCTTCCCCCAGGGAGAACGTGATGGGAATCAGAAGGCCAAAGGTACTTGTGAGAAATGGATTAGGGTAAAAAGCAAATGGATGGAGGCAGAGCTGGATTTGGATTAATTTTACAAGAGGAAAAAAACAATTTGCAACATCACATCTGCTTAACGTACATGTATTTAGCAAGTATATATTCCGAAATAAAACAGCTAACTTATTCAATTAAAATAGATTTTAAATGCTTAGTCCTGATTAAGTAATTCATTATTATGCGCTAGTACTTTTATTATTGAAATAAATTAAAATAATTTAACTGATATAATACTTAGGAAGGACTCTTTCATCCAATTTGAAGAAGATCAGAAGAAATGAATGGAAGTAGGTTGAAACGGAGATCCGTTAAAAGTTTTGTTAATTGAATAGAAGGTAGATTAGGTAGAAAGCTTAATATACTTTGAAAATAATATAATGGGATAAAACGGGCACCAAGGGCGTGGGAACACCCATCTAGGTATCCTTTTATCATGGCTGAAAGGAATAAGCCACGTACAGGAAGAATCAAGTGTATCAATCAAATAAAAATGAAAACGAAACAACTAATATTATTAAATGATGGCACAATATCTATTGAGTTTTCTCTTTGATTTATTTGGACGAAATAAATTATGAGAATGCAATGTTAATGCGCAAACGAATAATGACTTTTCAAAGCACTCCAAATCTTTATCTATTTTGTAAGAGGGTAACATCCAATATCTTCTGTCGCATGGATATCCCTGACAATGTGGAAAATTTTAAAATGCTCGTATAGCATGGCTCAATGAATAATGACGTCTAAGTTCATGTGTGTGTAGAATTAATAATAGAATTCTACATAAACCAGCCGGCAACATTTTTTAATTGGTTGGTTAACTGCGATGCGAGTTAGTGCAAAATACTTCAGCCGCTCCAATTAGACCCAATTAAGGAGTCGCACGGGTCAATATTGCAAGTCTTAACTCTCCTGCTGACAAAGCAAAATACATTCGCTCAATCCCTCCAGACGTCCTTTTTCGATTTCGTCGGCGCAATCGGACGCTCTCCCGCTCGAAGCCGCAGTGAAGTACCGAGGGAGTACATGGATTCCACGGGCGGGAAAACAGAGACTACGGAAGGTACTGCGGCTGTATGGAAGGAGTACAAAAGGGAAGAAGTGCGCATCACGGCCATTGAAGAAAACGCACAGATTCGCTAGAAATATTTAGGATTAGACTTATTAACATAAATTCAGATCACTTAAAGTGAAACGAATAAGACGCGAAATACATACAAATAACAATCGGAACATCGCCGATCACTGAAGGAATAAACGAACAATCTGCTTTCAATAATAGGAAAACGAACAGTCTGCTTAAAAACTAATGATTCAATTTAAAACAGAGCATTTTTCTCTTTATTTAAATTTATTTACTCTATTGAATTTTACCAAATAATAATGAACCATTTCACTGTTCATAAAATATATTGTCCAGCCTAGGTTTCGACGTTACTTCCTCAGCTTCAGACCTGAAGATGGCAAAGTAACATCAAAACTTAGATCGAAATAAATTTCACTAACAAAAGGAATGACTAACAACTTTAAAGAAAATTTCCTTTGGCCGTAATAAATAGCCACCGCTCGCCCAAAAGGGAAACTAAAATTTGCTGTGATGGTTTGTGCGAGAAGAAATTTCACGACTGTGACCAACCAAAGCCTCTCAACCAGAATACCCTTCTGTGACGTAGTAGTTTACAGTAAGGTTACTTCCACGACCGTGACCAACTAGAGAAACACATACACTCAAACCCAATTAGGATCCTTCACGGGGTCAAGGGATTCCGCTAAGGATGCACTATCCGTGAATGTTTTCGGGGATTAATTCCGGGACAAACACACATAAAACATGCTCACAAGCAATCAAAAAACACTCATTTATTACTCAACTAAACCTTCATTTATTACGGTCAAAGGAGATTTTCTTTAAAATGGAAATTTTAAGAGGCCGTGGAGCTTAAGTTTCTTAGTGGCATGGTTCGTTGTTATTTTCCACGAAGAAAACATGTCCGCCTTCCACAACATCACGCCTGAGTCCTCAAATTTATCATTTACTATACTTACTGTATATTGTAGAAATGTATTTACTTTAATGGCAACGTATAGTATGTGCAGATGATTCTAACAATATTATTTTTATTCTAATCGACATACGAGGCGTGTTCATAAAGTAATGCCCGTTTGGTCACAGGAAAAAATATACTCATATGAAACACATTTTATTGGCACTTTTAGTTAGCTACAAACCTACTTCACTTATCTACATAATCGCCGTTCAATTCTAAGCATTTCTCCTACCGCTGCACCAGCTTCTTTAACCCCTGTGCATAGAAACTCGCCGCCTGAGGGTTGAACCAATCGACAACGCCATTCTTGAGTTCCTCTTCGGTTTCGAAACGTTTTCCACCGAACCACTGTTTCAAGTGCAAGAAGAGGAAGTAGTCGCTGGGTGTAAGGTCAGGACTGTACGGTGAGTGGTTTAAAGAGTTCCCAACGACCCAAAAACTCTCGTCCACTGGATATTTTTTGCTCTTTGTGGTGGTCGGTGAGCATTTTCGGTACCCACCTTGCACGCAATGTGTGGTGTCCGAGGTTTTCCTTAACAATATTGCAGACAGTAGTGCGTCCAAGTTGAGGAAATTGTTCAGCCAGGCCATTAATTGTCAATCGACGATCACATCGCAGCTTTTGTTCCACTTGCGAAACAATTTCATCCGTCAGAATACTGGGCCTACCACTTCGCTCTTCGTCATGGACATTTGTTCGTCCATTTTTAAAATCACAGCACCATTGTCTAACCTTTCCTTCACTCATAACTGTAGGTTTATAAACTAAGCATAATTCCCGATGAATTTCAGCAGCCGACAATCCTTTTGCATACAAGAATCGTATGACAGAATGCACTTCACAGCTGGCGGGATCAGCGATTGTCGCGGACATTGTTGTTTGCATGCACGGACAAGCAAACGACTTCTGAAACAAAACAAATGCTGATATAGCTTCTCAATGAATCAGTAGATGGCGCTGCAGGAGCAAAACTGTGTTCTGAAGCGCCAATATTTAAATATAAGCAAACGGTACTTACTTTAAGAATACTCCTCGTATAATAGGTAAACTTTTTGATATTGCTAATAAAAAATGGCATCATTAGTATATTTTCCAAGTTAGATTTAAATACGTCATTTGTTGCAGCTAAATAATCAAAAATAGAGGATGAAATATAACGGCAAAACAATCCAAAGAAACTTTCTTTGCATCAAACTATACAGCTGGTAAGATAAGATATGAAAGCCTTCGTCCAAATAAAATGGAGACCATTTTGATTGAAAATTGTGAAGTCATGGAAAAAAGTAATATTGAAAAATTATTTTAAAATTAATACCAAAACATTTAAGTGAAAGCCGAACATCGGTTGTGTTTTAAATCAGATAAACGAAGAGTATGTAAATCTTTACCGGTCTTAACTACAAGAATCTAAAAGGGATGATTCTAGTTATGAACTAGTTATGATTTCTCTAAAGGTCCTCTTTCCAAAACCTGTTAGCATCAACTATTAAGTATTCACAGCGTCATCTATCTCGTCATACATTCCATCCGAGGATTCCTACGAATAAAATAAACTGCCATTCATTAAATCCCCTAAATCAAACAGATACATGTAACACCAATAAACTATTTTTACTCAAATCAAGTACATATACGATTTAATTTAAACTGGATTTGGAAAAATTGAACCCTCACCTCTCACCATGCAGAGATTAACATTCAGGAAATTACATGACGGTTAGAGTCATTGGAAGCACAGGAGACATTCAAATTCCCTCAACATCTATAAGCACAGGAGACATTCAAATTCCCTCAACATCTATGGTAATGTATCACCTAAGAGGCCGTTAGGCAAGTGCGCCGATTGATTCGGACCATCTATCAGATAAGATACTCCACACAAAAGGGTCAAACAAATGATTTTTAAACCAATCAGATTTTTAGGGGACGCCAAGCCAAAGAAATTAAAGGGGAGGCCTTCAGGTTTCGTTTTAATTTTTCGCGACGTTGAGTGTGCATTATAAACGTTCGTGTTTCTTCAAAGATCTCGCATTTCAAGACGGTTTATGGGCCGTAATTTGAATGAGATCTGAAAATATCGGGTACAGCACACAAACTAGAGAAATTATCATTTGGTAAATTATCAAGAAACTTGACGGTTGGTGACTGGGCAACGTGAATCACCCTTCCGTCCCCTCCCGCTCTTCATTCCGTGCACAATCCATGTCCCCGGACAACCCATAATCCCCACGCTTGGCTGCATGCGACCATCTTCTACAATTTCAGGGTCCGGAGCGATCCTTCCGTCACCTTAAGTGGGAACGGGAAATCGGTGGAATTGGTTGGAAGATTATCCCGACAGCAAAGAGAGCGTGAAATGGGAAAAAAATACAATTTTCCTTCGCTCGCCAAGGAAATGAGTTCATGTACCAAAGTTGACTATACTGCCACGGAGAATGAACTTAGTTCTGGCAATAAAGGAAATGAATGGTCGCGCGATTTGACTATTCATAATGAGCCACCAAATAATTTTTTCAACTTCCTCTGATTAAGAGACGTGAGTGAGTGAGTGATATGTGACGGTCCTGTGCTTACCATTGCCACGACTTAGAAACCCTCAATTTAGACCGATGCAATTTATGAAGGAAAAGTAACGCAATAAAACATTTCAAATCACATTTTGACATAAACCATCAAAGTTCAATTCACATTAGCAAAAGCTTGAATCAATGCAGCATCTCACTTTAAATTGGAGTTTAACAAACGGAATATCTTTCATTAGTTTTCACAGAATATCCATAATCCTATCGTACTGTAAATAGTTGATAATGTTACGGAAATTAAAATAGAGTACTTCTTTATTTCTAAATAAATTATACAACATTAAATGAATTCTCTGCATCCCCTTTTTCACCTCCCACATCTTGCGCATATTTATGCGCAATAAATGCGAGAAAATGGTGCATATTTTGAAACGGTGGAAAACAAGTACACCCATTATTGAAGATCTTAACCGTCTGTAAGTGCATAATACATTGATGTGCGTAAATGTTGCCTAGAGTCGTTTTTTGTATAAACTAATAGCATAATTGAAAAATTATTAACATTTCCCTGTGTATTCATGTCACATGAATAAATTACTAAAAAATTATGCAGACTTTATTTTGTTAAGATGAACATTAATTTTGTCGCACTAAAAATAATACAATTGTTTACCCCCTAATAATTATTGAATTGTCTACATTTGGCTTAATTTTTAGCAAATTGGTGAAGCTAGAAGTTAAACTCAAATTCTCTGTGATAAAAGCTATCCGCACACTGCCGATATTGTCAATGGAGTATTTCTATGAGATTTCCCGCCTACCGCAAAGCGACCACATTTACTACATCTTTAGATCCATGGGAATAAATGGCATTAAAAATGTAAAAGCAAAATTGATCGTCGGGTAAAGTAGAGGGTGACTTGACGTGAGCAGCGTCATTTGACCTAAACCAGCAAAAAACGCTTCAACGCTTCATCAGGTAATCTCAACTCTAACAATTTAAAACTTTGAGTTTAAAGTTCGCCTAAAATGAGTCGATTTTAGTCAAACTTTGGGAAACTCATGATTAATTTGGTTTACAAACGACAGTTGAACTACTCAACATGTGCATCGCTCACCAAGGTCGTCACCTGGATGAAATAATTTGCAAAACCGAATGAAAAAAATGGCATTGGATGTCGTTTTCAGAAATAAAAACCTCTTTAATTGTTTCGGTTGGTATTTTACATTTCACTCGTCAAATCAGAGAGACCATTCTGCCCCACCTTGTATGTTCATAAATGCTCATGCATATTAAATACACTATTTCAACACACACGTAGACCAAATAATAGAAAATTCAGATGTATGCGTTTTTTAACCTTTCGTCGGTCAGGTCACCTTGGTCAAACGAACAGCAGTGACGATCATTAGGTAATACCTGACGATATAAAAGCCATTTGCACGAAAATATACGGCAGCTCTCAGGTTCTACTATAATGCAGTTTCTGAAGGATTGATTGTACGAAGCGATGTGTTTAGGAACGTGGTGATCGAAGAGCATGGGAGATATTGCGTAATAACTGTGATCATTATTTGGATGAAGAGAGAGAGGGTGCTGCTTTTGGCTTTGCGAAAAGAGTGGTAGATGCAACAAAAAACACGACTCTGGATATTTTTCAAAACTGGAACGGAGGGCAACATTTACACCTTGAGTGGTTGCAGGGACGTGAAGAAGGAGGCGGGGGGGGGGAGCCGGGCGAAACGAGGGTCTTGTGGATTTTAATATGCCTCGCATATTTCCGCAACGTTTGACAGAAACAGAGGGGCATGTATACACCGTGTCGAAACAATGTCAAGGTTGCGTCCGGAACCTTTCGGTGATGAAAGAAAGGAATACGTCCTTGGGAGCTTCTAGAAAGGGGGGGAGAAGTTGGGAGCGATGAAATGGGCGAGGGTGAGATTATGGAGCGAGGAGAGGAAGGATTGCGGAGGGAGAAGAGGAATGAGTGGGAAGTGGAACGCGAGATGGCATCGGGAATGAAAGGCCTCGTCGAATCGCATTGCATCCAGACGCTCATCCCGGTGGCTTCAGAAGCGGGCCCTCCCCCCTTCGCAACACATTGGGAAGAATGTAAGGGGCAGTGTATTTAAGGGTCCTGAGAAAATGTGCGAGGGCTCAGATGACGGAGGTGAGAACAGGCTAAGTGTAGGATAACCGGAGTTGGCAGAGTTCACCCCTTCACCCTCGCCGCCGAAGACACCAAGGGAAGCGAAGCATCTGTTTGCTCGACCCTCCTTATCTCGGAGGGAGAGTCCAATAGTTTCACTGACAAGCAAAAAAATAGTATTTGAACGTCCTTCGGGTATTTTTTTTAACAATCCATTTCTGTTTGAATAAAGCCAAAGACATAAAGCAATCGGCGGTGTATCTATCCTAATATCCAAGTAAAGACTGTCCAAGACAGTCAGTGGCCATCTTTTGTTTCTTATTTTTGATATATTTGCCAAAATTGGTATTTTATGTCCAGGAAATTGCAAATTATGATACATTTTATATTAATTTTGAGTGCAATATCTTTCTATGCTCATCAATAGTTATAATAATATCTTCCTTATATTAGGTCTTCATTTTTGAATGCTTACTTTTTAAGATATATGCATACATTATTCTGTATAACTGCAAAGCTAAAACTATGTCCAATATTTCAAATTCTCACGTCTAATTCTACTCGATATAAAACAAACTCTGTCCACCTTTCACTGGCTGATACTATATATATGTTACTTAAACATGGTTTGGTCATTTATTACGCTGCTAAAATTATACTGTTGTGTTAATAATGTATGTTAGTTTTAGAAGAAACTTCAACTATTGACACGAGCCAAACTCCTGGACTCCGATTACTTAAATCTTATTTTATTTTTTACGCGTAATACTTTTCATTTAAGAGGTTAACACTTACCACTTTCTGTATGAAGTTAAGTTTGAAGTAGATAGTAAAATTCTGCGCATTAACTTATATCACCGGGAGAATCCATGATAAGAAATCATCAGTGACATGGCTGGGCGAATCAATATCTCCCTTTCCTTAAAAAAGTCAAAGGCTTTTTAAAGTAAATATTTTCCCCTGAAACACACGTCGGAATATTTCCCAGTTTGACTGATGTAAGTAGAGTTTAATGACGAAAGATATTTTGGAAAATATAAGTAGAATTAAAATTCAGAATTAGGGAAAATTAAGAAAAATAGTAAACCAAAACAGAGATAATTCTTCCATAAATATCACAGGTAAGAAGAGAAGAAAGGGATTATATGAACGCCCGCAACTTCGAAATTACATACGTTTTCTAATGAAAAGACACAGAGAGTACCATGTACCATCAATTTCATGCTTAATGAGGATTAAATGCAGAGTGCGACGATCCTTTAATTTCTCCTTTAGGAAGAGCGCATGTCCAAAACTTGCCGAAAATAAAGTTCTCCATAAATATTTACACACACACATATATATACATAAATATATATATATATATATATATATATATATATATAAATTAAGCGGCAAATGATACTCGGGAGTACGGACCACATTAGGTAATATAACTCACCATAAACCAGCAAAGTAGAACTTCCTCCAAATTATGCGCACAAGAAAGGATGCATCAGCCTGAAAGGAGAGCAAACAAAAATGATAATGATTAATAAAGGCAACTACACTAGAACATATTTACGCAATGCTGTAATTTAAAAACCTTTTAACAAAAGTCAAACTTTTGAAACGAAATGCTCTTTAATTGTGGCAGTCGTACGATACCGTATCAGTTGAAATTTAATGATCATCTTCGGCATTTTTTGCAAGTATAGGAACTACCAGCATGAAATTAATGATCAAAAGCCAATTTTAGTTGACTTAATTAATTACCACATGCAATCAAAGACAGCAATGTCGTATCGTTCGACTGGTTTTACCAATTCCTCAGAGAAAATATCTCCCTGAGAAAGAGATATACAACGATGCCAATTCCGTTGAATAATAAAAGTCGGAAATATATAAATTTGTTTTTTGATGGCCTAACTTAAAAATGTGTTTTAATCTTAGTAATTATAGAAGCATTCAACAAAGATTAGCAATACGTAATAACACACATACAACAATTAACACCCTTCTGCTATTTTTCTTCGGCAATCGGAAAAAAAGCCTGATGCAAATTCTTTACTTTCCACCAAAAATGGAAAAAACTATTTTGAGGTACCTCGTTGAAAATAAAGTTATGTGTACAATTGATGAAGTTTACAGAATAAGGTTTTACCCTGCAATGTAGGTGCCCTTTCCCCTTTATCATAGGCGAGAGAATAATAGTATGCCAAAGAATATATAGTAGATCGTTTGGCGATCCATGGGCTCCATTCCAAAGATTATTATTGAATTACGGATTGCGCAATTTGAACAAAAATCTCCGTGATGAAAATCTGATAGCATTATTGACAGAAACAATAGGCTACCATTATCCTTATTAGTATATTAAGCAGGATGGATTATATATATATATATATATATATATATATATATATACATATATATATAACTTTTGGACGGCACAATAGAATACAGAATAAAACAGATAACACGTAAAAGGACACTCACACTGTTTGAGCATTCGGCCTACTCCGAGGCCTTCTTCAGGTCAGACTGAGAGGTTTTGAGGGAAGAGTGCCTGGGGTGGGGAGGGGGTGCGGAAGGTTTAGGGACTGTTGGGAAAGAAATTAAAGATGGCGGTTAAGGGTGGGAATTTTAAAGGATCGGAAATATAGGATGTATGCGGATTCGCGAGTTCTCACCTCTATGTTGGTGGCTGAATCGGGTAGGGATTCTAGAACTGTTAGGGAAAAGCATTCGTCAAATGATAGGTTGTGTGAACTTGCGTGTAAAGGGATAGGAAGAGATGAGAATGGAGCAGAATTACATGAGTAGCGGTGATTGTTCATTCGGATGGATAAGGGGGTAATGCATTCGTCTATGTAAACTGAGGTGCATTGTTTGCACGACAAAAGATAGATAATATTTTTTGAGAGGCAATTAGCGTGGGAACGGGGTGAAGGGACAATGAGGGGATGTGGGGAGAGGGGAGCAGATCTGATTAGGAGACATGTTTTACATCGGGGGCGATTGCAGGTAGGGGAAATATGTGGAAATTTGTCAGGGCGGGGTGTCAAAGGGTTGGTGGATCTCAGAAGGTTTCTGAGATTGGCTGGTCGTCTGTAAGCGACAGAGGGGCATTGGGGCAGTAAGGATGTGGTCGCGTCATTGTCATGTAATATAGGATAAAGTTCCTTGAGAATGGTTTTCAGTCTGTGGGATCCGGGGAAATAGGTTATGCAAAGGTTGAGTCCAGCGTCAGATGTGGGGTTGTCATTCTGTGGTGTGTGTGGTCGGGTGGAGCGGTAGATTTTATCCTGTAGGAGCTTTTCTGGGTAACCGCGTTTGTGGAGTGCATGGTGTAGATTGTGGAGGTATTTGTTGAGGGTAGTTTAAAAACGCAAGTTCACACAACCTATCATTTGACGAATGCTTTTCTCTAACGATTCTAGAATCCCTACCCGATTCAGCCACCAACATAGAGGTGAGAACTCGCGAATCCGCATACATCCTATATTTCCGATCCTTTAAAATTCCCACCCTTAACCGCCATCTTTAATTTCTTTCCCAACAGTGCCTAAACCTTCCGCCCCCCTCCCCTCCCCAGGCACTCTTCCCTCAAAACCTCCCAGTCTGACCTGAAGAAGGCCTCGGAGTAGGCCGAAAGCTCAAATCATCTACAGTGTGAGTGTCCTTTTACGTGTTATCTGTTTTATTCTGTGTTCTATTGTGCCGTCCAAAAGTTATATTGCTCTCGTGAGTACTTCCGCATCATCGATATATATATATATATATATATATATATATATATATATATATATATATATAAATCTAGGTTTTAGGATACAGGTTAGGTTACATGCAAATATCATTATTGTGTATTGGTCCTGGGTACATCAAAAGCCTGCTTAGAATGCTATAATAGTTACCTACCTTATATTATATATATAAATATATATATATATATATATATATATATATATATATATATATATATATATATAATCGGGTACCAGATCTTCCTGGGAAACCATAACCGGCACAGGGAAAGGAACTGGCCCCCCTACCCTAATGTGTGAATATTCACACGCCGCATAGGGCTTGGTACATGGGTGAGCTCTACCATCACCTACTAAACCGACCTTCGGGTTGATTACTGTGTTTATGGTTTTATATATATTATACATATATACACCCCTGAACCTTAGGGTGAACAATCATCGCGCCTCATGTAATCCCTCTTCCCCGTCCGCGGATCTTCCCATCCCAAAACATGCCTCCCACCACAACACCCCCTTCAACCACTGTTACAATGTTTCCGTGCTAGCATCCTTTCCCCCATCCGATAACCCTATAAAATTAAAAACAATGGAATTGGCATTTATATGGCTGTGTAAAGCCTATAAACATCCTGGTCTCAATGTCGTTCACTAAATGAGTGGGGGGGGCTAGGGTGGATGGAGGTGGATTTGTTTCTTGCGAGGTGGTGGGACAATTTATTCATCCGCATACATTTGGTCATCCTTGTCCTGGGTTTAGACTTGTCGAGCCCTTATGATGGCTTTGTGAGTTGACGCTTTGGTCATGGGTGCTGTGGTATCTGTGGATGAATTTTTAGTTTTCTGTGTCGCTTGTTAGTATTTCCGCATCCTCCTTATTCTATTTCCGCTCCCCTCTGGCCTCCCTTTCCCCCTCCATAACCTCCTCCTTCACCCCTCTCCCACCACCTGTTCTCCGCTCCGCTTTCTCCCCCTCCATATACACCTCCTACACCACCCCCCCACTATCCGGTTTTTTCCCCTCTCCCTCGTCCCATACTCTCTCTGCACCGCGTACCCTTTTCCTTAGTCATATCTTATCTTCCGAAGAAGACGGAGTTGGAGTCCGTCCAAATTATCAAGATATTATTGTGAGTATTCTTTTTATGTGTTCTCGTGCTGTGTGTTACTGTCTAAGTTTATATTTATATATATATACAAATATATATTTATTTATTTATTTTAGGAAGGATTGAAAGTCGGCGGGAAATTCGTAAAATCAGTTTGCAGATGACCAAGCTTAAGTTTGTCAGCCAGCCAAGGGGTTGCAAGCATTGCTGACTGAATTGGAAATTTAGTGCAATAGGTATGGGATGAGAATCAATATTAATAAATTAGAAGTTATGCAAGTTTCCAGAAAGACAAATGGTAAGCTATTCATTAAAATAGGATAGCAAAAACTAGAGTAGGTGGAACTACTTATTTTTCTCGGAAGTGATTTGGACAAAAATGATCAGAGTAGTAAGGAGAAGAATTGCGCTAGGCCAAGAGGCTTTCGCAAGGAGGAGGGAGTTAATGACAGGGACGTTGAGTTAGTACGCTAAGAAAAAACTCTTAAAAAGTTTGAAATGGAGCGTAGCTATGCATGGCGCGGAATAGCATACTTGCTGCTTCTCTTTATTCATACTAAATACCTATTTTCCCCCTCCTACATTTCCCAGAATTCTCTCTTCGCTCTTTGATATTCAAACACCTCCTAGGATTTCGAGTACCTGTTTGTCCTGCCATCAAATATCTCTCAACAACTGTCTCTTTCTTCATCATTCCAAAACGTCATTGTTTATTTTCTTTTCCTTTCATTTAATTTTTGCCAACTTTCTTCACGCACAAATATTATTTTAAATACCTCCAGTCCACCATTATCCTACTGCCTCAGTCGCCAAGTTCTGAGCCATGCAAAATTGAACTCAATATTAAATTTTTAGATATTTTTTGTCGTACGTACACTTAAGCCCCTGGTTATTAGATCCTGCCTTTTGTACATGATTTTTTACCTAACGCAATAATTCTTTGTACATTTTCACTATTCCGGTTACCCAGCACAAAATTCTTGGGTAGTTGAATTTTTCTATTTTATTAAGTTTATGTCCCACAACTTTAACATTTATCTTAGCCTACTTATTGAGAATCTTCCTACCGTTTTTTATTATGATTAATTACTATCCCATACCTATCATCCCCTATTGTGTTCAATGCTACAATTAATGATTTTTAATGTTTGGCTTACTGGCTAAATCTAATTGGTTTGAATATGTTCAATCTTTCTTTGCACCAGTTTTTACATATTTTTTTAATTGCTAGGAATTCGTGACGTAACTACATTCACACGATGTTTATCAAAAACAAATATACAAAAAGAATTCTGCATAATTATATGTTTCATTTTTGATAATATTTCATTTAAGTTCATAAAAACTTCTTAACAGACGGAAAAAGAAAATGAAATTGTTACAATGCAATACAATACAAAATACCAACATGCATGAAAATATCCGCAAAATGCATAAATGACCAATAATGTCTGGAAATCGGTATAACATGTACTCAAAGCCTTAAATAGGACAAAAGGAGTATTATTTCTCTAAAGAGCAAGCAATTCATTTGGAGGAATATCAAAAGATGAATGAATTAAAACACATTTCAAAAGAGTCTCACTGCCTGCCGAGACGTTCCACAACTATTCTTTTATCTCTTAATCGTTTATCATGGAGAGCAAAGAGTAAAAATTAAAAAAAAAACAAAATCCAATATCCTAATAAGATTTTTGCTTCTTCTTGCATTAGTTCCACAGTGAGAAAGATTGCATAGTTGACTCAATTGCATAGCAACATCGTATGGCTATCTTTGATAATATCGCATGTGTACCGCTGGATTTTTTAAAGAAAACTTTAATCATAAATAGGTATAATACGCACCCCGAACAGGAAAATAAGGACTACCGCACATTATTTTGTGCTTTAGAATATTTACGCATCAACACAGGAGCACCATCAAAGCCTGAATAGCTTTATGCGCTGTTACTGCTGCTGAAAGTGACCGCAGAGGCAAATAAGACGGGCAAATTTAGAGAATGTACTATAATTAACATGTATACGCGAAATAACGGGAAATCTTAGAAAGCGATGGCCCATCAACAGGCCTACATTACCTAAAATAATTCATTGCAGCCTTGCACGGAATAAGTTAGATTTCGTGGTTTGGAGGCATTTAAATATCTAACATTAAGCGTAGGGGAAGTGTCCCAGAGTTAATGGCTCTAATATTATCCCAGGCAGCCTTGAGAATACGCATTCATCCCCGAGAATATCTCGACGAGGAGGAAAGGGACGGATATAACAGGCAAGCGGCTCTAACAAAGTCTTTGTCCAAAAGATCTGTGCTCTAAACCAGGAATAGATACCCTATTTTCCCCCGGTTAACGACTTCATACGCCTTTCAAAACCGCACCGCTTCCTGTAACGGGTCGTTAAAGAAAAATATAGGATTCTAAAAGGAAGAGGGAGGGGAAAAAATGGCTCGTAATTGAATGAAGGTGACGTATCCACGCATTCTCCAAGGATTCTTGGATGTTGCCCACGGTGATGACGGGTCGTTAGACTCTTTCAATGGAACGTGGAAAGCTTTGAAGTAGTCCGATCTCCAAATCCGCCGGTGCGAAATGGATTTTAATATGATCCCACTGCCCGGAAAATACAGAATAATAAAATTCTTTAGTATTTTGTTATTTATCATGGAGAAAATTGAGACAGCAAATGAAAACTTAAACTAAATATTGCCAATAAAAATAGTTTCAGGTTGCTCTTAAACTGTATTCGATATCATAAATTCAAGATAACTTTTCAAAACTTAATTAAGAACTTTGGTGTTGAAATCATGCAAGAAAACCACAATTCTGGAATATTTTAAGTGAAATTGATTATAATCTACAGTCTATCATTGGAACCAAACGACTCACTCAAGAAGAAATATGAACCCTGCTATGAAATATGACTGGATTCCTAGGGCTGGAATTCGTAGCCCTGGAGCGTAATGCATAGTTTGTAGAAAAAGTATCAAGATAAATTTTGAAAAAAATAGATATATTTCAAAAAGTGCTACAATTCCTCAAAATTCTTCAAATTACATCACTGGAGCGTCGACACACTTTGGCCACCAGCTATTCCACGACTCGAAGGCTACTTGGAAGGAGGATTCTAGAAGGTCCTTAAGGGTACGCGTGCAGGCTTCTTTGACGACACTTAGGGCACCATTGTGGTGTTCTTTGATGGATGGTGGATTTCACTTTTGGGAGTAGGATTATATCTAATGGTGCCAAGCCGGGACTGAAAGGGGGTTGGGGGGTCGTCGTGATGTCGTTGCAAAAGGTCTTCGCAAACAGACACTCGACTCAGCTCGAGTGTCTGCTTGCGCCCAAAGCTTGTGTCCAAAGGCCGCCAGGTGGACGAGTTTAGCACAGGTCTTTCGCATCGCCATATTTTCAGTGATAATGGTGTATGCATTGTCATCTTATCAACGCCAATACGATACCTACAAACACGCGCACGTTTAACCGACGGTCTGAATTTAGCACTACATGCACACGTCAGGAAAAATTTGTTTAACAATACTTCTTGTAGTCTTGTTAACCTTTTAGTCTTGATTAATATTGTAGTCTTGACCACGAGCATTCTGCAGAGAAAATAGTATTATAAACAGATAAATTGAGAACCTATAACGTATGACTCAACTTTTTACCTCTAGAACGTAAATATGCAAAAAGAGAGGCAATGTAAAGATGATCAACGATTTTTAAACGATAGCGAAAACCATAAAAAATAGGTTACATACGTCTTTGGGCTAAAATGAGGTTTATAGAGTCTAGAGTAGCAATGAAAAGTGAATGTGGGTCGTAGAATGGCTGCGAACGAAGACCCAGTAGTATTGCCGTTTCGGTATCTAGTGCATACCTAAAATAATACTTTTAAAGCAATAGCTGTGGTTTTGTAAAATCTATTCAAAACTCGACAATTACACAAGAAGGTCGCGAAATATAAATGTCTATATGTCTAATATGGTAGGAAAAAAGACGCAGAAGAAGACGAAAGTAGTTAGAATAGGAACATGGAACGTCAGGACAATGTTGAGGACAGGGAAATTAGAGAATATTAGGTGAGAGATGTAAAGAGTCAAGGTATAGTTGTTTTAGGTCTACGCGAGGTGAGATGGAAGGATAGCGGGGATTACTGGAGTGACAATTAAAGAGTGATATACAGCGGCGGGGACGAGAGCCAACGAGGGGTGGCCGTAATTTTAAATTAAGGGGTAGGAAGAAGCGTAGTCAACATAGAGAAGGCAGCAGATAGAATTTTACTCGTTGAGATTAAAGCAGAGCCGACGAACGTGGTCATTGTTCAGGTATACATGCCACCGAGCAACCAGAAGGGGGAAGAAGTCGATAGGATGTACGATGAGTTAGAGGATATCATCGCGAGTATTCCTGCAGGGAAACATTTGATAGTGATGGGGGATTGGAATGCGACGGTAGGCGAAGGAAGAGATGGTGGTGAGGTGGGGGACTATTGGTTTGGCACGAGGAATGAACGAGGTGGGAAAGCAATTGAATTCTGCAGGAGACAGGGGTTAGTCATCACCAACACATGGTTTAGACACCACAAAAGGCGTAGTTATACATGGAAAATGCCAGGTGACTCAGAAAGGTATCAGTTAGATTATATTATGGTTAGGCACAGGTTTAGGAACAGTGTGATAAATTCGCACAGTTTCCCAGGAGCGGATGCGGACTCTGACCACAATTTAGTTGTTATGAAATGTAACGTGCGTTTCAAGAAGATAAGACAAGGGCGGCGGGTTCGGAAATATAATTTATAAGCAGTAAATGGATTAACGAGGAAGGAGTATCAGCAGGCTGTAGAAAAATTGATGGATGACGGTAAAGAACTGAGTACTATTGAAGAAAAATGGGAATGTATCAAGAAAGGGATATTAGAAGCCGCTAAAGACACTATAGGAACCGTTAACGGGAAAAGGATAAGGAAACCATGGGTTTCGGATGAGATGATTGCAAAGATGGATGAGAGGAGAAGATGGAAGAATGTAAACACAGAGTTAGGCAAAATGAAGTACAAAGAGTTAAACAATAAATTGAGAAGGGCCAAAAATAAAGCAAAAGAAGAATGGTGGAAAACGCAATGCGAGGATATGGAAAATTTACAGGAGAAGGTTGAAATTGGTGCTCTATACAGCAAGGTTAAGTTATTATCGGTAAGTAAGAAGGCAAGATCTGCGCTAACAGTTAAAGATAAGTGGGGTAAGATAATAGTTGAACCAGGAAAAATCCAAGAGAGATCGAAGGAATATATAGAAACACAGTATGGCAAAGAACTTAGGCCGACAAGGTTAGACATAGAAAAGGAACATGACGTAGAAAAAGATAGCTTAGGTTCAGGCATACTCGACGATGAAATAGAAAGGGCATTAAAGGGGATGAAAGCAAATAAGGCTGTGGGGGTGGACAATACTCCTGTAGAAATGTTGAAATGGTTAGGAAAAGGTGGGAAGAAGGCCATACATGGACTGATTCGTGGAATCTATGAGGAAGGAATCCGGCCGGAAGATTTTGGGAGATCGGTGTTAGTTCCTATTTAAAAAAAAAGGCAAAGGCTACATCATGTGAGGATTACAGAACAATAAGCTTGATGTGCGGTCTGCTGTGTGTGGTCTGCATATAATTATTTTCTCGAGTTCAGCGGAGGTGGGCTAGATTTGTCAAACACTGTTATGACCAACGCAGCTGCGTATCCAATTGCTAGACAATTTAGGATGGGACTCTCTTACACAGCGGCGTTCACAATATAGATTAAACTTATTAAAAACATTTAAAGATGGGCCCTTTTCCGATGACATCAAGGATATAATACGAACCCCAACGTATTACGGTCAAAGGGATCACGAATATAAGATTAGAGAGATAGACTGCAAGACTGACAGGTTTAAAATGTCATTTTTTCCAAGAAAGATAAGGGACCAGAATGCTTGTAGTCGAAATTCCCTAGGGGTTAGTTCATTACATTAAGTATTAACGTACAGGTTAGGGAATGTTTGTGTATGCACATATAAGTATGTATGTGTAGAAATATATTTATGTGTATGCATGTATATATGCATAGAAATAGATTTTTTATACAGGTTTCCCCAACTTTTCCTCACCTATTTGATAACCCCAACCCCCTCATTCCCTACCCTTCCGTCATGGTGCTACACCCCTTGCCACACACCTTTATTGGTGGCTCGCAGGGTATTTATGTAGATGTAGATTTTTAGAAGATGTAAAAAATTCAGCCACCTATGGAGAGCAAAAATGAGGGGTTGGTAAAAGAGGGGAGGATAGGGGAGTCATTCAACTAACGAATAGTAGTACGCGGAAGAAAACTAAGCCATAATAATCTAAAATAAAACGCATGAAACTAAAACAAAATATTGTGGGAACGTTTTCATAATTGAATCGCATGTTTATACGAGTCATAAAGCGTAAATTTAAGAATATAATAGATTATTTATATAAATTGTGAACAATTCAAACGGCGTTAAAAATTATTGAATTAAGCAAATAAAAATATAAAACGATGAAAAATCATTCCTCAAATTTTTTTAATTCCTTTATGTAAATTGGATTTCAGTTCTTTCCGTTGCTGATTTTTAAATAAAATTAAGGCAGCAAGTAAACAACTGTAGCCTCAAAGTGTCGTAACTCGATGTTTCACTTTTATATGGATCTTTTTTAAGTTGTTCGGTTTTCAAAGTTTTGATTCTGACCCAATTTAGCCTTTCAGATTAGGAGCTTTGCCTGGGCCATGGATGAGCTTATCACCAAGAGCATGCATGAAAACGATTGGAACTATGTTAAGTTTAACTTAAGTAAATTAGTTTTATTTTGTTTTTTACGCAAACTTTTGAACTGCGGACCTCAGAATCACTTAAGTCAAGTCATCCAACCGATCACCTCATGTAGACTTTTATTGATGCTGCTTTCAAATATAATGGTGTTTTAGATAAGGAATACTTTGAATACGATCTACCTGGCCATAAAATTGAAACAACATCCCCAGAAAGTCCTTTTCTATTTTGGAGCATAATAGAAAAATGAAAGATACCCTTAAAAACATCTGACGAATCCTTCTATCTATAGGAAAAATGGTCTTACAATTTTCAATGTATACGAATATAGTTAAATAATTATGCATAATTAATGCCACTCACTCCAATCAGGTAATGACAGTCAATCATAATTTATTTTGGAACCGTAATAAAACGAAGACCTCTCTCTCCTTATAGCCCAGATATATCGAGTTGATTTTGTTGATTACATTCCGGTTAATATTTTTTATTCCATAGACGAACACTCCTAATGCAGCAATAACAACTGCTCGGTAAACATGCGTCCGTTTTCATTACTATAACGAAACTTCGATTTCAGCACGCTGCGTAATTGGCCTGCACTTTACTCCACTTCTGCTCGACGAAACAAAATCCATAATAGGCAAATGAAACTCGCACGGTTTCGGAGTCATCGAATGAAATTCTACGATTTTCATTGCGTTTGATACGCGTAGTCGCAATCAAGTCAACGCCGAAAGCAGACTCGTGGTTCATCGGAGAGGGAAAATTCCAAACTATTTAACTCGGTCATAGATACCAACAAACTTCCTGTGAACTGTGAATATCCCAATAGTTAATGTCATGTTTTCAAAGCACAGAAAACCCAAATAAAATTGAGGCATAAATAAAGATGGCTAACTGGACCATTAAAATGCATCCCACCATGGGACTATATTTTTTAAAAACATTTTTTAGATTTAAATGAAGACTTAAACCACTGAATAAATCACCCCACTTAGTTTCATATTATGATGTAAATGTTTCATATGATTAGGGTTGTACTTCTATTTGCAGGTATAATTTGTGAAGCAATTCTATCATAATCGAATACAGGGTGTTTCCGGAAAATAAGGGTACTGAGCTCAGGACAAAAAATTTATTACACTTTTACATATCTTAAGCTAATATTCCTCAAAATAGGACCCTTGTGAGTCGATACACTTGTTCCAGCGGCGTTCCCATTCCTGGAACGCTCCCGCGAAGGCATCATCGGGAACCTCTCGAAGACTCGTCACGGCCTCTTTGACAGCGTCCAAAGTCCCGTATCGCGTTCCTTTCAAACTCCTCTTTATCTTCGGGAACAGAAAGAAGTCCGGTGGTGCCAAGTCCGGGCTGTAGGGCGGGTGCGGCAGCGTTGCCACGCCGTGTTTGGCCAAGAAGTCCGACACGACAAGCGCGGTGTGAGACGGCGCATGTCGTGATGCAGCCGCCAGATGTTTTTGATCGCTGGCCGGACGCGGGCGACTCGTTTTCGAAGCCTGTCGAGCACTTGGACGTAAAATGCAGCATTTACAGTTTGTCGTTCAGGTACAAATTCCTAGTGGACGACTCCCCTTTTGTCAAAAAAGACAATGAGCATCGCCTTGATCCGAGATTTGCTCATGCGAGCTTTCTTTTGACGGGGTGATGTTGGGGTGTGCCACTCCGCACTTTGTCGCTTCGACTCCGTGTCGTACTCAAAGATCCACGTCTCGTCACCCGAAACAACGTTCTCTAAAAAATGTGGATCATTTTTGCAGTGATCTGCAAGTTGTGTTGCGATTTCCAAACGATTGAGTCTTTGATCATCACTGAGCACTTTCGGCACCAACTTTGCACAAATTTTTCGCATCTGTAATTGGTCCCTAATAATCTCGTACACTATTGTTTTTGGCACATTACACTGCTCTGCTATCATCCGAACACTAAGACGACAAACAGAGTTCAGTGCATTGCGAACTTTTCGCACATTTTCGTCGGTGAGTGTCGTTGATGGGCGTCCAGGCCGTGGTTCGTCGTCGACCTCTTCTCTGCCCTCCACGAACATCTTGTGCCACCGAAAGATCATGTTTCTGGACATGGCTGACTCCCCGTAAGCCTGGTTAATCATACCGACAGTTTCGGTAGACCATTTTCCGAGCTTTACCGCAAATTTGATGGAATAACGCTGCTCCAAAAACTTCGGCATCGCGTTCCGTGACGTGGGTCGAGCGTGGAGGTTCGCGTTAACAGAGCTCCTCACTACACCATAGCTCAGAGCCGACTGCCTTTTTCAGCGTCGCTTGCCAACATACCCCCCTCCAATTGCAGCCCATCAGAGCGGTGCTGGGTGCGCCTGGAGCGGCGGGAAAAAATCAGTACACTTATTTTCCGGACGAACCCTGTATAAATTATAGGCGCACAAAATGTATGACTCCTGCCGCGCTATTGTAATATTTTTTTAATTCTTCGCTACATACAGTTCATTTGACACCGATTGGCCATATTATACACTTAGATTTTAATCATCAAAATGATTCTCGAATAAAAAATGGACGAGTAAATACACTTCAAACGAAATTCCTTTCTATATTTTTACTTGGTTGCGGTCATTCAAACAATTGGCTGCATGAAATAGGAGTCATCTAGTTACTACCGACTATTTATTACCATGATTGAAACCAATAGGATGCATGCGCAGCGAATTCAAAGGTTCCAAGCAAGGAAGTAATCAGAAGTGGTACCTGTGATGAAGAAAGCCTCTTTTAATAGTTTGCCTGTTTAAAAGTTACATATAATACGAGAAATCGTTGCATGAAAAATTAAAACTACCAGTTGAATATCAGCACCAAGTTTTATTTTTACATGATATGTATTTATATATATATGATATTCTTACATGATCTTCTATATATATATATATATATATATATATATATATATATATATATATATATATATATATGTATAAACCTTTTTCAGTAGTTATGAATACTCATGCAAGAATAAAACTTGGTTCTGATATTCAATTGGTCATTTTAATTTTTCATGAAACGATTTCTCGTATTATATGTAACTTTTACACAGGTAACCTATTAGAAGAGGCTTTCTTCCTCAAAGGTACCACTATATATATATATATATATATATATATATATATATATATATATATATATATATATATATATATATACAAGCTAGTTGATTTTTCGGGTACCAGGTCTTCCTGGGAAACCATAACCGGCACAGGGAAAGGAACTGGCCCCCCTACCCTGATGTGTGAATATTCACACGCCGTCGGGCTTGGTACATGGGTGAGCTCTACCATCACCTACTAAACCGACCTTCGGGTTGATTACTGTGTTTATGGTTTTATATATATATATATATACCGATTTCTCGGAGGAATCCACGCAAAATATCCATCTTGACACGGATATCTAACACCATCCCTAAGACGTCCACCCTCAAAAACCTCATAACCTAGAATCCCAGAAAGGACTCGTTCGACGTTCCCAATTTGCGTCCTCATCATGGTTAGCAGTTCTCCGTAAGTAGTCGTGTTGCATTCATTGTTGAAAGCAAGAGTTCTTTTGGCGTGAAATGAAACGGGAAAGGAATTGAACAAGAGATTAGGCTGGAAGATCAAACGATTTTTCCCTCGATTACGTCTGTTACATCAGGCTGCTCATGTGACAAGGATCTCTGCTACTCATTTTACACTTGTGAGTGGATTTTTCCACATAAAGCGTTGCGATAAAACGAGAACCGACGCCAAAACACACGTAAGTAACTGCAAAAGAGATTGGACTGATTAGATTTAAGTTTTAGATGAAGCCTGAGATTTCAATTACGAATATTTATATTGTATAGAGAAATGTTTCTTGGCAATGATAAAATTAAATGAAACAAAAGATTAATCAACAACTAGATGAGTAATATCAACTATTTATTGGGGTAATTCGACTTAAAAATACATACATAAACGAGTCAGCAATGTAAAAATTTCAAAAAAAATGTAAATAGTTATTTCAAATATTTATTTTAGTGAGAACTAACTCAATCTTCTCATTTATTTGATTGATTTCAGTTTCTTATTTTTTTGGCTCACTCCACTTATGTATTTCTCCGGTTTAATCGACGACTAAACGGAGTTTCCTCCCATCTTTTTATCCTTTCCTAGATGAATTGTAAAGCTGCCGTATTAATGTCAGTTAGTAAAATATCTCTATGATAAAAGATAAAAGATCTCTATGTGCTGCTAATAAATCACCCCGAGCCTTAAGCATGCTGTGAGTCAGGTTATACTGAAGGTAGGTTTTAGACAGGAGATTATCAGATTCAGTCAGATTCAGCAGTTCAGTTTCTCTCTTCTCCACAAAATCGAACCGCCTTAAATTGAGAAAGGTTATCGAAATAAATGAATCGATACTTGACCCTAGGACCCTATGATCAGTAGATAAAAGCAAAATCAACAAGACCAGCACACCCTTCAAAATCGCATATATCATATGCACTGAATTGGAATGGATTGCAATACAATTTAGGGCTGGTGACAAATCAACTTTACACAGGAAAAGACTCAGTAGTTGTCACGAAAAATGTTTTCCTTTGTACAACCAGGTAAGCATAAAAGGGAAATGAGGATTATGAAACAAATTTTCGAAGATTAGAGGTTAGATAGGGAAGGGCGCGGCGTGGAGGGGTCATTCAGAGCGTAATTAGAATTTTAAGGCTTAAGAAAGGGATCACCGCTTTTGCAACGGGATCCATCTTGGCAATACCTCCTCCGCCTGCCGCCATCTTGATTGGTTTAATCCTCGGTGTTTCGGCTCAAACCTTAAAGGGGTTTTTCGGAGCGACTTGAAGAAGAAGGGGGTGTGGGAGGGAGGGGAAGAAGTGTGAGGGTAGAGAGGGGAGAAGGGGGAACGAAGCCATAAGTCGATTACCGGGAGAGCAGGAGCAAAAGACGGATGTCTTCCTTCTCCCGAAGAACGCGATACGGAGGTCTAGTTGATGCTCCTTGCGAAACCTAAATTGATCAAGTCAGGCGTGGTCTTAATGTCAGAAGGGATGCGAAGGGACGATACACGAACGGATAGCATCTAGGGAGCGGAGAAATGCCAAATTTTTGCATGCAAAAACACAAGATACAAGTGAGGACAGAGGAGCATAGTAAGCATCGAACTATAAAATTAACATGAAACTGTAGCAAAACTTTATGGATGTCGAGAGTTTCTTTATAAATATGAATGAGAGGGCATGGAAAAAGGTTAATGTAAATATATACATATATATTATTAAATAGTTAAATTAAAGGTTTACCAAAACACATATTCCTACTCTTTTAACTAAGACGCCAAAGACTCAAACAGTTTAACGTCCCATCCGACGGACGGTGTACCTCACTTGAAGTGCTCTCCTCATAGCAATCACGAAAGGATTGAGATAACTCGTCGAACACTCTTAGTATAAATCCATTACACTGATCACACACCAAGTTGACCTCCACATATATTTATTTTTTTATGACTTTTACAAAGTAATAGGAATCAATATTATTTTGTTATACAATTTTTAAAGTCCGAATATTTTAAAACTCCACTTCTTCATAAGAATCACTTTTAACGATAGAAATAAAATGGACAAGATTATCCTTCGAATTTTGCAAAATATTTCTGGTTGAAATCAACATCATTGAGTTAAAACCCCTCTTCATTCCAAGTTCATCCGTATGAACCCTCAAGATTCTTACGCCGCATCTTTGCTTGAATCGTGTGCAAAGATTTGGAGTTTGGTTGAAGCATGCAAAAGTCAAGGCAATGAATAGAAGATAACTTGAATATCAAAGGATACCCAAGTTGAATCTGGATTTCCCATGCTTCCTTCCACCTTTGAACTCCGGATTCGAAATGCGAGCAAGTGACTCTGGTGAATATAACTTTTATAGAGCTTCATTCTAAAGCTCGAGAAACTTCTATTTTCTGGAGGAAAATGTTTACCGATGACAAAAATCTTTGAAGAGTAGAAATCCTCCACGTAAACCTACCCACTGTCGTTTCCGGTGGTCGACTCTAAACGAAAAGTACGAGTTAAGTCCCCATGAATGAAATGAACGAGAAGTCCCCATAATTCATGAAATGCTAAGCTATGCGCCATACATTTTGGAGTTTAAAATCAAACTACTCTGAATTAAATGAGATAGTGGGCGGCGTAGAAGATTCTCATCAAAAAGTTATTTATATCGCGAGTTAACTTTGAATAATTTTCTCCTGATATACCTTATCGTATCTTCAATCGAAAAATGAACCTTTTTGCATTAAATATTCCATTTTGAATCATCGTCAAAGAGGAAAGAATTGGATGGAATTTTTTGTTGATTTCTGCATCAGGGCATTATTGTAACTCTAGAAATCATAAATATTTAATAAGATTTTGAGCCTAGAGATGAATCCTCTGCCACCATTGGGATAATCAAAATTTAAAAATGTATTTGGCTAAAAATAAAGAGCTTTAAAATTACGAGTTGGGTGGGTGAGAGAGTGGCGGGTTCGGTCTATTAATGGAAAAAACGGATATTCATCTTTATCGGTGTTTCAATCCTAAGATTGGTCGACTGCAGCCCTCCATCCTACCCTATCTGATGCTAATTGGCTTACTTCCTGGTATTTTATGCAAAGTACTTTCTTCTTTATTCGTCCCATGTCCCTTGGCCTTCATCTTGGGACTTTTCCCTCCATACTTCTGTTATATTCCTCACGAATCCATCGTGCCTCAGGGTGTGACCAATCCATCTGGTTCTTCTTTTCTCTATGATGCTTCATAAGGTCCGTTCATCTTCTCTTCTGTACACTTCTTCATTTCTTTTTTTGTCCGTCCATTTGATCTTAAGCATCCTCCTCCAGTACCAGGTTTCGAAGGCTTCATTACTTTTCCGATGGTTCATGCTTCGGATCCATAGAGTGTCACGCTCCATACGACTGTTTTCACGTATTGTTTCCTCTTCTGTAGTGATATCTTCTTTGAACACAGCAGTGGCCTTTTCATTGTGAATGCTCTCTACCAATTCCTCGCTTTATGTCTGCAGTACTTCTTCCGTCCCATGTGATGGTAGTTCCGAGAGGGGTGAAGGAACCCACTTGCTCTAATTTTTGTCCTTTCAGGGTTACTACTGTATCCCACTTCTCTCTTCCACATGCTAGGATTTTAGTCTTCGTCTTGTTCATGTCGTATCTTTGTTGAACTTGATCCAATAAGTTTAGTGACCTTTGAAGATCCTCCTGGTTTTCTGCTATCTTTGAAATATCGCCGGCGAAGCATAGCTTGTTCATCTCTTCTCCAGTGGACCTAATTCCTTTTAACCCGGAATTAGGATCAATGGAGAAGATATAGACATGCTACGCTTTGCCTAAGCTATTACAATGATAGCAGAAAACCAGGAGGATCTGCTCCGTTAGAGCAGATCCTCCTGATCCCACACCTACCTACTAAGTAAGAAAATATCCCATCTAAGCTTACTCCCTTTCCTCAAAGCCCTGGTCCCGTATTCATAAGGCACTACGTACCATATTGAAATCTTTACTAAAATGTTTCACATCTTTATTCTGCGCACCTTTTCAAAGGCAATCCTTTGCAATGTCTCCGTTGCAATGTCTCTTCCATAGCGTCCAATTACTTTAACTGCTCCAACTGATCTAGTTTAACCTCCCTCTCACTTTAATAGTTATCCTGGATTTTCTATTTCTCGATTATCTCATCACTTTTGCTTTTTTACGGTTAATCCTCATCACGTAGCCCTCGTCTTGTTTCTACTATAGAGCACTAAATTATAATTGCAAGACTTGGGTACTTTTGCTTGCGGGCACGAGTAATTACTCAAATTCAATTAGTCAAAAAATGTGATGTACTACTATATACTCTTGGACATATTTTTAATTAAATAGAAAAATAATACGAAGTTTTGGAAGCTTACAAAGTAACATGGTCATCTTTGAAATGTTCCAAGGACCACAGTAGAGACAATCAGAATGAATTAATGAGTTTATCAATACCCACCACATGGTAGGTACGATTCAAAGATTGATCCCTAATTAAGGATAGCCATGCGTTCCCGCTAAGTAAATCAGTCATAATCCAAGACAATGTTTTTCCGTTTATGATTATGTTCGGGAAAATGAAGAAGTACCCGTTCTTGCGTTTACATTTTTGTCAATAGAGGACAATCAATATCATCCCGCTTTATGCTACCGTAACTTTTCCCGTTTAAAATATTTATTACAATACAACTCTAATTATCTTATTTGTACTCTATCCATAATGCATCAATGACCTCAAAATAGAGGAAATAAGGCTAATCTTACACATCGTAGATACGTTGGGCAGTTATAAAAAACAATTAGTACAATTCTGCCCAACGTACAGATCAAGGGTTAATTTTTCGCGCGCTAAACTCACGGGCCCTGAACAAAAAAAACGGATTTAAGCACACGCCTCCGATTTGTAGGCTGCATCTCATCCTGTCTGCATGGTGGTGTCATGTACACTAATGGATGACGCTCTTGAGGCGGGGTATTGTGTCCTTTGAATGTAATTAACGTGATAGGCGAAGTTTTCTGAATTGGGAAGCAGTGAACGGGAGAAAATGATTCCCATGAGGGCCACCGAGAAGATTTAGAGATGCCAAGATGAGACGAGGAAACCACAACAAGGCGTGCGTGATCAAGGAGCCCTTTTCATCAAGAGGGAACTCGCCCTACGTTTTGAAAGCATTCAAGCAGCAATATTTTAATTTTTCAGCATGCTGTTACATGCAAGAGAGGCAAACTAATCACACAGCATGGAGTGTAATGATAAAATGGAGTACTCATTCTAATTTTTTCCAAAGACATAACCCTCTAGTTTGTTGATTCAATGAAATGCAGGTCCATTCTTTAAGTACATATTACCAAGAAGAGTCGATCCTAACTAGAGCACGGATGACTGCGGTTCTTTTAATAAACAGTATGATGTTAAATACTGTGCTAATTATTAATTAAATAATTATTTTCAAAGGTAATTAAAAGGAAATACTACCTTAATAAACGTATTAGGTTAGTAAACACCTGTTAAGGACTGTTCAAATAAAAATTGAAATCTTATTTAATTGAAGAGCACGCCCAAACAGCAATAGCAACTTAAAAGTGGACTTGTTCTAATACTTTCCGCATATTGCATTAATTCTTATGATAGTGTTAGGATATTTTTACTACAATCTAATTTCCAAATACAAATTTGACCAGAAAAATTATATTTTAGAGAATATAACGAAAATAGTTTGAATACTAAAAACATTCCTGAAAAGCAACAAGCTATGGAAGAATTCTAAGGAAAGGAATTAGCACGCCTATCAATTTGTGATTAATATTTATCACGAGTGGACCCATCAAGGACCATGTTTTTACGCCAAAGTATTTTAATTTTCCAAGTAGTGGAGCATGCTTACAAGTAGAGCATATACACTTATTATCAGAACATAAATACGCTTACGTGTACATTTTCAACGAAGGCGAGTTTAATTCATGTTTCTCCGCCTGTAAAGGTTTCCGTTTTCATTAATTAACTCGCTTAAATTTGTAATTCGAGGTCACATAGCATTCTTTCCACTAACTATCGGAAATTCTATCAAGTTAATAATCAACACCTTTGTAGAGAGAACACCTCGTAAGTTCGAGTTTTAAGTCATTTTAAGCATACCTTTTAACCTGTATCTTGGAAGAGTACCGAGTGAGTTTGGCTTTTACAATGTCACTTACAATAATATCACAATTTTATTTTAAACTGGATTAGAAAAATCAACGAGGATGTAAATTCGACGCTATATTGTAATCGTCGTACCGCCTAATAGTATTTAAAATTAGTCTGACATGTTGTTGGGGTGACGTGCTATCTCAGTGGTCAGAGCTTTCGGCTACTGACCAGGAGGTCCCGGTTTCGCATCATGTGTACATCACATAACGCTTCCATTTACAAACAAGCTGTGGGATTTACTGCGTGCATGATTTGAGTGAATAATTTCCTGGAAAAGCGAAGGTAAACATAAAAAAGGAACTAGTCAGCTTAATAGTTGCACACACTGTAAGAATCAGTACGAAGTGAAATGTTTACACTCACCCGTCAAACTTTGGTTTGGTGACCGTGATTTTTGGTAAAATCAAATACGATAATCAATTTTCGAATTCAATAATCAACATTCAGATGAAAAAATCATTTATCTAGAGTCTGTAGTTCCCAATTACAGACGAATCAAATTCTAATTGGCGCTGTTAAGTAAATTATTTGGCAAACGTTTTCGTCGCGCAGGAAGGCCATTAAAAGGACAGCAGGGAAGTTTTAGCGCCAACGATTGGGAGAACGCGTTTCCCACTTAGTGCTCCCGCAGGCTTTAGTGGCTTCGGCAGTCAAGTCAGCGCAAACAGTTCAATGTTTCTGCCGCATATAAAGCTACGTGGCGGGTGCAGCTGGGGTGCAATGAAAGTGGTGTGATGAACGAACCGAGGCGGAAAAGCAAATAATCATTTTTATAAATGGAATTCTGTCCAAGGCATATGCAAATGGATAAATGTATGACATCGAAGGGGTATAATAGTGTCTGGCAGGTTATTTGAATTTGCGCCAGGTACAACTGTAAACTTAATCGACCCTTGGACTGAAAAAGTTTACCCATCACTTTATTCGAGAAGAGAGAAGATCTTATTCTATTAATTTTACCTGTAAAATAAATTATGAAGGATACGTATTTTATTGAACCTTCCTTTGTTATTTATGCAGGTTCCTGCGGGCAATTTTGGGCACAAACACTTTTTATCAAAATGTAAACAACCGCGGTGACTTTAAATGCCCAGAGTGGGATAGTTATGAAAAGCTACGTATAAGAACTAGATCGTTGAATATACAGGGTTCGTCCGGAAAATAAGTGTCTTGACAAATAAGTCTTTTTTGACAAAAGGGGAGTCGTCCACTACGAATTTGTACCTGAACGACAAACTGTAAATGCTGCATTTTACGTCCAAGTGCTCGACAGGCTTCGAAAACGAGTCGCCCGCGTCCGGCCAGCGATCAAAAACATCTGGCGGCTGCATCACGACAATGCGCCGTGTTTTAGTAATACCAAATGGATTTATGAACACGTACATTCTCTAAACCGCCTTGTTTGCTACTGACGTTATCATTGTATCATTATTACGTGTATTATTACAGAAAAATAAATGAGCCAACAATTACTTTGGAAAAGAAACTGTCATGTTAGCATATTCTGTGAGGTCATTGATTTTCACACAAAGCATAATTTCAAGGGTAAAATAAGTTTAGTAATTGACGTTAGTAATCTATTATTATTATGAAGGATCTCAGGTTTTCCCGGCGTATGGTATTCAAGAAGTATTATTATTATCTTAATGCAAAAAAATTAGACACATGAAATAAATGTTTTACGGGGTGTAATCTCGTACACAACTAAATTTGCTGCCAGTTTATGAAGTGACCACCGAAGGACGAATTTTAAACTTCGTACTTGGCCCCTCGACGATACCGGGAGATTAGATTTCATGGTCTACTGAGAAAGAGTACCAGTAATCTCAATATATTTGATACTCTGCCATTAGTCCCTGTTAATGTTAAATCACAGCATTTATTTAAATATACAAGGAACGTAGCTACGGTCGGGAATCAGTGTAAACAAAAAAAATTCCGGGACCGTAAACTTGAATTCAAGTTTACGGTCCTGGCATTTTTTTGTTTACACAGTACTTATGTCTCAAATATTTATAAATCACGTTGCATGCTATTAAAAGTTGTGTTTCAAATTTATACGAACAATCATAACACAAATTCCTTTAAATGTATGTATATTGCAATAAAGTAGCTTCCAAATTGTTAAAAAAACACTCTTGGAAGTCGTCAGTTTGGTGAGAGTTTCCTATTATTGAAAGTTACTATTTTCTAATTTAGAAAGGCGGGGGATGAGAAATTCTCCTGAGGGAATTTTGCTGAAGTGTTCATGATCGCGGTGACTAATGCATGATCATTTCTTCAATGTATCTGCGAAGATTTGTAATTATTGATTTTCTTATATTGTCTCTCGAGATGCAATGGAAATTATGAAGAGTCGTTAAATAACTAAAAGTTAGTGGACTTAATCACTGTGGCAATGAAAGAGGCCGCCAAGGCAGAGTTGGATATTTTTCTTAGAAAAATCAAAATTTATGATAAAATAAATATTGATAAATTCAATAATTGGTTATCTAAAGTTCAAATATAGTAATTTCTTCTAAAGCTATTGAAGATCCACACTAATTACTTTTTGCTTTTAAGTGAGCATTCATTTATTCCTGACTTAATAGCATCAGTTTCCACTCTCATTCCGGCATAAGGTTAGAATTTCCGAAGGATTCTCCAGAATATACCTCATCAGATTTAGAGCATGCAATAAAAATCCTACGGTGTTGCACATGCCCTTGGTGTCCACTGAGAAACATTTGTATTTGAGGAATAAAAAATATCGCTTTGAAATAATAAAATACTAATAACATCAAGTAAATAATACAGACTATAATTGTTGAAAATAATAAAAAAAATAATTATAATTTATAAACGTATTTGCGGATAACAAACCTATATTAAAGCTATTTAGTCAGTCAGTCAAAGGGTTAGAATACTACAGAGCGTATTTGAAAATCAGTGCGTTACGAATGGGATGAGAGTAAATATAAAAAAAAATACTTTTAGGTTTTAGCGATTGAAGAAGGCTTAGATGCTCAGTTTGGATTGGGAGGGCAAAAAATAGAGCAGATGGTAACAGTTTACCTATTTTGGAATTGTTAAGACCAAGATGATCAAAGTAGCATGACGTAAGTTTTCACGAGGGCAGAATTCATGACAGAAATGTTGAGTTTGGATGTTATGAAAAGATTAATGATAATAGTGATATGGATTATGGTTTTGTACGGAAGAGTTACATGGTCTATGGAGCAAGATGATAAATGTAGATTGGAGGCTTTTGAAATATGGAGAAGGATGGAAAAGTTAAAATAAAAACCTTAGGCAAACGAGGAGGCAGTACGTTAAGATATGAATGTCGGAATATGAAGGAAGATAGAATGCATACATAATCGAAGATTGACTTATTGTTGTTGTAGAGATGTCAGGTTGTGTCGAATTAGGAAAGGCAAAGAAGAGTAGACATGTTGCCTGCGTACATCCAAAACATACCTGTAGACTGCAAAAAATGATTATCACACCTCAACAAGGTATCATCATGTTATTTTTCTTTGACCAAATTTTTATGTTATCTGTTATATATTATCTGTCGACCAAAGGTATGTATGAATTATTCATTTTCTTCCTCGGACAAATAAAGGAGTTCATGAAACGTTATCTCTTTTGCGAAAGTATGTTACTTTAAATTTTATATTCACCTTTATCACATGTACCTTAACGGAGATCAAAGGTGTGTAAAGACTATGTTGAATTGCCATAACATACAATTAAATGCCAATTCGGAAAATATGACAACGCTCTATTACAGTGCTGTCATGTGTGAAACGTTTCTGAGCTGCCCTTTGAGAGACCTATGATAGCCACTTGTATATGTAGTGCAGATTGAGCCTTGAAGAATGAACTCACAATCACTCCATGCGGCATGCCCAGGTAAATAAGTCGCTGAAGTTCATACTAACGGGGCATTCGTGTCACGCCCACCACGCGCTCCATTATTAACCGTCGCGGGCGGAAAATCGGTGCTTATGACCTAGTGCATGGTTATTTTCAAGTCTTTCAGGAACTTTCAAGTTTAAAAGGCCCAGTCGAGGAAAACAGATGAGGCCAGCGGAGGAAGACATTACCTAAACACAGTTTGACGCCCTTATGGTAAAAGTTTCAGAGCCATCCCTCTTTTCTCGTGAAATGCGACGCTTACTTCAAGATTCAGCATCACGCTAAAGAACCCGCGAAAAAGTTGCTCTCCGCACTCCACAAGATATTTTTTTTGCATTCAAGGGGAATTTCATCGCGATGGAAAAACTTTCCTCGCTCCCATAGGATGACATTTCCTCTCTCCGAAGGTAGGTCATGGCGAATATGCCTGAGGCATTCCAAATATCTTCCCGTAGAGGTTTTGAGATGGAAAACCGAGTGATACATCAATGTTAAAATGTCATTCAATGTTACGTAAAAAAATTAAATGTTACCCTGAATGAAAGTGAATGCGTCTCTAATGTGATATTTTGTGCTGAAAATTTATGATAATCGATTTGAACACTGAATAAATTTTTAAATGAATAAAAATGACCGCTATCGATAACATTCATGAATTTTTAAATGACTAATTCCGGGAATCATTTTCTTATAAATTCCACAATGATAGTCCCTCTTTCTCCACAACCGTTGTGCTTGCTCAGTCTTTCTCCGGATTCAACCCACCCATCCAACCCGCATATTTTAACAAGGTTGACATGAGAACAGATCAAGGTGAAAAGGAACTGCATCAAGCAAGTGTGGAGCAATTATAATCCTGCAGATCACAACTGAAGGATGACCGAAGTTTTTGGAAAGAAAAGCTGGAAGCAGATGCACAGCAAATGGATGATGAAAACTTGATTCTAGGCAATAAGAAGAAAATTTTACCTAAATTAAAATACTCGGATTTATGAAATAATAATGGCAATTCAGCCCCATTAAAAAGTGAATAGAGAAAAACTAGTTGAAGCGAAGGTAACATATCATTAAACATGTGGAATATTAAGGTGAACGGGAATAGTGCACCCATTGAGAAACATTTCATAAAAACAATATATATACATGCATTATATATAGATATATGTATATATTGTATATAGATATAGCGTGGCATCGCATAGGGTACAAAGCTAGATACTCCGAGAACATGACGAAATCCCGGTTTTATAATGTTCCGTTAATTAACATCCGGTTTGAGTCAAAACTCAACAAACAGTTTTATGACCGCTATTTAAGTTCAAAGCTGGCCGTTAAACAGCTCAATTACTCCTAGACGATGTTACCAAGGTTAAAATGTTCACATTCATTAATGAGTAATCTTAATTGCTTATACTCGTAGAATCGGATTTGTCGGGAGTCTCCACGTTGACTTAACGTTCACATTGAACTTATTCACGATTGAACTTATCGAAGCATTTTTAAACCGGACTTACATGGAAATTAAAACCTTAAACACTGTTGCTCTGGCGACCTCATGCCAAATTATCCTGAATATGCAAAATAGGGATGAAGAGGGGACGCTCAGAAAAAAGGGGAAAAGCACCACCATCTGATAGAGGCAAAGGGACCAATTTAATTGCCTAATTAGACTTTCAAATTGGTGCGTAAATTTGGTTTAAGTAAGAATGGAAGCAAAAATAAAAAGTGGAAAATTTCGAATTAAATTTATAATTGACTATAAAAAAGACGCTCCTCTTTGAATGTGATAATATTATCAAATAAATTGAAAACATTGTAAATTTGAACAGAGATACCTTAACAAAGTGATCACACATGCAACTAAACAAACCTTGAGGACAGAGGAGATGAGAGCATTTCACATATTTCGTCACACTAAGTACCCCTGATGGAACACTCTCGGTTACTCTTGTTGATGTAAACTGGAAGACACTGTTGATGTGGGCGACCTCTACCCAGGGACGCAATCCGGTAGCAGGAGAAAATGATAGGGCAACAATGTTTGTTATTTACTAGCGAATGAAGAGGCTTAAATATAAATATCCGTTTTTTCGAGACTGATGCGAAGCGAAATATACTGTCTTCCCTTCGGAGCGTTGACGATAAAAGCTTGCGACGAGTTAGCACGAGAGGAGTCTAAAAACTAATGCAAACATGCCTGTAGACCACAGAGAAAACGACCTTCAGAAGCACTCCTGGTGGCATGTGGCTGTAACATTTCCCCTCAACACGCATGACACCACAAAATGTTTCTCCCCATCGATTTACATTAGACCTACCAACAGCATTGTCACCATAAACAGCCTTTAAACGACGATGAATCTCAGTAGGATTCACTTTTTCAGCAGTTAACAATTCGACAACAGCACGCTGTTTAACTCGCGTTGACATGGCACTAGAGCACTTCTTCATACTTCCTCTTTTCAAAATACTTTGGATGAATGTAAAGACCTGAAACCTGCGCATGCGCGTTGAGGGGGAATGTTACTTCCTCATACCACCAGAAGTGGTTCCGAAGGTCATTTTGTTTGTGGTCAACAAGCATGTGTGCATTAGTTTCCAGTCCACCTTCGTTTCACTCGCGCCCGCGGTGAATGGCAGAGGGGAGGGAGGAGAGTTGGCCCTGGGGTGAGGCGAGGGTTCCGGTAGTGTCGCCGACGACGATCGCCGCGCCGCGCCGTGCGTGGGGAGGACCCTGCTTTCGCTAATGTTCAATCGGGAGGAGGGCACAGGAGGCCCCCGCGCCGCGGGAAAAGACCGTTGACCGATGGGGATTACGGGAAGCGAAGGACGCGAGAAAACAGAAAGGAGCGAATGGCACCGATGTACTCTTTCTCTAGCGAAGTCGCCGCAGGAATCCAAATATATTTAGCCAAAATTATCATCCCCGCGCCCTTTTTGTCCTGCCCCCTCAGAGAAGGATGCGCAACCCGTGTCCCAGACGGGACATACATATTGGAAAAAGGGGGAAGGATGCTTGTTTGTCTTTGAAGGGAAACTGGAGGGATGGACGGTGGGAGTACTGTTTACAAAACGAAATACTTGAATGGACATGAGGAAATTGTATTAACCAGAGAATTTACACCGGGAGGAAAATTCCATAGCAAGAACCGCTCAAAAAAATACACAACCGCTGCATTGCATCACGGGCAGTCGCAAAAGAGTCATCATTAAAAGTCCACAGGAGGTTTGGACGACGACATGCTTTGATGCCGTTAAGGATCGGTTATTTTTTCTTTCCCAGTCAAAGACAAGGAAGTTAAGAGAGAAAACATGGCTCCGTGTCTTTTACGGTGTAACCTTTACGTATTATATGTAACAACAGGTAGAAACATGATAGAAATTTGAATTTCTTCTGCATTAAAATAACTGAATTATTCATATCCCCGACGTAAATCTTAGGGGACTCTTACCTTCAATCAAATAATGCCGACGTATTTAATGTGGCTATTGTAACTGATTTTAGGTCGCTAGGTCTCTTTTCGGGATTTGAACAGGGGGGTTTGGATTTATTGACTTGCAAAATACTCATACACAGACAGAAAATTATATCAATTAGCAAGGGCATATACTCTCAAAGAAGGATACGTGTATGAAAAGGGAGCTTTAAAGGTCTGCATATTTGGTAGTGGAGTGAGAGAAGGGGTCCACGTATTGTAATATTTTATTTGAATAGTTGGGATATGGAGGTTATTGATGCATTCATCCAAAAAACATGCTTGCGATAAATTGGTCATTTCTGTAATATTTCAAATATTTACAAACGAAAAACTTCGGTGTTGTTGGTTTCTCAAGTATTTAACACCTCAGGGCCAAAACTTGTCGATACATGTATGTAAACATGCATGTTTTCTGTTACAGTTCTGTTTTTCTAAATTTTATAAAAATGACCAGAGAGGCAAATACGAGTATAAAAGGGACTCTTCAAGGGAAATGAGAGCAAGTATTTCGATATTTGTATGAATGAATTTATATAACGCCTGCACATATGATAAATATTATATGTAACATTACAATACGATCAACTCTGATGATTTTCGTTTTTTTTGTAATAAAAATTTGGTGTGTCTCAAAATTCGTCAAGAATTATAAATTCAATTTGAGAAGCGCGGAATGCAATTTTTTCTCGAATATAAAAATCACTTCTCCCAAAAACAACGCCAAATAATTAATAATTTTCGTCAAAAACTAATAATATCAATTATTGCTGATCACAAGCTGTATCACACCGTAGTCTGCTAAACATATTTAAAATCGATGAAAATAACCCTCAAAAAATTGATTCTTGCTCAACTTTGTTGTTTGTTCAACTGAGATTAGTCATCTTCTACTGCGAATTGCGAGCATCGATGGCGTCACAAAAAAGTCTTGTGGCACGGACCAAGGCACGAGAACTTCTGCACAGGGAAGAAACGCCATGGGAATCTCGAACGTAATTATTTTCCCCCAGCCGTTTATCCTTCCCGGAAGTAACAAACAGTGAGACTGATCGAGAGAAAACTTTTCACATCACCAACACTCAAAAATCCTATTAGTCCCATTAATCAAAAACGTCGCCTGCGTAAAGAAACACCAGGGAGTGGATATGAAAGCTTTATAAATCACCCCCGAAGCCTTTGGAACTCCAATGCTAAGTTCTCTCGGAACTGCCGCGACCAAAATGCAGAACATTACTCTCTTCAGTGGTCCACACAAATCCAGCCACCTCGGGTCGAGTTCTTTTAATTTCGGAAGGAGAGAGAGACAACGCTTTCTCGTTCTCTCTTTCCGTCTGAAACACCATGTGCAAATCCTTCCCTCAATCCATCGGGCTAAAAATTAATCAACGCTCCTCCAGGACGTCAAATAAAAGATATTACTATTAAAAATAAAAAGGGGAAGAAGAGTGGGCGTGTGGAAGGAAGGGAGGCGAGGAAAATGATACTGAACACCACCGCCTCCGATTAGGGAACTTTCCCAAGGGCGTCTGAAATTATTTTCGGCGAAGGACAGATACTGGGTTTCAAAAAAAGCAGCGGAAAGGAGAGGGAAGAGTGGATAGAAGAGTTGAATGCGATGAGAGTTCGAGTTTGGGGTAATATGTAGACGGGGAGAGAGAGAGAGAGAGAGAGAGAGAGAGAGAGAGAGAGAGAGAGAGAGAGAGAAAGAGGAGGAGGGAGAAGGATTGGAACACGACCCGAAAGAGTATCCGTGAGGAAGAAATCGTCCAAAAAGAAAAGATGTAGGAACTTCTTAAATTCCCACAAATATTCCAAACTTGGTCCGTTTCCGAAATGCTCCGGGGAGAGAGGAGGGGAATCGGTCCGTGGGGGGTGGGCTGGAGAATCCAAAAAGGCCGTGATTCCTAGGGGTGAGGGAGAGGGGGGGGATGGAGAGGTCTCCAGGGCGAGGTTTTGGGAAGAGGGTTCGAGGATGAGTTTGGGGGGTTCGGAAAGGAATTTGATGGCCCAACTTCTGCCCTCTTCCACCTTTGCCCCACTCATTCGCTAAAGGGGGAAGGGAGTGCGAAAGTTAGGTCGGGTTGCCTTTCCTCACGAGGCCCACTCCCCCAAAGCTGTTGAATGGCGTGGAAAAATACGACCTACGCACCTCTCGCCACGCGAAACGGCCATTTTAAGTGAGTGGACCCCCAGAAGACGACCTCGACGCCCAGGTGATGCCCACGAGTGTGAAATGGGACCCTGGCCCCACTTTTCACATGCCCCCCATTGCGAAGGGGCGGAAATCTTGATGGAGTCGCAAAGACACTATTTCACTGTCTCACAGTCACATGCCGTAACTATTGAAAAGCAGTTCATCATTGGTAAAGGGGACTTCCTGAATACCTATTTTTGAAAATTCATCGGGTACAGAATAGTTGTCTTTGGGATATCACTTCCTGAAACAGTAATATGCTGATTTTTTCAGCAATTTTTAATTTAAATCGCTCTCTTAGAATTAAAATTTCAAAATATATGCCATCGACATCAAAACTAGTATTTCTCTCACTAAATAGTCTTTCTTAATTGTAATGGGGTCACGGGTTTATTTTATTCCTTGAAATAGGGTCGCCACTGGAATAAATTTGGAAAACGGTGAGTTATTATGATGGAAATTTATCCATTGATAACTAAATCCTGTTAATAAAAATTCCTAAATACATATATGTATATTCCTAAGAAAGTAAATGTAACATAAACAATTGTCATCTTAAGTAATATATGTATCAGCATATTGTTATTTATAATTTCACAAGACAATCTATTTCACGGAAGAGGCAGTTTTTCCCAATTCTCCAAAACCCACCTTAACCGGTAGATTGCTTAATAATAATCTATTCTCCTTTCATGACTAATAATTTAGGGCGAGGGTAGACCAGAGGTAGCGTGTCTGCCTAAGGAGAGAAATCCTATGGAGGCATGAAAAATGGATGTAGCACGTATTGATCGGCAGTGAGATGTTGAAGACAGTAATAGAAGGGAGAATGTTAGGCAAACGAGGTAAGTGCAGGAACAGGATAGGGATGTTGTACGGGATGAAGAAAGTACACAGATGAAGAGGGACTCTTTGTAGAGTAGGTTGCTGGATTGTGTTTTGTTTTAAGTCATAAAATATTTATTTGATAGTTGTGTCCATCCAAAAACCTACCTTTACCGGTAGATTACCTAATAATAACTATGTCAAAGAGAAGCATCAAAATTTCCGGTAAGCGTAGATGAAAATGAACTAATCTACATCTACATAATACCCCGCAAGCCGCCGCAAGGGCGTGTGGCTGGGGGTGTTAGGTCACCACCCAAAAAAAGGAAAAAAGAAAAACCGCATTCAAAACTAACAAACACATGCAAACCCAAATCCAGAGTAGTGCATACATTCATAGAAACATCCCATCATTTTACACGTATGCAAACACACATCTACATCCCTTCACTCCAAAAGAATTCAATATGCTTAATTATAACAAATAATTGTACCTTAGGATGCAGCAAGAAATTTATCCAAGAACGTGCAAGCTAGATTTTAGTAAGTAGCAAGGCAAAATACCACCACCACAAGACTAATAAGGGTACCTTTCCCCAAACTGTTTGTAATTCGAATAGTATTTTCGCTTTCCCCTGTCTACTCACGTATCGCACTATAAGTTTGATATTCCATTAAAATGGGCCTAGACCATCGTTTCCTAAGGGATTTCCCATGCATGTAAAACGGTCGGATTATATACGGTTGGCTCCTGTACCGTCCACTGATTTTAATGCGCCGAATAACGTTTCGCGGGATTGCCATAAATATGAATTTATCGGTCTTAGGATATTTTAGCGTTTTTTTAGGGTAAACCAAAAACGGTTCTTATCCAGAAATAATCTTGGGCTAAAAGAAACGTTTCTCTCTCTTGCGAACTACTGCTTTCCTAATCTTAACGCCATTTCAATCTGAAACAGAGTTTGTTGATGTTTAGCTAAGCAGACCGTCCTGATGTATCCACAATCTCGGTTTTAATATCGGGTAACACGAGAAATCAAGAAGATTAAAACGTGCGGGAATTGTTTTCTCTCTGTTGTTTCGGAGACGTTCATTAAATTCACCAAATACATACGAGGTGGACGGAAGGAGTCAGCGATTTTGAATTTATAAAAGCAAATGAAAATGTTACTCATTTTTATGTGGAGTGTTTTTACTTTATTGACAAGATAATTAACTCGAATGAGAAGAACAGTTCAACTAATTTCCATCTGAAAAACACCGCCGAGATTAAAATTCAAAATACGCGAGACACGGTCTCAGTTTTTCTTCCCATTACGCTCCCTCAACCCTTTCAATCAACCCGCACGTCGAGGGCTACGCGTGCCACGCCATCAATCAGTCTTCAAAACCACTTCACCACGTAAAAGTTTACCCGAAGTTGAGGATTGTTTGCGCAAACAGTACAATTAGTTTATCATGTGGGTGTACGTATGTACTCGGGGTCGATCGATGTGGCGGCGAAGGAAGAAGTTCGCTTTCGCCCACGAGAGTGATCTGCGAAACAACCCGTTTAACGGTTTTCTCAAATTTCAAAGTTTTTCTGTGACTGATCTTTCTTTTTTTGCGCTTTTAAATTTTTGACGAAATTTTCTCTACGTAGTCTAAGGATCAGAACGAAACATTAAAATTATTAAAATCTTGAACAACAGTAAACAATCCGATGGCTGGTTTGACGGGCGTAGTAAGATTTAACCCAGGCCCAGCGACCTGTGAAATCCGCTCGACATGGTGATTCGGAGGCAGCATTTCTTTCCCTGAACCGCATTCCCATGAAAATCTGGTGCTCGAAATATCACACAGCTTGGGTGAATTTGAAGCATCATCTCAAATCAAACCCGGATACTGTGGTAAATGAGCCAGCGCTCCCCCCACTGGATTGCCGTGACCCAATTCAATGACACCAAAGGAATATTTAAAGAGAGACAATCATATAGATTGTTACCGCTGTTTACTTAGCATTAGCTACATGAAGGAAACGCAACCTGGAAAGTTTTTTATCAGGGAAAAGTACGAGTTAACCTGTATAGAAGAGCAAAACCAATAAAATGTGTTTAACCTTCGTCTTATTTGAGGTGCCTTGCGAAATGGAATGCCTTGTGGCTAAAATTGATATTGTCGATTACGACACGTGCAGCAGGATCTTTTGCGGCGATATGATGCCAGCTGTTGCAAAGGCCGTAAATCGGATTTGGATGAATTCTACGATTTCGCAACCGTAAGCCCGTAATCCAAGGGAAGGGTGAAATCGAGAGTGCTTGTGTTCCCAGGAGCAGGAAGATTTGGGTTTCCAGGGAATTGAAGGACATTTTGCATCGCATTTAACCCAGAGTTATAGCATATAGTTAGTTAGTGATATCAGCCATAGTGAGACATCTCCGACTAACCAACAAGCCAAATATTTGTGTTAAGAGTACAATTAACAATAAGGGTTCATCTTGATAGATTTAAATTGATTTGGTTTTTTTAATGGGTAAGCATTATTTACAAGCTCTTCAAGCCATTCGCCACATGGGGTTGGAGAAAATTCTTAAAACATTATCAAATTTCTAAAGAGCCGGGTAAAATGTGAAGGGGCATATCCGGTTGACACGGAAGGGAGATAAAACAAAGAGCATCACCCCATACAAATCGCAAATCATAAATCCGACACAGGGGTTATAACATATGCTAATGTTATAGCATATGCTAAAAAGTAAAAATAAAATTCGGAGCCATAATTGATTCACGTAAAACAAAACGACTGTTAGAAAATGATTTTAAATTTTATTAAAACAAGAGCAATAAATCAGCACTAGAAGCACCGAAATTTTCCCACGCGTAAAAGAGCCACCGGTCGGAATTTTGACCAATTAACACTTTCTCATTATTTCCACCTCATTATTAAAAAATGTACGCGTGATATGGCATATCGGCTGAAGTATTTTATTTCCATAAAAAATCAAATGTTTAAATAAATGTATAGTTTTTGCAAAATAGTAGTGTTAATGCACAATTATGCCAACATTCGCTTGCTTGTGATTATAAAAATATTTTTTCTTGGTAATCTACCGGATATGGTAGGTTTTTGGATGGACACAACTTCAAATTTTTATTGGAATAATAATTGAGATGGTTTCCCGTTGCCTTCCTCAATAGTGTTTTTAACCTGACACCATCACTTAATGGCCACCCCACTGGGGTCAGACGCCTTTGCAGCCGCCTCACTGAGGGACAGACGCTGCGTGGACTACCTTTCGTCTGGCTCCTAACCTTCGACCTATCTGACATGGGTGAGCCTACTAGGAGCAATTATATTTACTCCCGCCAGCACAGCTCCAGGGGTCATCGGAACGCACAAGCCCTTCCACCCTTCCTTCCTTCTAAAAATATTATATACAAATAAATGTATACATGTATTTATATACATATATGTACGTATATATATTTTTATATATTTTTTATTATAAACATATTATGAATATATTAAATGTGTATGCATAATGTGATTGAAATATTCAATCAATTTTAATCAATATTTTACTGCGATTATTTATTTATAGACAACGACCGTCGAAAAATATAAATATTGAAACATGAATACTAAAGTAGTCTTCTGGTATATCGAGCAATAATTCCTGTGACATTTATCTATAATGTTTTCACATAAAAATATCATCATAAGAAATATAGCCCAATAAATATATTTATGTAGGCTGTAAATACTGTTCGCATTGGCAATTTTGTTTATAATTATTCCAGAATAATAATTGACTTCCGCAATAAATAATCCTTAAAAATCCAAATTATTCATATCGACCGCACTGGTATGAAGAATAATATGGAGCGTGTTGATAGTTTGTCATATCGCGCATCCATTTTATGATTGTGGATAAAACAACTACATGTAGTCACTTTAGTCATTATGTGTTCAATTATTTGGCATATAATGAACACTTACGTACATATTTTTTACATTAAATATGTCGCCACTAATTTCATAGCGAAATTGTGCGGGCTGACTTTTTAAATAGTTAACTCCCTAACTTCCACATACCTTTATTCAAGTTAACACAAACACCTTGAAAAATGTCCAGGCCACTGACGATGTCGAGTCATTTATCTACTACTAATAGACTACAACTGATGACTAGTTATTTTCTGTAGGCAGAAACCTCCGCCTGACTCTAGAAGGCGGTCTTACACTGCCTCTTATTCTCTTGGAGACTTTCGTTGGACGGTCCAAACTCATCATTCCACAGATAATGAAATCCACTGCAAATATTTAAAATCCTTACAAGTCAAAAACAAAAAAAATCAAATTTATTGTTTTAATTAGCCGTGAATGACCCGAATCTACTTGTAATTTTTACCTGAAAAATCTGCTCTCTACGGGTGCAGCACCAATGGACGATAAGTTGGCGGGAAGTCCTTGACTTCTTACAATCGGAGCACCCTTCCACTGTGATATTCGGTGAAAGCACGACTTATTGTGCCCAAAGTTTGATAATAAACGTGAAACGCATTTGCTGATACTCTATCAATTTTGAATGAAAGCAAAAACGCCGAAACCAACTTGAAAATTATATTTTTAAATGCTTATTTACGGGCAAGAATCCCAACCCAACTGTAAAAGGAAGGAACATTTCGAAGAAGAGTTCAGGAGTTATTTCTTACGATATGGGTGACGGAAAATGGGACGCAACGTATTTGATTCAATGTAATTTTTAGAACTTTTATTTTAACTTTTAATCATGATTTATAAATTTTATTTTACTCAGTTGTGGAGGAATTCTAAGAAGTATTACATAGAATATGTAAAAGTGGTTCACTGTGCTTATTGATGTAAGCGAAAAAATATATTGAAACTGGAATATGATTAAAATAAAAACCTCAAATTTTAAGTCAAGAATAAGTGAAATTTGCAAATAGCAATCATGTTAAAAAAAACTACATTGAATGGTTAGAATATTTGGAAAGTGTTGAAAAATTTGTTTAAAATACTTACTACTGATTAAAAATTACTATGCTTCGGCTTCAATTTCAATTGGTCGTCACAAGTTTTAAAAGATGACATTGCATCCATTTCGGTGGTCACCTAACTGTGGGGGATGAAACAACCGTCTTGGTTGTTTCATCCCCCACACCTTCTCACACCACACATTCTCACCAAGGAAAAATTAAAGTTGATGTTTAAATTACGGAAAGAAAAGATGCGACTTTGTTTTTCAAATTAATTTACATTTAGTGGAATTAACAAAATAACAAAGGCATTAAGTGTTATTAATAAAGCTGCATTTTTCAATCTGTAATGGATAATTTCCAAAAACTCAAGCGCGAAATTACAAACTTTAGATAATATTGAGTGCGGACTTTGGACGATGGACTACCGTCTTTACTGGCCTGCAATATGGAAAGAATGGGGAAACCCCTCGTCAGACGTCTCTCAAAGAAGTTTGCTCTTTACTGTGCAAGTCGCATAAACACAATTTATACTAATACAGCTGGTGTGATTACTAGCATACGCTGGATATGAGGAAAGTTGCCAGTCATTTTTAAGATAAAGCATTGGTAGGCTTGAATAAACCCATAATTTCCTTATTAAGATAATATTTGGGTTGAATTTCATAAATAGCATCGACGACTTCAAGCTAGTTTTACATTGTTACAAAATCTAAATCAAGACAGTATTGCGTGCTCTTACATGTCATTGTTATTTGTTCTCCATTAGTATGCTGCGCATGATATTATCATTGGATGAGCTATCTATCTTTTGAAAGACACCTCCATAAGGGCTTATGTAAGTTACGTTACTTCTAGTTGCAAGTATTAAAATAATCCAAGGACGTGAAGGTATACTTCTGACAAAAAATAGACTATACTTTCACCCAACTTAGTTTGGTGAAACTGCTCGTGTACGAGCGTCACCATACGGACTTCCTGAAGTGCGGTTTGCTTCGCTTAAAGTATCCCCATGGCTCCATCGCAAGGGCCGCAATTCTCCTGAAAAGTCGACGTCCCCATGAGTCGAGGATGTGTCTTAGAGATGAGGCCCCCATATAGAAGCTCAACAATACTCTCCCCTGAATATTTTCCATCGCAGCATTCACTTGAGTTGTTCTTAAGTCTTTATTGTTCTCATTTGAACGCTAGCTCCAGAGAGGAAAAAATTTTTTTTCCCAATATCCACTCTTAAAGGGACTGATACTTCATTTTCCGCTCACGCACTCCCATTAATTTTCCCGAGCGATTATTTTTCACGTCGCGCGGACCGACGTGAACCCCCAAAAACGTCGTCCCAACTCCTGTGCCACGAATCCCTCACATATACTATACATTTACGACCACATGAACCAATCCACCGTGCGCACAGTGTCAATACACTTTCCTGCCAGACTCTTCTCTGGTATATGGATACGTGGTATGGTATGAGGAGAGGACATTATTTTGCGAATAATTATCATCAAATAATGGCAAATGTTTTCTTTGTTTCCGTAGCATTTTCCTAGTTTTCGTAGAATTACGTTTAGCTTTTGGAATGAATTCATTCTTTCAATTGATTCCTATATAAAATCCACGCAATATAAGTTACTTTAAATTACGACAGTTTAAAAAAAGCGAGGACTGAATGCAGAAATTCCAGAGCGTAAAAATTATCCGCCTTAAACGGAATTAGAACCTAGATACCTCGAGTGTAGGCAGTTAAGCTACCGAGGCGTCGTCAGGACATCGATGGATCCGGGTTCGAATCCCGGTCAAGGTGAATAATTTTTAGGTTTAAATGTCTGCATTTTAATGCATATTAGCGAATGATTCTGCTAAAAGTTATTGTCAAGGCATCTCCCGCAGTTCTTTGAAGCGAGGACGGGAATTTCAAAAAATGCCATTATATAGTATGAATGACTATGAAATTGAGAAAAATGCCGCATTGTTCATATTCATGTATATTTCTTACACCTCTGCCAGAGTCATGTAGTGCTTCGTGCCTTGTGTTCCTATTTGTTCCTCTTCTATATCCTTTCGTCTTGATATTCTGGCTCTAGCCTCGCGTCTGAATACAGCTTACTCTTATACCTATGTATATAGGTACGATTATTTGTATGTCTTCCGTTTATTCAACAGAACCCAAACCCAGCGACAGAACCCAAACAGCGCACTTCTTTCGTGTTCGTGTGTATCCGAGGATCTATTGTACATCTTTCCGTGGCTCACTCATTTCTTACCCTATCTCTTTTATGGCACTACAGCATACACTCGTATACTTAAGTCTTGGCTTCCCATGCCCTCTTCCTCCATGTTTTTTTATCCGATATCGCTCTCCTCTAGAGTCGCAATCCTAAAGAATCACGGCCGTCAACCTGTATTTCATCTCTTAATCATTCCGCAGTATTATATAGGTCTTTTAACTTGAATTCGGCTATTCAATGTTTTATTTTACCGTTTAAGACAATTTATTCCTCACCCTATCTCTTCTAATTTTGTACCACAAACATTTGTGAAATAAATTAGCCAACAAAACGCCATAAAGATTTTAGTAGACCTCAAAGACAAATGTAAGGAGCATGGAATGTTAATTCGCAAGAAAAAGACTAAGCGTTAAATAATAAGAGATAAAGGTAAAAGGATCAGTATCACATTGGAAGGTGAAGTGATCGAACTAGAAGAGAGGTTCAGGTATGTGGGAAGTGCCAACACTGCAGACATGTCCTGTTCCAGGAAATGAAATCAATAATAGCGATGGCAACAGAGGGATTTAATTGGAAGAAGAAACTCCGGTGAGAGCCTTTGAAAAGAGAACTGAGAAAGAGATTTGCAAGATTTTGCATCTGAAGTGTGATGTTGTGCGGAGCAGAGACATGGTGTTTGCAGAAAGATGAAGTAAAAAGAATGGAGGCCTTCGAAATGTGGATCTGGAAGAGGATGGAAGGAAGAAGAGAGGGAGTGGGAGTATAGGGTGTAGAATGAGGAGGTGCCACGAAGGATTGGAGAAGAGCGACATTTGGTAAGGGTAATCAAGGTAAGGGAGGTTAATTGGTTAGATCATTGTATGAGGAAGAAGTTTAAGATTGTGTTAGAGAGAATGATAGAGGAGAAGAGTGGACCAGGGAGGAAGAGATGTAGGCTCGTTTTGGGAATGGGCAAAATTGGGGGAAAATATGTGGAAGACAAGAGAATAGCTGAGGAAAAACGGGAAGGCGTAGTAGAAGTGGTCAACCATGGGACACAAGAACAGATAAGAACAACCCAAGATAATGATTTGCCAAATAGTCAAAATCCAGCCAACTTAGCGGACGCTTCTAGTATCTTGACAAACCGAAGTTTAGCACCTATGCAAACATGACGAAATAAGTACATTTTTATCTTTATCTAATTTCAATTGCTTAAAGAAATTTCCATTTCGTATTCATGCGCACATATTTTCAGTGCACAATCTCTCTACAAATAGTACCATATCCGTTGGTGGTCTGAAAAGTTTCCGACTCAGAAAATTTCAGAAACAGTGTGCGCTGCCGAATAAACGTTGATTTGTGCCGTACAATGGCACAATAGAACACAAGATAAAATAGAAAACATCTAAAAGGACACTCACATTGTAGAATATATACACATACATATACATACACACATATGTACGAGTACACACATGATATTCAAGAGAGCGCCGCGATCTCAGCCAAAATCTTTATAAACGTGGCATTGGGTATTATCAAATATTACCTCGCGCACTACGCCTTGTACCGGTGCAATCATCGCATTACTCATGTATTAAATCTTTTGGAAAATGAGCCCTTGTCTGTGAAAAGGACGTTCTCTCGAATTTAAACACAGAAATTTTGAAGGGAGGGCCAATCCCGCGAGGCGGAGAAGATAGTACTGGAGCTGATGGTTTGCTGTGAACCTGATATTTACACTTGTAAGACTTGCTCACGTTTAACGAGGATACCCAGCAGAGTACAAAAGAGGCAAGTCTTACAATATTTACTAAAACTCATATTTTTATGTCCGAATCGCAAATCCCGAGATCCGAAAAATATGACCGATTCGCATTTTTTTGCAACTTTGCGGGCCCGGTTTCCGGAATTGGCATACCATTATCGTCTTAAAATGGTCAAAACGGAATCTTGGCATCCCCATTGACTACTAGGACAAGTTTAAGACGCAAAAAAATATGCCCGAATCGCAAATTCCCCCCCACCGGGGGGGGGGGGAGACAACGAAATACCCTTTGAAGATCATATTTCCCGGTTATTGGCAAGGTACTCATTGATTGTGTACAGTTTTTGTGAGTGTAAATATGGCGGTCACAACATACCACCAGCTCCCGTACTAAGAGAAGTAATCATCATGCTATCTTTCTTTCTTCTCCGAAATCACGAGGCGAATGCGATACAAAAATGACCGAAGCAGGAGGTGAGGGGTCGTTTGACCGACCGAGTCGACGACCCGTTCACAGAGCAGCAACCTTAACAACAACAACCCTCCCCCTTCCACCTTTTTTATCTCCAATTCATCCCCCTTTTTTCCCTCTTTCCAACCGAAAAAAGTGCCATGTCTTCCTCCGGGACTGGCTCTCATTTCCCGCTGTGACATCCGATTAAGAGTGTGGTCGGGTGTGGGGGGGGTAGGAAGGTAGGAGGGGAGAAGAAGAGGGGGAAGACCGTAAAAAGTCGGGCTGGAGACGTTTTATTTCTCCTTTTTTTAAAAATGGAAAAGCGACGCCTTCTGGTAATGAACCCTCCTTTAGCCATCCGATGCGGCTTCGAACGACCGGAGCAGTGAGGGAATGGAATCTTCAAGCGCCAACAAGCCCTTTCGACAACGGTGTTAACTCTCCGCGTTCAACATACCAATCAAATCAGCTTAAGCAATTTACCATGAAGAAGGAGGTGGAGCCGAAAAGGTTTTTCCGTGAATAAAATAGTTTTCCATAAGGGAACGACATCGTGGGGTATTTATCAAATATTTCCCTCATTACTCTCTCACTTCTTTTTTAAACATAACTTTTCTATTTCTTTGGATCCCGGCGATTAATTCCGTATGAATGGGGCTTAATGGGTTCAGGAAAAGATTTATTACCATCGAATCTCTTTCCCTAGATTTATTCTTCTTTTTCGGCTTGAAATCTCGGGCGCCATTAATTTATACGAATTTCGCCGCTCCAAAGGGGTAGGCAGACAGAGAGGGGAGGAAGTGGGGAGGGAAAGAAGCCAATTAACGATCGCAAAACTGAAGGGCAGGAGGGGAAGTTACGTCGCTATTTCCACTGATTAAAATTTTTCGCCAGTATTCGTTCTGCAACGAGAACCACAGGGTGGCCGAACGAGCTTCCAGAGAGTAGATCTACGTTCAATCTCTCGTAAAAAAACACACCAGCCTATCCAGAAATTCCCACGGAACGATACCGACTGCGACTTTCGGGTAAGGAGAGGGGAATGAGATCAAAAGGGGACAGCTAATTTGTGATTGGTCTCCGTTTTTAAGGTATCCGTCAGTAATGGTTTGAGCAGCGTCTTTAAGAGATTGCTTTTACATCGCAAAAAAAACGCCTAAAGAGCAACTACGCTATGCATATCCTTCTCACTCAACCCTAATCCCTCCATACGTTGGTGCTTGTTCGCCACAAATTCCAGTTTTTTTCCAGGTATTACGCATGGTGATATGAATATATATATATAGTGTTGAATATGCAATGGGTGCTGCAGTGGGAACCATACCTTTTCTTTCACTCGAGTGATCCGTTTTTAAGTGCGTGGCGTTTCAAATTGGTGCGCTCCAATTCTATCGCCAAACAGACGTCCGCCCTCCATGTGACGCTCTCCGTATCATCTCTGCAAATACACCTACGCCTGCAGAATGCCGCAGAATACGCCCTAAAGAATTTTCGGTAGGGTATTTTTATTTTTAGGGGAAAGGGATCAAAAATATTTGTAAAAAGGAAATACACAGTGGCAAGGGACGTGCTTGCTGGTTTATTTTTATTTTTACCAGTTTCAACACTTTAGTATATCGATGGAAAAAGAAATAACAATTTTATTGACAGTCACGAGAAGAACGGATATTATTGCTAATAAAAACGTTATCAAGTGAAAAATGCAAACTTTCACGTCGCACATGATACTGCATATCCTCATGAAATCTTGCTAACTCAAGCGCAATTGAAATTTAATGGATAGGAATTGCATGAAGATGGTGATTGCATCTAAAGAAGATAACATTTAAACAAAAAGTTGGCCTAAAATCCTGTTTATTAATGATCATCAATAGCCAAAGTATTGCTATTCTCAATTATGGAATTTAGAGTGTAATTACTGGCTGATTTTTGTGACAGTACATCAAGTTAAATTTGTATACGTGGATTTTGTCAATAATTTTCTTGTTGTAAATGAGTTTTATTGAAGTTCAACGATAAACAGGGTCCAAACATTAAAACCTTTGTCGGTTAAAGTTATCCTGGTTGAATATGAGGTGAAAACTGATATTCTTGGATGGTCCAGAAAGAAAACTTGAGCTGAATATGATTGTATTATGAGCTAACAGTTTCCTTACCTAGTTACTTTTCGCGCTGATTAGATTTTAATAAAATTAGGGTTGCAAGCGACATTTATTTTATTTTTTATTCATAATTATTATAAAAAGGTTAATTTTTTCTTGCAAATTTTTCCATGGAAAAAATGGGCCCCTTCCGTAAATTCCTTTGGGGAGATATATTCCAACTATTCTCCCCCTCCGTGCTCACAAAAACTTGGTCCCTAGTCGATTAAAGTCTTCTTGACAAAGTTTGCGAGGACTCCAAAGAAATCCCCTTTCCTTGCCTCTTTCCTCTCCTTCCTCCTCCCCGTCTCGTCCCGCAAGTCTCGTTCACCCGGAGGGACAATCGGAACCCCGCTTGCCTTTCCCGCAACCTCCTTCCGCAGTGTTTCTCATAAGTGTGTCTGGGCTAATTAAACTGCCGTTCCTTCCAAATGGTTTCGACCAAAGCTCCCAAGTCTTTCATTTGTTTCGCCTCTCTCTTTATTTGCACGACTCGGGAAAAGAAACGTCGAGCCCTTAATGGAGACCACCTTCGACGCAATCTCTATCTTTGAAATGGTTTTTCAATTCGACTTAATGTTTTGAACAAACTTTTCACATCGACACCCTTCTCAATCGAGTTACTGCAAAAAGAACCGCTATAACAGGAGACCTTGAGTACAAGCAGGACAAAAATGGTCGCGATAAATGTATTTCTAGGGGCCAAAACGGTTTATCGATTGTTTATATGAGGCATCATGCTCTTTGTGAGGCATATTAATAAGGTCAATGTTGTCCCGTCACTCTATTGTGACGCTTTGTGAAAAGTTACGGATTGAGGTAGTTACGCCATCAGATGGCGTCGTGTAGTTTTAGATTATTCATCGCTGTCGATCAGCTATTTAATATCTAATTAAGTGAATCCTATTTCTTAGAGTAAGGACAAATCCTGGTCCTTTCATGAGCCTACACACTTATTTTGCAATGGTTTCCGAGAAAGAAACAATTTAATTACTAAATTCAAGCGATAATAACAGCTTTTCACACAGTGGAAACTTTTTGCTAAGGGATTTTAAATGATCGGCAAAACGAAGGATTTCAAAGGAGCCGCTCCGAAGGAGATTCCATGTAAAATTAATAATTTTAGTGCAAACTGAGGGCGTATCAGCAAGATGGATCACTGTGAAGAGAAAGGTGTTGGTTGCGGAACATTAGGCTAAATTTTTAGAAGAGTAAAAGAGAGAGGAATGATCAGTTCCTTTCCATGGCCCTTCGCTCGCGGGCGCGTAAACAGTTCCAGGGAATCCATCCCCACCATTTCGACGGATGGTTCGGATTGGAGAGAACGCATTTCCCTAAGTCGAAGCAAGTGAAATGCAATATAATTTCCGACAAAGTCAATACGCTGCTCGTCCCAACGACATAGGATTGGCCAATCAGGCCGTTGTTTCCCCTCTCCTATTTCGCAGAGGGGCAGATTTCTTCCCCTTCCACCCTCCGCTTCGCATTCTTCCGGTGCCTCTCATTTGAGACTTTCGCCACTCCGTCAACCAGGGGGAAAGAGGAAGGGGAGGGCGACAGAACCCTTATTTCACGTCCATCGGATCAAACTATTTTTATTTTACGACCCCATCGCCTCGAGGCGAGTGGGGTCGTAACTTTCGCTCTCCCGCTTTGCACGGCCCCTTACCCCCTCCGCCCCGGATTCCTCAGCCGGGCGGACGATACGGTCTGGGCGATAATGACGAACTTTTCAAGGGGGCCCGTAGAGGTGTCCCGTCTACGGCTCGCTCCTCCGATCCATTCTCCGGCACACCCCCCTCCCCCCGTGGGTCACCCGTCGACGGAACCAGCAAATGCCAAAGGGCGGACCCGGAAAACTGGCGTACATGAGAGGACTAATGAAATCCCACCCAAGGAGCGATAAAAATATTTTAGGTATTCGCCGTATAAAGAAAGGAAGGGGACAATGGGAAACAGGTGACGGTGATAATCCGTCGTTACCCACGGAATAAATCGCTGGTGAGGCGGAAAAAATACACAAATAAAAAAATGAGTCGGGAGAGGAGGATGTGGCGGCGGGAGCGGGCGGGAAAATTGACGGCAGGAGGGAACTTTGGCCTCACGTTTCCCTTTTATGGCACGAGTACATGTTTTACGCGGCGACGGAATCCATGGTGTGCAACACTTATCCGAATTTTACGGTGAAATAAATCTTGCGTCATGTTTTCTTTATTAATACTCGCAATATAGAGGCATTGCACGCGCTCTTAGAGAAGTTAAAATTCCATAATACGAGCTAATTAAATAAGAAAATACCACCGTCAGCAAATAATTATTTAGAGCAGAGTCATTGTTTGAAGGTACATTTTTAAATTGTACCTAAATATGATACTAGTGAGTTGAAATCCGAGCCGTAATATTAAAACATTAAGTGGAATGAAAAAAATTGCAATTTGTCTTCCAGTAATAATGAGCAAAAAATACTCGCTTGCAATAGAAAACGAACCACAAGGAATTAAGCCATAATTTTTGATGACTTATTATGTGTAGATTCAATTAAATACGTAGGCGTTATACTCACTCACAATCTCTCCTGGGTGAAACACATACGGGAAATATGCGGACAAGCTAGCAAAAAATTAAGATTTATTAGAAGAGCACTGGGTAAACGTGATAAAGAGGTGAAAGAGATATGTTATCTTTCACTGGTTAGGCCTCTTTTAGAATATTCTGCTAGTGCATGGGATCCTCACGAAGTTGTATTAATTGCCGAATTGCATCGCGAACAGCATAGAGAAGCTAGATTTGTAAAACTCTGTTAAGATAAACTTAGTAGCGTATCCAAAGTATTCCAGGATCTAGGCTGGGAATCACTCACGCAGCGAAGGCTAAATTATAGATTGAAGCTCTTGCATAAATTGTAAGGATGTCTCTGTAGGAGTGATGCTGAAAATGTATTATTACCCCCATCGCACTACGGTTGGAGAGAACATGTCACGTATTACGAGGAAGAGAAAAATTGGAACGAATAATACTTGAAACTGTCCACAATTAGGCATGTGTATCTAATATAAATGACCTTATAATGGTATCAAATCAGCGTAAAATATCAAGGGGAAATGAATAAGCCTCTATGCAGTCAGCGAGCGCAAATTCTCGCGATCCAATTCTTTTGGCAACCATGTCCTCCGAAGCACCACGAGGAATGAGATGAGCGAAGGGAGAGAGCGGTTTCCGTGCGCCCGGAGTAAACTCTCACGAAATTTGAAAGGAATACATAAATTTGAACGGAAGCCCACTCTAACCGCATTTCCGAGACGAGATGGCGAAAATGCACCTCGACGTGATTGAACCGGAGGCAGAGGAATGCAAGCCGGTTGCCCTGGTGATTTAATGCACCCGCATCTCCCGAATCCGCCCGAGATGGCTTTCCCGATTTCACAGCCGCTCCCCCCACCATCCCTTCTCCCACCGCTCTTGTCCTCCTCGGAGTTTACCGAAAGCAAAAGAGCCACTTCCACCGCGCTGAGGATCGCATTCGGGTGGATTTCAATAATGGATTTTATTAGGCGTTGCCAGAAGGCCGGAGAAAGATCTCTGGCATCCCGGAAGATCGGAGGTGGAAAAAGCGACGAAACAACCGCATTCATCTCCTAGCCGTCCTGAGCGACACGTTTCGGAAACTTTTCTCAAATCCGTTAATGAATAGTTTGCCTACGAAAGAAACTCCATTCATGATCCTGAGTGCTAAAGTGCATTTCAAGTCTTTAAAACATAGTTTTCGAGTCGGAGATCTATTGACCCCATTGAGGTCCTCATACTTTGGATATTTGATTGGCAATTAATAAGGATAATTTTTGTAAAAGTTCTTCTCCATCTTCATAACTACTGAGAGGATTTCTTTAGCAGGCATTATTTTTAATGATTGCAATCCTCCACGAATTCATCATGAAATGAAGATTGAAAATAACTTAATATTTTGCCATACATTTCAAAATGGATCGGTAAAATGTTTCAGCAAACAAGTCCTGCAAATTACCAATTGCTACTTACGAATCATTTTGAGTGCACTCAAAATATATACGTACATCGCCTAAAACTGAATCTATTCACGGCAGAGGTGAGTTGAAATCCTTGTAAATTAAAGGTTCGATTATGGAAAGGTATCTTCTACATTTTTGAACGCCTCCTATTATCGAATTATTACAAACGGCCTTTAAGTCAAACACTAGTAAATTGTACAGTCGCACTGATTTGAAAGACTTCGATCTAACTTTCCGATTATTACGCAATATTTAGAAAAGTATTACACATTATATAGTTGCATGTGGTGGATAGTTTTGTCGGAATTGGGCAACCTTATTATTAAGAGGTATTAACACAGTATTATCTACAATAAGATGTATATAGCTCGATTAAGCAATTTTCATCCACCAAAAAGAGATTACAGTTCCCATAGACCTGTAATACTGTTAAAAAAGAAACTATTAATTAAAAAAACAATTTTATAGGGACAAGTTTTGATGGATTGGTATTGAGACAGATACCATAAGTGTAGCTGTTAGAAATATTACTTCTAAAAAATGATTGCCACATATTTCGTGTGCGCCTTTTTCTCGTGAATCCTCGCGGTTTCCACGGCTCTTGCCACACATCAAAGGGCTTTATGTAAAAACAAATGGTATATATATATATATATATATATATATATATATATATATATATATATATATATATGTACATATATATATACCTGTATATACATAGAAAATGAACGTGTAAAGTTAGTATATAGATATCAAACAAAAAAATTACTAAGATTTTTTATCAATGACCTCCACGGTGATTAACCCGACGATCGGTTTCATAGTGATGATAGAGCTCATCAGATAATAAGCCCAATGCGGGGTGTGAAATTTACAAATTGGATCACGGGGGAACCGATCCTTTCAATATTCCCTTCGTGGTTTATCCATGAAAAATCCGAAAAATTCGAAATGTTACACAGCTTGGATGAAACTGACGATACCCAGAAACGTCAGCCGTTATCAAACCCGGACCCACCAATCAGTAGCCCAGCTCCACCGACCGAAATTAACCTATATTGAGTAATTATTTAAAAAATACAAAATTAGAAATTACCTTACGGTGAATACTACGACAGATCCAGATTCCTACACCCCAGCCGTCGCTTTTCCTGCAAATAAAAGACGAAGGTTAGTGTCGGTATTTTGATAGCTGTAGAAATAAATGTAAAAATCAATACTTTTCAGAATGGACCATGGGCCAAGGCTTTATTGGATTTATCGTTGGGGTATTCCAGGATCCAAACCGTAAAATATGCATTACACCCATGCATGACGTCGGACTCGATAACACAACCGAGCAGGAATGGCGTGTTTGGGTCCCTCACTTAACTCTGCGGCACGGCCAATGCAAAGTATGCTACACAAAGTATGTGCTTTTCCGTGGGGATTTTTCGACGATGAGCAAAGTGTGCAACGCTGAGCCAATCGCAAATTGAAGGAGACTGAGGCAATGGCCTCGATGATTTTGCCGTTATTTCCGGAATGTGCACAACGCGCAGTCGGAAGGTCCAAAACTGGTCGCATTGGTTGATTTTTGTGGGTGAGCAAACTGTAGGCACGTGTGATATGAATTTGACCTCGTAATGGCGTGCACTGTCATCTTTTTAATGCCAATACAATCTGACATCACGAGCACACTCAATCGACGGTCCTAATTCAGCACTCCACGCACACGTTGTCGTCGGTTTTTGACGCCGACGGCCGTCCAGAGTGGGGCTCGTTCTCCACACTCTCTCGGCAATCTTTGAAGAGCTTGTGCCACTCCCATTTGTGGCATGCGTTCTTCCTTTGGCGAACTCATGGTGAATCATGCGGAACTCCTACATACGCGATTTCTTCAGTCTAATACAACATTTGATGGCGCCCCGCTGTTTAATGGTTCACTCCATTTTGCACTTGCACCGAATCACTCCACAAGGGTCCTCTAAAAACATGATCTAGCCTGATCGAAAGCTCGTCGGCGATTGACCATTTCAGTGTATTTGTTCCACCAAAATGCCATATAAATGCATCTAGGATACAATATTAATACATTGAACGACAGAACCTATCCATGTTACAAATAAAGGAGAATGGAATATTTTTTGTTGATTATATGTATTCCCCTCCCATGGACTACAACCTTGTCGTGGTGGAAGGGCTTGTGTGTTCCGATGACCCCTAGAACTGTGCTGGCGGGAGTAATAATAATTACTCCTGGAAGGGTCACCCATGCCAGATAGGTCGAAGGTTAGGAGCCAGACGAAAGGTAGTCCACGCAGCGTCTGTTCCTCAGTGAGGCGGCTGCAATGGCGTCTGACCCCAGTGGGGCGGCCATTAAGTGATGGTGCCACGTTAAAAACACTATTGAGGAAGGCAACGGGAAACCACCTCAATCATGATTCCCAAGAATATAATGATGGGCACTATAGATAATATGAGTCCTAGCAACTACGGGACTCGGCCCAAGAGGCCGTGTGTCATGCCCGGCAGCGGGAGAGGCAAGGCTTCCGCGGTCGTCATCCCACGAAACCCTTGCAGGGAAGAAATAACTTCAGCAGGACAGAAGACTCAGAAGAAGGCGAAAGTAGTTAGAATAGGAACCTGGAACGTCAGGACAATGTTGAGGAGAGGCAAATTAGAAAATATTAAGCGAGAGATGGAAAGAGGTGACATAGATGTTTTAGGCATCTGCGAGGTGAGATGGAAGGATAGCGGGGACTACTGGAGTGACAATTATAGAGTAATATACAGCGGCGGGGACGAGAGCCAACGAGAGGTTGCCGTAATTTTAAATAAAGGGGTAGGAAGAAGCGTAGTCAACATAGAGCAAGCGACAGATAGAATTTTACTCGTAGAGATTAAAGCAGAGCCGACGAACTTGGTCAATATTCAGGTATACATGCCACCGAGCAACCACAAGGAGGAAGAAGTCGATAGGATGTATGATGAGTTAGAGGATATAGTCGCGAGTGTTCCCGCAGGGAAACATTTGATTAAATAGTATTGCAGAAAATAGGAATGGATTGGAGGGACGGGAGACTGATCAGGTGCGAGTAGGGAACGTAGAGTCCGGATGGGCAGTGTTAGGAAGAGGTGTAAGGCAGGGTTGCCCATTGTCACCGGTGCTGTTCAACGTATGTGTGGAGGAAATGATTAAAGAGGCATGGGAAAAACTGGAGGTAGGAATGAAAAACGGAGGGGAATTGGTAAAATCGGTTAGGTTTTCTGATGACCAAGCATTAGTTGCTCAGTCAGCTAAGGGCTTGCAAGAATTGCTGAGTGTATTGGAGGTTCAGTGCGATATATATAGGATGAGAATCAACATTAATAAAACAAAGGTGATGCGATTTTCCAGAAAGAAAAAGGCTAAGCTAAATGTTAAAATAGGCGGGGAAAAAATAGAGCAGGTAGAACAGTTTACATATCTCGGAAGTGTTTTGGACCAATACGGTCAAAGTGGTAGGGACGTATGGAGAAGATTTGCGCTAGGCAAAGAGGCTTTCTCAAGGAGGAGGGAGTTGATGACGGGGACGTTGTGTAGGGAGGTTTAGACAAGACTCGTAAAAACTCTGAAATGGGGCGTAGCTATGTACGGCGCGGAAACGTGGTCCTTGAAGCATGAGGATAGACGTAGATTGGAGGCTTTTGAAATGTGGGTGTGGAGAAGAATGGAGAATGTGAAATAGATCGAAAGGAAAACAAATGAGGAAGTACTGGAGATGGTGGGTGAGGTGAGGGGTTTGTTGAAAGAAATCCTGTGGGGGCAGGAAAAATGGATGAAAGGCGTATTGAGCGGTAGTGAAGTGTTGAAGAAGGTAATAGAGGGGAGAATTTTGGTCAAGCGAGGAAAGTGTAGGAACTGGATAGGATTGTTGGACGGGATGAAGGGAGGAAAGAAGTACACAGAGATGAAGAGGGATCTGATGTAGTTTAGGTTGCTGGATTGGGTTTTGTTTGGAGTTACAAAATATTTATTTGACAGTTGTGTCCATCCAAAAACCTACCTTAACCGGTGGATTACCTAATAATAATAATATAATTCCACTTTCCACACTCATCGTCTAGAGAATTATTAGTTTTACTCAATTGAATGCGCTTCCAATAAACTCTTGTGATTTTTTGCCATAACCCTTCCCGCATGACAACATTAGAATGCCTTTAAATGATGTAATGGTCTTTACAGTATTGCTTGCTCTACTTTGTCTGTTTTAAAATATCCCTCTCAATCCCTCGTTTCTCTCTGCTGTTGGATCCTCGCACTACCTACAGCCTTGGGTCACATTCGCTAACTTTGTCCTAAGGGGAAGAGACCGTTGTATGTTGCATGCCCATGCGGTAATGGAATTTCCCCTTCTTACTTGCCAAATTCTAGCTTGCACGTTATTGGATACAATTTTACTGCTTTCTAAGGTGTAATTGTTTTGTAGTAGTTATTGTATGTATTTGCGTGCGTGTAAGTTGAAAGGGTATTGGCATGAATGCATACGTCACTGTCGGTGTAGGTTGCATGGATGTGTTGATTTTGCATGTGGTTTTGTTCTCTTTTAAGGGTGGTAACCTAACACCCTCCCGCCACATGACCTTTCGGTGGCTTTCGGGGGTTATTATGTACACGCAGATGGCCTGACCGTCATTATTTATGCTGATCATCTACGGATTCTACAACCCTAATGGCTTAGTTCGGGATGAGCTCTGCCCTCCCTCTTCAGAAGGAACCTTTGGAATTGATCAGTTTGATGGTTGCAGAGTAATATTCCGGTAACCCGAATCCAGGTAACTCTTGAAGTACGAGACCATATGCTGGCTTCCAGTAATCCATCTTATGCAGTTATTGCCTTTATGCTCTCCAGGATGCACTCGGATTTTATCTCACTCCGCAACTCGTCGCGGCCGCACGAGGCCGTGAATTTAATATCGAGAGAACAGGGAGGAGTACTCGATGGAGTGAAAATGCGAGAGAGAGCGGCGATATATATCAAACGGACAGCGATGAGATATTAAGCACCTACCATTTCAAAGGCCTCCTTTCAAACCGCGCTGCCGGTCGTTCCGATAAAAAAATACAGTCCATCGCAACCAGATTTGTAAACGAAATTTCCTTCCTATAAATCCCTCAATAATTCGATCCCGAACAGGCATATACGACTTCCTTTTACGATTTCTCACAGACAAGCTTTCACGGTTTGTGCTCTTCGTTTAAACACTATCCATAATCCCATTGGGATATAGTCCTTTTTTCCGTTTGAACAATTTCAAGTATTAATGGAGAAACAGAGGATTTTGTGGCTGAAAAGGGTTTAACAATGTTTGCCAACACTTCCAAAACATTTCTATCACGAATGAAAATTCATCGTCAATGGCAAAAAAAAGGAATATTAAAATGAATGTATAAAAAACAGAACAGTAGTTGTCAGTTGCGAAAAGACGATGGTACCTTACAGTTGTTCAACAAAAAAATGTTTAGGCTTCTAAAATACTACGCTTTGTACTTTCGCATCCACATGCACGCACAAAAGTTATTTTATCTCATTATTAATATCTTCCTCGACTTAAAATATTAATTGGACATTAATTAAGAATTTCTAAACTATTTTAAAGTAAGAAGTGAATGTACATGCACATATAAAATACGAAATTTTGTCTACCAACATTTGTAAAGGAAATAATGGCTCATTTTTATGTAAGCATTTACAAAATTTTATCCTGAATACTAATATCTGAGTAGTCTTTCATAACAAGTAGGCTAATGTCGATGCCGGGTTTCTCTCCATTCTTCCCGCATTCCCTGAATACCCTATAATTACCGAATCACTCACCCAGCTCTGATGGTGTAAATTTCATATAATGCTTCTGGTCTCCCCTTAAAGTTACGTGCTTCGTACTCCTACTTGATGCTGCTCATATTGGTGAAATAGGGTTGATAGGGGATCAGAATAGCAGGAAAAGACCGAGGTAAAAGAAAGAAAATATTTTCATTTATTTTAACTATACTAAAATGTTGCGTTTAGGTTGTGAAACTATTGCGTACTCATAATATTACCATCATTTCATTTTTGTTCGTGCATCGTCTCCCAGACGCAAGGGAAAAATGTCGCCCTTAGACACCGTACTGTGCGTGGTGGCTATAGTTAACAGTACACCTGAAATATTTTCATTTAAACTCGTTTAACACTAAGGAAAAGTTTAATTTGTATTTTCCATACCTATTTTGGTCTCACCACACTACTCTACCGCACTTTATAGTGTCTAGTAGGGTAGCATTTAGATGCAAATCCTCTGCATGTACTACTTAATGCAATCTAATTCTATGCATGTTAAATTTAACCTACCTGTCTCTCAACTATCGCACTACTTTTGCCTCAGCTACATCAATTCTTGTTCCTCATATGATACACTGGTTCTAAAATGTGTTCAGCCATGATTCGTAGTTTTCGAGTAAATAAGGCGCCCAATATTGCCAAAATTTGTAACTCTTGGCCATAGGCTGATAAGGAATTGATTGACTTTCGCGGTGGTAATGAGCCAAAGATTCTTCAACTTTTTTGTACCTCGAAGGATGCTTCAAAGATGAAAAGCTGTATGCTACACACAATCGCCAAGCTGCAAGGTCGTGGATAATCAAAACGGCCGCGCGTTAACCTCATTGCCACGACGAACAACGATGGTATGATATGCCCTCCTCTGAATTTTACAATACGAAACTCAATATTTCGCGATAGTTTGCACCGCTGCCGCCACGTGTTGTCGAAAAATCCTTAATCGCCGACTTCTTTACGGGCGAAATCGACTCCTGAATACATATTAAATGAAAAGAAAATATCCTTATCCCACCACTAAACTCCGCAACTTATCAAGTCGCCAACTTTCCCAATCTCAGTGCGGTGGCGGGATCACCTCGTCGAACTAAGTGATTCCTTGGAAACCAAAAAATAAAAATACATCGAAGCGCGAATCATGGGAGCGGAGATTAACGCTTCGATGGGAATCATGACGGTACATCTCTGTGTGCAGAAGGTGTGTGCACGGAAGGTAATCTCCATCTATCATCGGTAACTTTGCCCTGAACGAAGGTTCAAACCTCCCTATGAATCTGCCATTGCTTTTCCCACACCTCCCAACTCTTGCTTTTGCAATATATAAAATAGAGGGTGCCACCAGCGCTTCAGAGTGACTATCGGAAGCCTTAGCTTGGAAAACTATGAATGCGCAATATTCGTTTTCAAATGCAACCATTTCAGAGAGTAAAAATCATTCGCCTTGACCGGGATTCGAACCCGGATCCCTCGATATCCGGCCGAGTGCTTTAACCATTTAAGCTACCGAGACGTCCTCTTACACTCTGAAATTTTGGGGGCTTTAAAGGAACAAGATGTTATGACGAAATACCGTACATACAATGTCACAGGCATCCGTAGTCGTGCGCGACGCGCCACAGTCCACGATGTTAATAAAGCCAATTTCAAACAGGCTGTTCATACCTTAGACAAATTTCAAGAAACTGTAATAGTAACTTTAACGGAGTCACCCGTTATGTGTGCATTATAATGCAACCATTTCAGAGAGTAAAAATCATTCGCCTTGACCGGGATTCGAACCCGGATCCCTCGATATCCGGCCGAGTGCTTTAACCATTTAAGCTACCGAGACGTCCTCTTACACTCTGAAATTTTGGGGGCTTTAAAGGAACAAGATGTTATGACGAAATACCGTACATACAATGTCACAGGCATCCGTAGTCGTGCGCGACGCGCCACAGTCCACGATGTTAATAAAGCCAATTTCAAACAGGCTGTTCATACCTTAGACAAATTTCAAGAAACTGTAATAGTAACTTTAACGGAGTCACCCGTTATGTGTGCATTATAATGCAACCATTTCAGAGAGTAAAAATCATTCGCCTTGACCGGGATTCGAACGTTACTATTACAGTTTCTTGAAATTTGTCTAAGGTATGAACAGCCTGTTTGAAATTGGCTTTATTAACATCGTGGACTGTGGCGCGTCGCGCACGACTACGGATGCCTGTGACATTGTATGTACGGTATTTCGTCATAACATCTTGTTCCTTTAAAGCCCCCAAAATTTCAGAGTGTAAGAGGACGTCTCGGTAGCTTAAATGGTTAAAGCACTCGGCCGGATATCGAGGGATCCGGGTTCGAATCCCGGTCAAGGCGAATGATTTTTACTCTCTGAAATGGTTGCATTATAATGCACACATAACGGGTGACTCCGTTAAAGTTACTATTACAGTTTCTTGAAATTTGTCTAAGGTATGAACAGCCTGTTTGAAATTGGCTTTATTAACATCGTGGACTGTGGCGCGTCGCGCACGACTACGGATGCCTGTGACATTGTATGTACGGTATTTCGTCATAACATCTTGTTCCTTTAAAGCCCCCAAAATTTCAGAGTGTAAGAGGACGTCTCGGTAGCTTAAATGGTTAAAGCACTCGGCCGGATATCGAGGGATCCGGGTTCGAATCCCGGTCAAGGCGAATGATTTTTACTCTCTGAAATGGTTGCATTATAATGCACACATAACGGGTGACTCCGTTAAAGTTACTATTACAGTTTCTTGAAATTCGTTTTCAAGTATCGGCCGTCGATAAAAAAATAAACATTCGACTGGTCGCGTTAAATCGGCGAGGTCATATTCATAGGGCACATCCATAAATGCAAGCATCAACAATAAATCACAAGCCGGCATTTCCGCCCACCAATTCATTCTTCAACCTCGTCATATTGTCGTTGACAATAACTTCTACGTCGCCACAGAGACAATATCGCACATATTGTAGTTCATCATAGGCACTCGATAAACAGAGTGCGTTCCGAAAGTAATGAAATTATTTCTTTGCAATTTATTGAAAAGATTTCCACAAACACTTCAAATTCTTCAAAAGTGCTTTCCTTGGGTCTCATTACACATTTTTTCTGCCATGACCAGTACGCTCCCTGAAAAGCGTCTTCGGGGATCTCTCGCAAGGTCTTCGTCACGGCTGATTGGATCTATGGACGAAAACCGGGTTTCTTTCAGAGTTTCCTTAATCCGAGGGAACAAAAAGATATGTGCTGGGGCGACGTAAGGAATATAGGGGGCGTAGAGCAGCGTTGGCACCTGGTGTTTGGCCAGGAACTCGAGGACTCGAAGTGCGTTGTGGCAAACACCTTGGCCACGAACTTTTTGCACACTTTCTTCTTGGCTAAATTTTCAGTAACAATGCGAAACACAACATTAGACGACAAGTTCAGTTCACCGGCGACCATATTTATACTCAATCGACGATCTAACGACTGTCGAACACGAGCCAAATTGTTGTCGGTTTTGCTGGTTGACGGCCGCACAGAGCGTTGTTCGTCGCGAACCTCTTCCCGGCCCTCCTCAAATGTCTTTTACCACCTCAAAACTTGTGAGTAGGACCGATCAGAGTCCCCATAAGCCTATAAATCATTTTTTAATCTTCTAAAGTGGTTTTCTTCAGTTTAGCACAAAACTTAATCGCGTAACGTTGCTTCAAATTTAAGTGAAATAGTTTGAAGTATCTAACATTCTGATTTCGTCACATCAAGTGAGCATCTTGCGAAACATCGTTAATAAGTATTGAATGAATTTATGCACTCATTCTTTGAACCATAATTTTGCTGATTGCGAAGTCGCTTCCTTTCCTTACTTGGCCAACGCCTGGATAATCCCATTTCTCCATCCCACCACGAGGTAATTAAAACGATGACCACTTAACTTCGTCAGGGAGAGTCACAGCCAGCGAGAAACACTCCCGTTAGTGAGTCTATCCCGTCATTGAGAGACGCCATTCCATTTTGATAACTATGGGCGAGACACACGCACACACACAAGCGAAGGGAAAATGGCACGCCACGATAACCGTGACTGCTTCACGTCAGCATCTCAAAAGACGATTCAAACGCCGGAAGGGAGCGCATAAAGGCCTTCCCGCCGGAGAAAAATTTTACTGCTGCATGCGTTCGCTTGATGCGGCAGGAGGAGGCTGAAATATTCGACAAGAGACAGAAGTAGGAAGCGGTATGAAACGGAGTAGTCACTTTTACGACGCGAATGACTCGACGTGAGCTAGTCGAAAAATTCCTCCGCGCCTCTGCTTCCAGCACATGCTCCGTTTCATGCCGTAAAGCCTAGGAAGTCCAATCCTCCAGACGGATGGAGGCACGTCCAATTGGAACTCTGAGAGGCGTAAAACGTCCAAAACCGGAATCGCAAACGTATATTTTAACCGTCATCAAGAGCCAAGTCCCTTCCGTTTTACCATGGTGCTGAATGTATTTAGCGGAGATATAAATTATGGAGACAGCATAAAATGGCCTCTGGTTCCGTCAAGGTTCAGAGAAAACACTCAATAATGATACCTTGTGTTGGATATTGGATCAGGGTATCATAAACACCAACGTGAAATATTATTAAAACATGAACGTGGACTGTAAATTAAATAGTTTCCCAACCTTAATATAATGTACATGAGCATCTGTCTACCAACGAAGATAGAACTTCGATAGATCCACAACCTACGTATTGCTACATTTCTAAGCGACACATAACAAGATTACGGGATGGTAGAATCACTCATTCATTATCTTCTAATGACTCATCTACATCATCTTCTAATGCGCCCTGCCTACCTCCGTTCTGTCGCTATATAAGCTATTCTAAACATGTTTTCTACACATTACACATGTAGCTATTCTTTGCATACCAGATCCTAGTTTCACCAACATTCTCCCCTCTATATACTAATGAAAACTCCCCTCATAATAATTCAAGGTGTGCAATTGTAGTTCAAACGTGATATTTAAGGAAAAATGGCGAAATACTGCAAATAGAACTAGATTGGAGACATCCAATCGAATTTCTAATTTCATTAACATTAACTTAGTAACATTCATTTACGAGTACTCTACGGGTCTAAGTGTATCTCTGGTTGACTCATAAAATAACCATTATTATACCTCCAAGCTCATGATGTGACGATAAATGCCCTAATATCATGCATAACAATAAACAATGTCGTTTTTTTAAATTCCTCTCTATCCCTTCAATTCTTAGTCGTTTCCTCGCTCTGCCTCGCTTATTCTCTTCTGAATCACAACCATCCGCATTCCTTAGCCTTTCATTACGTCCTTTATCCAATTTTCCGGCCGTCAAATTTTTCCCAACATTCTTTTCTGTTTCCCTAAAATGCCTGTTATTACCTGGTTTTGACAAATTTACGAGCGCATTCATCAGTTTCGATTATTTTTGAAAATTTCAACTTCTCCCTATCCAATTATGAAATGGAATTTAAATTAAAATGTAACAAATGCTTCAGTCAATTATTGTTAATGTATATTATATGCAAAAGTTCTTACATTGAAAACGAAGACTCTTATGACATTTTTCTCATCCAAGCGGAATTCTTAAGTGGCAATTATTTTTTCTTAAGTTAGCGAACATTAGTTTGCGAAATTGAATATTGATTAATTTATATCACAAAAGAATTTTTAAAGGATGTTTCACATTCCGTTCCTTTTTTGTGAACGTACAGCGTTTGCAAGAAAAAAGAAGTGGAGATTCTGGCGCTCACGCAATGAAAATATTTTTTTCCTCCAGTGATATCATATCCACAGGACCCATGCCATTGTGAAACTCGGGAAGCTGGAATGAAGATGTAAGCGACCAACATAGCAATACCAACGCAGAGGAGGTATACATTAACTAAAACTATTTACGTTATTACGCAAGCATGAGCATTTCCACAATTATATCGTGGAAAAAATCTCAGGGAAATGTCAAAAGTGTCAAGCATTTCAGAGTAAATGTCTATCGACAACTTTCTGTTACATTTGACGTAACATCAACATTTTGTAACTCAACTATAACTGGTTTTGGAACAATGAGCAGTATTCTTATAATATCATGGATTTCAGACTTCCTACTTGCCGAAATATATTGTAGAATTAAACTGTTTTCCTAAGATTTCTTTGAAGTACTCTACGTATTAAATCCAGGTTTTGGAATATTCCCAAGCAATTTATTTCTTTAGCCTTAGTCCGAAAACAGCACTTTTTCGCCTTAACATCGGACTATTTACAGTGAAAGCAACGGAGACGACTACAAACACCCAAATCCTAGTTGTAGGAAAACCCATCCAGGCGGAAATCGATCCCGGTACCCTTGCATAGGCAGACGAGACAATTGCCCCGCCACCACTGAGGCCGCCGGGGTAACGCCATCATCTTTCACGAATAGCAACACTTTTGTTCGGCCTAAATTTTTTCCTTCTTTTGTTCATTTCTCGATATCAACACTTAATCATTTATATAATTAACGTGTCCAGACTTATGAATTGCTACAACAAAGGTTTCTCAGAAAGTATCCCTGTGTTCTCCAAGGGGAGCGTTCTCCGGAGGTTAAGCACCCCTCTTCGAGGAGGCTTGAAATTCTTAAAATCGTTTCATTAGCCAGCTTTCCCTTCGAGAATTCCTCAGAGGAAAACTATTCTTGAAAAATTGATATATTGAGACTAATATGATTAATAAAGCATACAAAGCGAACCTTAGAGCTCGTTTCCGCCGTCCTAGTTTCTCAAATCGTATTATCCTCTCAACTTCGCTTACTGACGTTTTAGTCACACATCTCAGCCCCTCGCGAGCTAGGTGCAAGGTATGATCGATCAAACTTTAAATTCCTATCTGCTCCAAGATTTACAGAGTCTAGGATTTAATGTGAAAACTTTTTCATTTAAACTTTTGACTGCTAGTCAATACTTGCTAGTGAATTATAGAAGACTCATTTCAGAGTTAAATTTCATAGGCTTCCAGTTTTCAGACAATGCTCTTGAGCTGAGAAAAGCTTTTGGAATTACGAAGGAGTAGCAAATTAGGTTAGTAATTCTCTGGGCAGCATCAACTATTGCTAATTTTGGAATATAAATTATGAACAAACGTATCACTTTTTCATTTGTTTAAAGCCCTAACAATCTGATTTCCTTAAACTCTTCACCAGTGTTGGGTATGGAGACATGTCAAACGGTTCTTTAATGTTTTATTCACTCAAATCCACGCAGGAAAATAATAAGTTCACGCTATAATTACATTATCTGACCATTTCAATTGGCATTTTGTCGCGATTTTACTCAACAAACCCTACCCAATTTTTTCTGCATAAAATATAATCTTTATTTCTTAAGCATTCTGCAGTTTCCTACATTATTACTAATGAATGGGTAATCACCTCCAATAAGTAGTTGAAAAAGATTGGATAACTTACTTTGTGTCACTTTATGTCTATTTGTGTGCCGAGTAAAATATCTATTGATCTTTAGATTGGATTGTATCTATTATATAGTTTTTCACTATGTTTTGAAACCATTCTTATGAAGATCGGAATTTCAGCCCGTTAAAGACAATCAGCCATCTAGAAATATAAGTATTACTTCTTTAAATGGAAAAACTTCAGAAATATATCTTCCAGATTTTTCCCATAATCACTTTCTCGTACTTTATGTATATGAGTTAATCCCTCTGTTCTAATTGTATTATAAAATAATTATAATCATACTTTTATCAATAGAAATATGTAAAAATTTGCTTATATCAGGTATGGAGGTCTTGAAATAAATTTTTAGATCTGTGTGTCGTATAATCGCTCTCTCGCTAGCGGGAATTATAAAAACAATAAATTTGATTTTGCGTACAGCAAAAATAATTAAAAGGGATCATTGATGAGAGCATGGATAATGGAGTAAATAATTACTTTGGAAATAATTAATTTGGGTTCAGAAAGGGAAGATGAACGAATGATTCAATAGCAGAAATGAGGTCACCAATAGAGGAACACACAGGAACGTACCTGTACGATACCTCGTATTTAGATCACATTCAGGTCGTTTTTTTCCCTTTTCGTAGATATGGGGAATGCGTTCGATATAGCAAAACAATGTAGCAAGATATGGTCCCTTCCCGGCGTATTTCCATAGAGTAAAATAATATAAAATATTGAAGAAAATATTAATAGAATGTAGGGATAGAAGACGTATCCGGAACCCATATACGTGCGTCACCGACTTGATTGATGGGAAGGGAATCGATGCTCGGGACGTTGAGAAAGGATGTTTTGAAAAGGCTCGTTAAAACTTTGGTACGGAGCGTGGTATTGTGCATCGCGGAAACATGGTCGTTGGAGCAGCCGACATGCGTCGATTGGGGGATTTTGAGATGTGCGTGTGGATAAAGATGGTAACGCTGAAATGAATAGAAAAGAAAACATGTGAGGAAGCTCTAGGCATGGTTGGAGGGAAGAATGGATTAATAAAAGACATCGAAAGTAGACAGGAAAGATGGATTCAGGGCATTTTGATTGCCGATGACATGTTAGTACTGTGTAAACGTATGTAGAGAGGAGAGCATTACAAAAATGTGAAAGGGGTGGGAATGGGAAAGACATGTTATGAAGGGAGGGAGGAAATATACAGAATTGAAAGTGGCTTATTGTAATATTGGATGTGTTGCACCGTTGTATAGGCTATTAAAAGTCACAACTTACCTTAACAGTTAGAATATCAATAATAATATCATGCGAGTACCATTGTGACCTATATCTTTACTGAGAAATTAACTATGAAATCATGTTAAGTATTGCTCTGCCCATGGAATAATAATGTTACATAATTAATACGCCCGAGATGAATATGGAGGAAAGAATGTTAGCTTGCATGAGGTAGGCGGAGGAAACATTTAGTCATGCCGGACGAATAGAAGTGAAGTAGAAAATATACGAAATTGATTGAAATTCAGTTAGTGCCATTAATATAAGCATATCACTTGGTTTTTTGAAGATTCAGGGTGTGTAATTTCTAGTTAGAAGTGATAGAGAAGTGAAACACTGACTCATTTGTTCACAAGTCCTTCAAACACAACCAGGCTGGTAGAATTCGGTCTAAATTAATGTTATGTATCAAAATGTTAATTGGTAAATTTATATTTACATTTATATTGAAGCCATTATTATTATCCTTGAGCATTCGGCTACTAACGCGAGAGCCCGGCTTCAAATTTGGGTGACTGTGGGAACCTTCCGCTTTGACCAAGTTGCCTTGCTTTTTGGGAACCAGATCTTCCTGGGAATCTTGCAGGAGGTACTGGGAAGGGCGCTGGCCAACTGCACACCGATTGTGTGAAATTCGCACGCTCCTGTTGTGGTGAGAGATGAGCAGGAACTACCCTTCCAACATCCATATAATTGATAAAATGTTTTTGTTCCGCTACTGAATTTTACTTCACACCACTTATAATATACCTCATGTCATAGAAAGTCTCATTATGGTGAAATAACGTATGATATGACGCCTGCAACATGAGTCTTACAATGCGATTAAGTATAAAATTTGCCTGAATGAGAATTTACGGGCAAAAAGTAGTTATTTTAAAAATATTGAATGTTAAAACTCTTATTACAACTAGTTGACTACGAGTCAGACGTATGTTTTAGTAGAACTCTGAAATCCATTTGCACGATTCTATGGTCTTTCAAGTGCCTTAGCCATTCCAAGATTTTTCTTAAATCAGACTATTTTGCATTGAATCAAATAATTCTGCAGGCCCAATTTTGTCTCCCTTGCAAAATTTTAATTGTATCGTACTTTCTTAGGCACTTTACTTATGCCCATAAAAAATGAACGCCTCGAAAATTGAAATTTTTGAAATACCTAGAGAATTGCCTTCCTTCGCCGACATAGTTAGTGATGACCAAAAATTGCATCTCAACTTCTCGATGCAATAAACGCCAACTTGAATCGGGAATCGATGTCCCGACTCGAATCCGCGAGGCGTAAGTGGGAAAACGCCCGTGGTGGTATTCGTCGTGCGTACGGCGACAGTAGCCGATGTCTCAGTCTGCATGACATGTCTGAACGGCTGCGTCCGGCTGAAAGCTGTTTACAGCATGGTTTTAGTAGGAGAAATTTCTTTAATAATTCTTCAATTGTTTAAATTTGACTTAGTCGCTTCACTTTTTTCGTTTTTATTATCTTTATCTTCTTTCCTTCTTTTTACTTCTAATATTTCCCATGGTTCTTCGGTACCAGTGAGTATTATTCTGTCTCATCAAATCGGGGATAGGAACGTGAGTTGTGGTGCCCGCTTTTGGTCTCCTGTGAGTTGTCCTTTCGTGTGAGGTCCATTAGGAGTGGGTTTTTTTGTTTTTTTACAAGGAGGATTCCATGTCCGAAGTCATTCTTTTAGCGAGGCCTAGATGTGGAGAGTGTAGGAGATCCTTTCTTGTACTTCCACTTAATACCCCACAAGCCGCCGTAGGGGCATGTGGCGGAGGGTGTTAGGCCACCATCCGTAATTATGAAAAAAAACCGCATGAAAAAGCCACAAATGTACGTAATTCACAAACAAAATATAATAGGCATTCATGCAAAAACCCTTACAACTCACACACATGGAAAAATGTAAACACCAACTAACATACACATGGACCTATAAATATACTTAATATCTTTGCAATGTTTAATTTTGTTCCGATTTGTACATTAAAAGTTTTTAATATTCCTGGAGGGACTTCGGATTCCTTCTATTACGATTCCTGATCGTTCAGGGAAAGAAAGAGCATTTGAATTTATCTGTATTGCAATCTATCTCCCTAATTTTATCTTTGTGGTCTGATCTACCTAAGTAGTGTGCGGCCATAATAATTTATTTAGTGTCATTGTTAAACTCGTTTGTTCTTAACTTTGTTCTTAGGTCTGAGTTCTTCAGAAACCACGGGGCCCCGACCATTCTACTAATACTTTTATACTTTGTGGATTGTACTCTCTTGAAGTGTGCTTTCGGCGATTGCAGCAACACCGGGGCGGCGTAGCCCAGAAGGGGGCGGAACATTGCCGTCCAAATGGTTTTCTTGGTTCTGAGATTAAGCTGTGCTCTCGGCTCTCGGTTGTAGAGGCACTGGCTGCGACTAATGCTTTACCGGTCACGTACTTGATATGGTGGCAATGTTATTTTGATGAAGGAGCGACAGAATTCGCCCCGGATGAAATAAATATGTGAGAATCCACGAGCGATCAAGTCACCTGTCCGATATCCTTCAGGGACGAGGAGGAAAACAAAGTCCATGGACATAAAACCCGATGTTTTATTCCTCGACCGTCGGGTCTGGGGGAGACGGCCGACACTGACAGCGGGTGCAGGACGCCTTCCCCTTTAATAATTCATTCAGCGCCGAGTCTGGGATGCGACGGGGATGCGGTAGGGATGAGGGTGCGAAGGAGGAGGTGGAGAGGGGTGTGGGAGCAGGTGGGGGAGGATTAGGAGGGGGAGAAAGGGAGAGAATGTGAGATGAGGAAATGGAAAAAGAAAGCATGCACCACTCGAGGAGGGACGAAGCAAGAGATGTGGAGGGACGGAGCGAAAGGGAGAGGGAGGGAGAGGGAGAGAGAGGGTGGGGGGGAGAAAATTAAGGGTGGGTGCCAGTGAGAGAAAGAGCGTAGTCATGGCGACGCAGCGTGAGAGATAGAGAGCGGATAGCGCTAGGAGACAACCCAGGGGCACGTATTATTAAGGAGAGAAAGATTCTTGGAAGGAGAAAGGAAGGAGAGGAGAGAGTTGAGGGGGTTGGGGTGAGTAGGGAAGGTGGTCGGAGGCGGGTGTGAAGTGAAGGTGGGAGGAGGAGGGAATTAGGGCGGAGAAGCACAATATAAAAGGAGGCCGGAACGCAAAAACGGGGCGATGTTATAAAACGGTGAGACAGAGTTCTCAAACTCTCTCTCTCTCTCTGCACGTGAGATACATGATACGATGGAGTGCAGGTCGTCCATGAATCGTTTTTTTGTAAATTATTCGAAACTATTTTTTTAATAATCATTCGCTCCTAATGTAAAAAAATATAAGGAAGAAAAAACTGTTGTTAAGACTCAGCTGAAAATCATCCCAAATTACTAACAACTTGGACTGTACCGTCGATTCTTATTTATAAATTGATATCGTGGCTATTTTAATGATTCCTCACCCTGAGGATTCAAGTTCGAATCTCGATGAAGGCAGAATTTACAGAGGCATCGCGATCCCTATTTGTTGGAAAGCACTTCAAGCGACGTAATCCACCCACCAAATGGGACATTAAACCGTACGAAAACTTGGCCTTTTTAGTGAAAAGTAAAGGCTAATCCCGACGCTGGGTTTTTTCCACCTCCATCCATCCCTTTAAATCCTTTCTCTGGCCGATTACAAATCTCTACCTTTGATGACGCAAATGCTCTCAGCTGTCGATTGCCTTCCCTTACAACTCATACTACCACGATCTATCCCTTGCGAATAAAGTAAGAGTAGTAGAAATGGTGAGGTTTGCTAATTCTAATTGGTAGATAGACTGGTAGATGGAAGTTTTTTTTATATATTTTCATTTAAGATATTTCAAATGTAATATAGTAATTTAGCCATAACTTGCTTAGTGCCTTCGATGATGTGTCAAAATGAAGCTCGAGAAATACTGGCGCAAAGGTGGAGCGAAAGAGTCAGGTATCGGGTGCCATTTGATCAAAAAAAGCCCGACTTCCTTATTGAAAGAACAGCGAGATGAATTGCTTCGTTGAAAGGAGAGAGAATTACGCAGCGAGGGTGCGATGGAGGTAAACAATGGAATGGTGAATTTTCACCATCGTTAATTGCTAAAGAGAGTGAGAAATAGGATTCCAGGATTTTTCCTGCTAGTTTAAAGTTTTATCTCATGATTGAGTGCCACAAAATGTTTAACTAAGTCTTGTGACGTGCCATATTGCTATAGAATCACAAACCATCCCATTAGAATGGAATAAGAGGATTATCCATACTGAGTTGATTTAAGAGTGAAACCTGCAGGCTTCCGAAATGGAGCCAACTATTTCTTCTGTCCACACTGGACTCTCGTCGAATAAAGGAATGACGATTGGATTAGGGTGGAATAAGTAGCGTAAAGTGAGTAAAGTAAGTCTAAGATAAATTCTTACAGCTTAAGTCAGCAACCTGGGTTTTTTTCTGTGGAATAATTAAGGAGAGGCAATGACGTAGCGCTAAGTAATTTGGAACGAGGAGAAAACCTTCTCAGATTTGTTGAAATACATCATTTCCACTACTGGAACAGAAATTCTTTTGGCATATGTGCATGATTTGATTGGAATTAAGGGAATTTATTTATTTCAATGGAGCTTGTGGTTATTTTGTAGGAAAAAACCATGTAAGAGGCTGCGATGGAGTTAATCTGTAAATTAGTCCGTATTTCGAATTGGTTAACTGTGTGTGCTATTAAAATATAATTAAGGAGGGTAGGTCTCCGAGGAACGTCAGATGTGAATGAGGTTAAGTAGATTTATACCCTTTTTGAAAAATAAATGAACTGGTCTTTTCGCGTGGCATGATTGTGAGATAACGACTGAGGAAATTCAGGGGAACATAGATTCTAGATAAAACACGTCATCCTTATATAATTTTGAGAGAAAGCATATTATTATTTGTATCGGGGCGAAAAAGTGTGTGCAAATAAATTTCATCCTTTCTGTAAATTGTTGATTCCGTTTAATATTACAACTTTAATATTTTCAAATTTTGTCTATTTTTGTTGCCATGAGAGTCGTTTTTATTTTATTCCACTGCAGTAAAATGGGATATGTTTGTTCTTGGGAATACTTATCACTTAAATGAGCGGAAATTGAGATGAGGAAGGATGTAAGGGGCCGAGGCGAGGTAACGCATGCATATCGTCAGAAATCTGCTTGTGATAAAGGAATAAGTTGGGGTATCGATTTATGCCACCTTTTATTTTTTTTATCTTTTATCTGAACTTTTTTTATGTGCTATCTCATATTTTCGTGAGTCGTGGGCATATTTTTTGCCACAGTAAGCACATATTAATTCATTTATCTTTGAAACCCACAGATTGCGACTGTATTCCTGGTTATAACATCAACTCCAAAACACGACTGACCCAAATTTCATCCTTCCCAAAGAATATGATATTCTTTCATGAAGAAAAATCCACTTTTAACACGCATTCCCTTGCACCTAATTTCTTGACTGCGTGGAGAATCAGTTTTACAGTATTTTCCTAGGGACTTTCCGCATCAGAATCATTCCTTCTTATTATCTCGCCAAGTTCTTGTGAACTACGTTAATTAACCTTCATTTTATTTGATGGAACAGATGTCACAATCAAGTTTCCAGGTGCACTTATTAATTACTCTCATTCAATTTCGTAAAAACAAACTTGATATCCGTTCTCACTGAGAGATTGTTACGATAATGTACACGTAATTAAAGGATTTTCAACGATGTGTCAGATTATATGCCATTTTATCCAAATATAAATACATATTCTTTTGATCCAAAGTTCCGCATTTGTAGCACTAAATTAACTATGACGAAATATGGTGTCGCCATGTTAGTTTTCATAGAAACTGACGCTGCAAGTTGAAGTTTTTTACATTCTCTTATCACTGTAAAAGACTGCCATTGTAAGATTTAGATAGATAGGTAGAGGTATTTATTTTGGCGAAATTGAGACCAAATTGTCCCTTATGCCATTTAACCCATATGATTTATTGTTCAGTGGTTCCGCAATACAAGTCGTTCTTACAAGAAACTCATTTTGCGCGTGAAATTGCATGATTGTTGTAATACTCTTGGCATAACAGCACATTACCGTCAAAGTTTAAATTATATAAATGAAATTGTGGAGAAAAAATGGTGAAATCGCCTAGTTTCAAAAATATGTACCTCATAGCTAGAATAATTGATACCTCATATCAAAAATAATTTCAAAAGTATAACCCAAAATATTTTTCAGAGTACGCTCCAAATATTCATTGTAACATTTTAATCACAGAATAACTTCGAAATACGAATGAATGGGAGACGCATTCATTTTCTTCACACGTCATCAAATTCGTGCGCGAACTATGGGGAAAAATTAACTCGTGCTGTGAACATTCGACATCTTTTGTTTTACGATATTTTTTTAACATATCAACATCAAATGCTCAATTCATGATAGTGGATGAAAATAAAACACCAAAGCTTCTAAGTGAAGGGAAATAAAAGTAACGGCAAAATTTTCCGAAATATATTTGACGATTAAATATGGTCGAATATGATGTACATCAAAGTATTGTGCAGTAGTTATTGGTGTGTGTGCGGTACATTGAATTTTAATTTTACAAAATAAAAAAGTTATACACAAGGTCATATATCAATAAAAAAACATAAAATATCAATTCTTAATAAATTATCTAAAAGTCTTTTTTACACGCAAGAAATTATTTTAACGACGGAAAGACGCATATTTTGTAAATGGCATGAAGTCGCCTATAATGTACGAGTACTCGTATATTGTCGGAATGGCACGACCTGGTAAGTAAGGTCTTTTTTAATCTTTCTTTGAAATAATGAGTTAGAAAAATATTGTTGTTAATTGGAGACAAATGAACTAAATCGTTTTTAAAAAACACTAAACAAAACAATAATATGTAGCCAAAAACTCGAGTTTAAGATGAATGAGACTAAAATGGTTCAATGAATCAAACGAAAGGTACCAATCTGCAACTATTATTACTTGGTTTACGACACTCTGATCAAAACTGGCATTTTCATCTTCTTGGAAAATTAAAGTATAATTTTTCTAAGTCAGTATGAGTTTGACAAAACAAGAAGAGAAAGAACACTCGTGAAAACCTTGAAATGAAGGACAACTAGAACTACCGCACACATTTTGAGGCCCAATGGCCACAACAAAGACAGTCGCCGAGAGAAAAGTGAACGGTAAAAGCTACGGGGAAAGTCTTGGAAGTGATACACAGAGGTTATTCCAAATGGCACGCGCCGAAGAGAAGAAATATAACATAAAGGCACGTGGAGGTTAACGTGTCAAAGATCTCGGTGGAGTGCTGCGTCAAATCAAGCTTAAGAGTGATTACCAACCATAGCCTATTTTCTAAAATTTTGATATCACTTCATTGCTGTCAACAATCCTTCTGCTAATTAAAATTGTAATTATTCGATCCTCCGTAAAGTCAATAAAACAAATTCAATGTAGTCACGGAAGGTCTCAATCATTTTACAAGGAGAATATTATGTTAATGAACGAATGAAGTAAATTCCTATCCATTGCAAAGTAGTTTAAACGGAGGCAACCGACAGCTGAGGTCATTTACCCCATTAGGGATGGACACGAAAGGATGAAGGGTGGAGAGAAACCCGGCATTGGCATCAGCCTAGCCTTAACGAAAGGCGACGAGGGGTCCGAAGTTAAACGTCCCATCCGATGGACCTCGTACTGACTCCAAGTGCCCTCCACAATACACCTCAAATAGGGATCGGGGTACCACTGAAAAAGATCTCCCGCCGCCAACGCCGGGATTCGAACCCGGGCCCTCTGCGCGGGAAGCCAATGCGTTAGCCATTGCAACATCCCGATCCAAATTTTTTTTTATTTTGCAAATCGTCAATGAGTTATAGCCTTTCTTTAACTGGGCCTATCCATTACTTATATATTATATATGATTTTCAAAGAAGGTAATTAGGTATATCTGAGCTCATCGGGTAGCAATTGGAAGGATTTGTAAGCTGATCAGCGTGAGTAATGTTTCGTAAGTGGGTTAACAGTGTTATTGTGTGGCGTACCCAAACCTCGAATTTAGATGCGCGCGCGCTCTTTAGTCGAAGGGACTGCATCTCCCACTCATTTCCCTGCTTATAAGCTAATGCGCCTTCTCTAAATTTTTTTCTTATCGTGACTCCCCCTATAGGTTTCTGTCTTGACCCACTCTTCGAAAAATTGTTTCATTTGTCAATCGATCTATTCACTTTATTTTCAGCATCAATCCTAATGAACTTAATTTCCATCTCCTCCAACCTTCTTTTCTCTGCTCTGCCTATTATCCAAGTCTATTATCCGTAGCAAATTGAACCCGATATGTAACTTTTAAAAAATCGTTTGCAAATGTCTAAGGTAGTACTGCTTCTCATTTGTAGTAATTACTTATTATAATAGCAAGCCTTTCATTTAAAAAAGTGTAGGTTATGATACATTTAATTTATATTCACGTTTCCCTCAAGAAGAAAATGAATTTTTGGAAATGTGCAATCTTTTCCGCTAAGTAATATAATCAAGTTTTAAAAATAATGGTACACATTTCCTTCAAACATGATTATTTACAACAAGGCTCGAAATTAGCACTCACTAAATCGAATGCAGGAAGGCCACAAATGGGAAATATAGCCGAGGAAAGCCGAGAAAGTAAAGGAAAGTGAAGAGACGAAAATACCAAACAAGAATCATAATCACCAGTAAGGTCTGTCGAAAATATTAATCGCATTCTTTTATATTTTTTCTAATTGCAATTGTTTTTGTAATTATTACAGTTTTGAATAAAATGATGATTGGTGTAAGAATTACAGAATTTTTGGATGACATCATCCCATTCAGGAACAAAAATAAAGGCATTCCTTCAGAAAACATCATGAAATATTACGGCATATCGTTCTAATCTTAGATCTTCGAATGAACTAGATTAGAAGATACAAATTAAGTGCGAGAAACGGCAGAAAGGACTGCTTACGGTATCAAAGCTGACAGCAGTCCGTAACTATTCAGTCTATCAGTTTTTGCACGACAATGACAGGTTGAAGTCTATCAGCATGTAAATACAGAATGGAAAATAACTGATACTGCTAATATGCTTCGCCAAAATTATTCATATCGAAAAACTTAAATCACTATGTAATAACACAAAGGTCTGATAAAAATTCAATTCTTACTCATTTGAACTAATTTTTTCACAAACTTCTGCAACCGGAATGCTAATTTCATGCGAATGTAATCGTGCAAAATTGAAACATAAGATTATACTTCCATTCCCATTGAATGCCTGGGGTACAGCGAACACCTCTAAGTGTTTCGAGCAGACAGTGATTAAAATACACTATACCATATTCTTTGTACTAAATATTGTATGAATATAACTTCACCATTTTACATAGTGCAAGCTTTAGCTACATAATGTTAATAAAATGATGAAATAGAGAATAACCATTTTTTAAGTTGTTGATAGCAAGAAAGATAATAATTATCTAAGTTTCTCATGGCTTCCAGATCTCCAATAAGTTCAGCTTACGAATCGATAGCATTCATTGCATTTCGTTGTTATGAGTAGGTAAGTTTAAAAGTCTGATAATATGCTTAGGAAAATTAATAAGAGAGTTCAATCTAAAAGTAAAATATTCCACCGCATGCATCCACATAAAAATGTTATTTTTACAGCACGTTATCATATCTGAATTCAAGCCAATTTTATTCATTGTAAACAGAAAAAGAATAAGTACGTACTCTTTTTATGACGACACAAGGTAGTTTAGCAAGTGAATTGTTAAAATACAGCTCGAAATTGGATAAAAAATTTGAATATTAAGGCAAAAGCATTCCCATATTAGCTATACATTATCAATCTGTCTTAACTCTCTTCGAGAGCAGAGAATATTGCCTGAAGCCATTCAACCATTATTCGTGAAAAAAAGAAATGCGAAAATAGAAGAGGATTTGTAGGGAAGGAGATCGGACAAAGGATACAAAAATTAAATCACTTCAATTGAAGCAAAGAATATGAAGAATGACACTAAAGATAAAAACGGACTCTTTGAAAACGATAAAGACGGCGACAGATGAAAAAAATAGATCAACTAATTATACAACTGAGTAGAGAAACATAATAATCATGATTACATGCATAGGAGATGAGAACGGATGAGACAAAAGTAAGTCTTTCAATAACCAGAGAAGAATATAATTTTGCTTTGAAAAGTTTGAATGACAAAAAACTGAAAACAGCAAATCAACGCACCAAAGAAATATACCAAGCGAATAAATGAACTTTCAAATGACAATAGAATGGCTCTTGGAAATTAACTACTATTGTGAAAGCGGGAAGGTACTTGACGATATTACCAATGTAAAACAATTGAAATCCCCAAAAACGTTAACACAATAGACTGCTCTAATTACAAGACAATTTTCAAATACATTTACAATTCTATTTAACATGAAAAACTGATTAAAAGAAAAAATTTACAAATATAGCAAATGATCAGTATAGATTTAGGACAGGAAAAGAAACCATATAAGCGGTATTATCACAACGATAGAGTTTATAGACGAGGAATACGATTAACAGAAACACGTATGAGGCCTTTTTTTAGGTAATCAACCGGTTAAGGTAGGTTTTTGGATGGGCACAACTATCATAAAAACTCCAAACAAAACCCAATCTAGCAACCTACTCTACATCAGGTCCCTCTTCATCTCCGTGTACTTCTTTCCTCCCTTCATCCCGTCCAACATCCCTATCCTGTTCCTACCCTTTCCTCGCTTGCCCAACATTCTCCCCTCAATTACCTTCTTCAACATTCCACTACCACTCAATACGCCTTTCAACCATTTTTTCTGCCTCCATAGGATTTCTCTCAAGAAATCCCTCTCCTCACCCACCATCTCCAGTACTTCCTCATTCGTTTTCCTTTAGGTCCATTTCACCTTATCCATTCTTCTCCACACCCACATTTCAAAAGCCTCCAATCCACAATCTACAGGATAGCCTCCTGCTTCAGCGACCACGTTTCCGCGCCGTACATAGATAGCTACGCTCCATATCAGAGTTTTAATGAGTCTTTTCTTAACCTTCCTACTCAACGCCCCCGTCACCAACTCCCTCCTCCTTGAGAAAGCCTCCTCGCCTAGCGCAATTCTTCTCCTTACGTCCCTACTACTTTGACCGTATTGTTCCAAAACACTTGAAATTGAAAACACTTGAGACATGTAAACTGTTCTACCTGCTCTATTTTTTCCCCTCCTATTTTAATGTTTAGGTTAGACTTTTTCAATCCGTAAAATCGCATAACCTTTGTTTTATTAATATTGATTCTCATCCCATATTTATCGCACTGTACCTCCAATTCACTCAGCAATGCTTCTAACCCCTTGGCTGACTGAACAACTAATGCTTGATGAGGCATTTATAGACCTAGAAAAGACATTTGATAAGTCAAATGAAAGTACTATTGCAAACTCGGACGAAAATCAGACTTGAATAAAAAGATAAAATAATGATTTCGACTCTGCGCAAGACGGTAAAAACACAAATTGATGTGAAAGGATGCAGGAAGGTGGCCAAAATAAAAAGACCTGCATATATCGATGATGCGAAAGTACTCTGGAGAGCAATATAACTTTTGGACGGCACAATAGAACACAGAATAAAACAGATAACATAACGTAAAATGACACTCACTCTGTAGACGATTTAAGCTTTCTGCCTACTCCAAGGCCTTCTTCAGGTAAGACTGAGAGGTCTTGAGGGGAGAGTGTCTGGGGAGGGAAGGGGGGCGGAAGGTTTAGGGAATGCTGGGAAGGGAATTAAAGATGACGGTTAAGGGTGGAAATTTAAAATGATCGGAAATATAGGATGCATGCGGATTCGCGAGTTCTCACCTCTATGTTGGTGGCTGAATCGGTAGGGATTCTAGAACTGTTAGGGAAAAGCATTCGTTAAATGATAGGTTGTGTGAACTTGCGTGTAAAGGGATAGGAAGAGAAGAGAATGAAGTAGAATTACAGGAGTAGCGGTGATTGTTCATTCGAATGGATAAGGGGGTAATGCATTCGCCTATGTAGAATGAAGTGCATTGTTTGCAAGACAAAAGATAAGTAATATTTTTCGAGAGGCAGTTCGCGTGGGTACGGGATGAAGGGACAATGAGGGGATGTGGGGAGAGGGGAGCAGATCTGATCAGCAGACATGTTTTACATCGGGGGCGATTGCAAGTTGGGGAAATATGAGGAAATTTGTCAGGGCGGGTTGCCAAAGTGTTGGTGGATCTCAGAAGGTTTCTGAGATTAGCTGGTCGTCTGTTAGCGACAGAGGGGCATTGAGGCAGTAAGGATGTAAGGCAGTTCGATATCTGAGCAAAGAGACTAGAAAAAAGTTAATCGGAACTTTATTTTGCGTGAACAATTTTATAACATTGATATAGGAACATAACTGATACGAACATTGTCAATCATAAAAGTCTTTTTGTACGAGAAATTCATAGTCCATTGATTACATACTAAATCTGCAAATTATACAAGTAAATATTTTATCAATAGATGTATATCGAGAATGTTTTTGGCATGTTATCTCGCGAGACATTGACATGAAAACCAGGATGTTACGGAATTGGTTGAATTTATAAGTTGGTTGGTTAAGATATTGTTATGGTACGGATTGGTGACCTAACACCCTCCGCCACTTACGGCGGCTTGTGGGGTATTGGATACAGGTATACGTGTGATTATATACTTTCATCTGTATACTTGTATGTGTTCCCTGGGCTGAGATACTGACTGGAAGGTTAGCGGATTTAATTTCATGGAATGCCCCTGGGCACATTCAGCTTCACTGTTCACTCCTATTCTGTTAATTTGTGAGTTTCACAAGTTTTGCGTGGCTTACTATTATTTTATAACAATTACACCCTCACACATCGAACTAAACCTCGATCCCGCTCCTGTGGTCGGTGGATACTTACGCATTTGTTTCCGCTCTCTAATGATGACATTTCACCACACCGAGTACAAAGCGAAACACGTCGTATACAAGCGCCTTCAAACCCTCGGGAAAAAGAGAATTCCACTCACAATCTTCGTTTGCAGTCGATACACAAAGAGATGGGGGGGTTGGAATGGCCCCGAGCACAAATATCGCGTTCCGAAACGACGGGACCGTAAAAGACGAAAGTTGCTTCTCTGGCGAGAGCGACGATCACGGCCAAAGAGATGGAGGCAAGAGGGGAGAGAGGAAAGAGAGGAGGAAGGGAAGAGTGGATGGAGGGAAGAGGGGATCATAAGTGTGCGACAGGGATCGGGAAATGGTCACCGCTGAGGAGGAGGAGGCGGCGTGGAGATGGGAGCACTCGGAAATGATACAGAAAGGGAGAAGGTTGAAGCGAAGAACGAGGAGGAAGGGGAAATGGAAGTTGAAACTGGGACTGGGAGGAGGCAATATGAATTAAGAAGACGGGTGACAGAGAGAGAGAGAGAGAGAGAAACACACGATTCGGAGACTGAGGTAAAAAAAATGGATGGGATTGGGATTTTATTCGATAGATTGATTTATCACTCGTGCAGGGTGGTTTCAATACTTTTCATTTTAGATTTTTCCGAGTTTTGCTGTGCCGTAGTAATTTCTTCCGCTTGCATGACGCATTTGGGGTTTGCAAGGGTCCGCAGATTATCAGAGCTACAGGAAGTTGCGGGAGGAAATCCGAAAAATGCAGAGAAAGGATCGAATGGAGGAAATATTGAAATGTAGTTGGTTGTGCAAGGGCTTGAGAAAGAGAGAGGAAGAACTTCGGGAAAATGGGACAGATGAAGGTAGAGAAGAGACTTTTTAAACAGAATTAAGACAGAAGTTACGGAGAAATGAAAAATGAAATGATTTCGGGGCAATCTTTGGCATATTTCACGATTTCTAGGAGTAAACAGTGGTTAGAAACCTTCAGCAATCTGCCCTTAAATAGGTAGAATACCTTGAATGCAGAATTTATTAGACTAATGAATCTTCAGGGGGAATACAAAGAAGACGTGGAAAGTGTAGGGGGTTAATGAGGAAAGAGAGATCATGAGATGCTTGAAGTACGTGAGAGAACTTTGGGAAAGCGGAGTGGAGGAAGGAAGAAAGTGGGATTTTTAAACAGCCTGAAGCTATGCGGATATTACGGAAAAATTATTAAGGAAATAATGTAGGGGGAAGATGAGTATGGCAGGGTTGTCCATTGTTACCGGTACTGTTCAATTTATATGTGGAGGAAATGATTAAAGAGGCATGGGAAGAACTGGAGGCAGGAATGAAAGTCGGAGGGGAATTCGTAAAATCGGTTAGGTTTGCTGATGACCAAGCATTAGTTGCTCAGTCAGCCAAGGGGTTGCAAGCATTGCTGAGTGAATTGGAAATTCAGTGTAATAGATATGGGGTGAGAATCAACATTAATAAAACAAAGGTTATGCGAATTTCCATAAAGAAAAGAGCTAAGATTAACATTAAAGCAGGAAGGCAAAAATAGAGCAGATAGAACAGTTTACATATCTCGGAAGTGTTTCGAGAGGCGCGGACACGTGGTCATTGAAAACAGGAGAATAGATTGGAGGCTTTTGAAATGTGAGTGTGAAGAAAGGATGGAGGAGGTGAAACTGACGGAAAGGAAAACAAATGAGGAAGTACTAGGCATGGTGGGCAAGGAGAAGGGTTTGTTGGGACAAATACAATGGAGGCCGGAAAAATGGATGAAAGACGCAGTATACGCCGTGGGATGTTGACGACTGTAATAGAGGGGAGAATGTTATGCAAACGATGAAAGGGCAGCAACAGGATAGGGATGTTGGAGGGGATGAATGGAGGAATTACACAGAGATGACGAGGGACTAGATGCAGAGTAGGTTTCTCGATTGTGTTTTGTTTGGAGTCACAAAATATTTATTTGGCACTTGTCTCCACGTAAAAACCTACCTGAACTGGTAGGATACTTAATAATAAATGTCGGGCGAACAAAAGGAAGTTTTCATAATATGTATTATTCATGCGTAGGAGATAAACTTTTAAGTTACGAATTACAGTAAGAAATAGTTAGTTCTCAAGGTACTTTGAAATACACGTAAATAACCGCTAGAGATCACCCAAACCTACCTTCAAAATAGGTAGAAGAACTTCATTGGAAAATGGTTGATGCTGGATTGAATGCGAAAATTTTCAAAGTTCCATTTGATGGAAAGGAATAGTCGAGGCAAAGGACCGAAATTTGCAGGCACTCAATTCTGATTTTAACCCAGCGACGAGGCATGAAATTCTAAAAACGGACGTAGATTTGATTCACTGGATTGTGGAGTCAAAAAGGAGAGGGCTGTTGGTCTAAGAGGAGGGTGTAAGAGATAGCAGAGAGAGCAGGGGCGTGTTGAAGAGTGCAGGAAGCAAGTGTGGCGCATGGAACGATAAAGTTAGTGTCACGAGGAATTGAAATGAGAAGCCTGTGGTCGGTGTGGATGAAAAAAAACTTAGAGAGAAGAGGGAAATTTCGGGAGGCATACTCGATTGAAGTGATTGCGGACCGACGTGAGGGATGGGAAACATTCATTAATGCTGGATCCGGTTGAAGTTACCGTAGAAACGAGTGGCTTTTGAAGGAGAAGATAGCTTCGCCGTCGCACTCACTCATTCGCATTCTTTGCAACGAGGTAAACTTGGAGATACTTGAGATGGTAGATGACTAATCTACACCAGCGACCGACAAATTCAGTGAATCACTTAAAGAGAGACAGTCGAAGCTCGCCATAAATGGGGAACTAATTAATGAGTAAATGATTTTATGTGCTGCGACGTGAATTCCTTTAAATAACAGCAATGTAAATAATTATTATAAATAAATGGTAAACAATTAAAACTTTATCTAGGTTATTTTAAGTCTATTTCTCTAGCGATGCAGTGTTTTTAAAGTACTTTTCAAGATCGGACACTTTATATTTTGCTTGCTTTCTTCCTATATTCTTTGATCTTCCCGTGTAAAAATGAGAAATTCAAGAACACATTACTAAGTGTATCATGACCCCACAATTAATTTGTGTTAATCTCGATTTCATAAAATCAAAAACACGTCATAGGACATTGAATTCTCTTTAAAACGGTATCAATCAAAATAGGTCTCGTAAAACTCATCCATGATCAATTTATATATTTCCCCTCTGTCTTTTCTGAATTATTCCCAGTGCCTTCGTCTCTTCAGCCACGCTATCTAAAACCTCGGCCTTTGCCTCCCTCTCTGTCCAACTTGTTTCTTTTACTCGCCGCCACACCCACATCTATCTCCAACTCATCCAATCTACGCTCATCCTCTTGAATCAAAGCCTCTATGATTTCACGTCCGTAAGGTACAACGCTCCACATTAAAGCCATCCACTAATATTTTCCCCATCTTACTTCTTAGAGTAAAAGTCTTCGATGCCCTTAATATTTTCAGTAATTTTCCGCTGTTGCCAATATTTTCTAAATGTCCGCAACACAATGCCAATTTTTTCTTAAACACTGGCTGAATGCATAAACTATCACAAGAATAGGAAAGGAAAATATATAGACCCATTGAAGTGATTAATACTCGAAATACTCCCGTCTTCAAAGGAAAAACTGACATTGAAATAAATAGCACGCCTTCGGAGACTGATCGGATGTTTGTAGCTTAGGGGGTTAATCCAAAAATTCCGCTAAACAATTGCCTTAGCTAACATGAGCAAGTAACATTTCCATTAGTACTAAACACGTGACAGGTTATTCTTTTCCGCGATATCTCGCCATTTTTTACTTCCACGTAACTACACATTACTTGGAAATTAATGCTATTTACGCTTAATAAAATGGTAAACCCAGATTGCAATATCAATCAAAATATTTGTGAGAAACATATTTCTGATTGAAATTATTCCAAAGTTGAAGATATTTATTTTTCTGCTAAGTTCATACTTCATTTAGAGAGCAACTGCAATTCATCGATAACTCCAACAATTTCAAATAAATCCAAAAGTTTGAGGACAAAAGTAAAATTTCCATTACAAGTCACCTAAAATATATGAAATATATATGAATTTAGTCAGTAAAAATATAATACGAAATTATTTACGATATGGCTAGGGATCACTAAAGAATAGGAGGTTTAACGCTATTTTAAAATTATGTAAATATATTCACTTTCGGAACACATTCATTCATCCGCAGGTAACAATATATTTTTACTTTAGAAAATGCCAAAAGGTAAACACAGTACTGCTATGAATTGAATAGATTTAAAGACTTTGCCTTTAACAATGCTTAACACTTAAATGGTAGACGTTGACACCTTAACGCTTCCCTTGAAACCTATTTCCATTGACCGTACTTATTGCCATCGCCTGCTGCTCACCTCTTGTCATACATTCTCAGTGGAGTTTCAGCAGATGTGAATTCAACCCCGTATGATTAGTTATTTAATTACTAGGCATTTCCCACTCATTGTAAGTCCTCGCCAAACGTTGACGTGACCAACTGCTACCATATGAAGTAATCGTACTTTAAAGGAAAAACTTCACTCGAATTATTTATATTCACATGAAGATGCAGCCATCCATTCCCTATCGTCACCGAGAAATGACAAGTCAACAGATTGAGCCAACAAACACGAGGCCGCACGTGGTGCGACACCAAAGGCCATCATAGGTGACCTGCCCCGAGGGCACTGCGAGAATCGCTCTCTCAGGCACCCTAAAAAGAACACCGAGGAGACCCACTAAAAAAGATGAGGCGGCGTCGGTAAGGGAAATGGAGGTTTTTATACGTATAAGGGGCTTGGAGCCGGTCTTAGGAAGAAGGAAAGAGAGGATATCGAAAATCTAGAGTGTACAAGAAAACTCAGATCGGTCGAATAGGATTCGAGTGGTGAGCAAGGGAAGACAAAGAAAGTACATGTATATTTATATGTATATGTATATATATACCTATATATATATATATATATATATATATATATATATATATATATATATATATGTACACTATATGTACGCACACACACACATATGGGTTATCTGAATAATTTTCGACCTTAGGAAATTTCAGAAAAACTGTGTTGTATCTTTGTTAGGTATGAAATTTTCCAGACCACCCTTGTTTATAATAAAAATATATACAAAACTGAGACAGCAACACACAATATGAGAATACATAAAAGGAACACTAACATGTTATTTCTTGACAATTTCGACGGAAATTTTGTTCCGTCCTCCCCGGAAGATTAGTAATGACTCTATATAAGTATGTGTATATATATATATATATATATATATATATATATATATATATATATATATATAATTAGGTAATCTACCGGTTAAGGTAGGTTTTTGGATGGACACAACTATCAAATAAACATTTTGTGACTCCCCACCTAGCAAACTAATCTATATCAGGTCTCTCTTCATCTCGGTGTACTTCCTTCCTCCCTTCATCCCGTCCAACATCCCTATCCTGTTCCTACCCTTACCTCGCTTGCCCAACATTCTCCCCTCTATTACCCTCTTCAACATTCCACTACCGCTCAATACGCCTTTCATCCATTTTTCCTGCCTCCATAGGATTTCTCTCAACAAACCCCTCTCCTCCCCCACCATTTCTAGTACTTCCTCATTTGTTTTCCTTTCGGTCCATTTCACCTTCTCCATTCTTCTCCACACCCACATTTCAAAAGCCTCCAATCTACCTCTATCCTCCTGCTTCAGCGACCACGTTTCCGCGCCGCACATAGATAGCCACGCTCCATATCAGAGTTTTTACGAGTCTTGTCTTAACATCCCTACACAACTCAAAGATATGTCTAACTTAAAGATATATATATATATCTTTGAAGTTGATGCTCTCCGGCGACACACAAACACACGGATACAAAATATTCAACGCACAGAAAAATAAATAAATGAAGGACACTTGCAGTATGTATTGACGTTTCGACGGCCTCGCCGTCGTCATCAGAATCATTCTTATGACGACGGCGAGGCCGTCGAAACGTCAATACATACTGCGAGTGTCCTTCATTTATTTATTTTTCTGTGGGTTTAATATTTTGTATCCGTGTGTTTGTGTTGATATATATATATATATATATATATATATATATATATATATATATATATATATATATATATATCAACACCCATGTTTATGTTTTCTGAGAGAAATCCTATGAGGCAGAAAAAATGGATGAAAGGCGTATTGAGCGGTAGTGGAATGTTGAAGAGGGTAATAGAAGGGAGGATGTTGGGCAAGTGAGGAAAGGGCAGGAACAGGATAGGGATGTTGGACGGGATGAAGGGAAGAAGGAGGTACACAGTTATGAAGAGGGACCTGATGTAGATTAAGTTGCTGGATTGGGTTTCGTTTGGAGTTACAAAATGTTTATTTGATAGTTGTGTCCATCCAAAAACCTACCTTACCCGGTAGATTACTTAATAAATAAATATATATATATATATATATATATATATATATATATATATATATATATATATGTATATATATATATATATATATATATATATATAAACCTACCTTACCCGGTAGATTACTTAATAAATATATATATATATATAAAACCATAAACACAGTAATCAACTTTCGAAGGTCAGTTTGGTAGGTGATGGTTGAGTTCAGCCAGTAGTAAGCCTGACGGCATGTGAAATTCACACATCAGGATAGGGGGGCCAGTTCCTTTCCCTGTGCCGGTTTTGGTTTCCCAGGAAGATGTGGTACCCGAAGAATCACATAGCTCGTGTGGAGCTGCAGGTGCCCAGAGTGCCGGGAATCGAACCCTGGACTCTCCGGTCAGTAGTCCAACCCTCTACCCTTTGGACTGCCTCAACCCACATATATGTACATATATACGAACATTTATGTATATATACATATGTGTATATTATTATTATAAGGTAATCAACCGGCTAAGGTAGGTTTATGGATGGACACAACTACCAAATAAATATTTTGTGGCACCCAACAAAACACAATACAATCGTACATATTTTGATGAGGGAGGTACATGCTGTTAGGGAGCAAGTCGTGACGACCTCCTGACAAAATAAAGAAGGAGGGAATGAGAAAGGAGGCGAGAGGTTAGAAAATGAACCAGCTTTCCCCCCTCTATTCCCCACACTCACACCTTCCCACTGTACAACCTCAAAATCAGCCACCCCCCTTCTTTCCTCGTGCCTTTTCGCCAAACGTGACACTTTTCGTTCGGAGTGGGAGGGAATCAGAGCTGATTTAAAATTTTTGAGAGCCTACACCATGCCTATCTTAATTTATGAGTGGGGTCACTCCGTTTTTGAAGAATGTTATCGGACATGAACGACTTGCCAAAATCGCCAGAGTTATTGTTTGTCCTAGTATTATGCAAGTTTCGTTTTACGCTTAAGGGATCCAAATTGGTGGAATATACAATAGTCATACACAAAGATAAAATTTGGAACCGCTCGTAATGTCACGCTATTCCGTCAGTTTCTTTAATGAACCAGCCGTTGTCGTCAGGGTAATGTGACAATAAAAATGGTATCAATGCCAGTATTCCTCTTACTGCAATATTTATCTCATACCAAATGGTTAAGTGGATGTAACATTTCCCATTGTATTCTAAATTTACCAAAGCGTGATTTAGTCTATTTAAAAGAGCAAAGTTTAGAGGGAAACGGTACTGACTCTTAGCATTGATCACAAGCGATCGCGGCTATTAGCGTTATAACTTAGAGCAAATTTGTTGGCTACGTCCGACGCAAAACGATCCACTGGAGTATTATATTCGATCATGTAGTTATAATCACGGGTTCTATACGGTGAATAGGTGACCTGTCATTGGTATCACTCCAAAGTCATTATGTACACATTACACTGAATAAACCGCGATTTTCGCAATTATCTGGAGACCTGGAAGCATTCGTACCACATCGGGTATCAATTTAAATACACAACAGGTATAGCACTAATTTAAAAAATTCTTTCATGATAATAAACAAGAATGTTTTATGAATATCTTAAAAAATCTAAAATGATGTCCTAGAACAAAATGATGGGAGATGCAGCCAGGAACTGGATTTAACAGTAATTTCATCCATGCAGTACGTAATTCTAGGAGCGCCCTTTTCTTTGATCCTGGAAGTCAATGCACAAGTCCAGTCAGCAAGAAGAAATTTCCCCGTGGGGAAGTTTATATTGATAATAGCACCGTTAGAAAGTTTATCACCTCTAATACTAGTAGTTTTCGCGTTATTTTTAAAAACTTGAGTAGCATTTGAGACTCTTTTTAGAGCCGTGAGATAAAATTAAAGAAACGCATGGATCTCATGCCTCGTCGCTCAGCGATCATCCTTACCTTTCCAATTTAATTAAGGAAGATGAAATGGATCATTGATTGCAATCGTACATTTCCTCCATTGAATTACAAAAAACATAGCGGACTGCGAGACATAAATTTTCGAAATTCTGCGGTTATATTTTGCACTAATGATACCCATTCTCACCTCTGGACATGTACGAGGAAGATCCGGGTGAGGAAACAAGGAAGGCAGGTCTACGGAGAGGGGATTGGAGTGGAGATAAAGCATCGAGGAGATTAGATAAGGGTATGCGGCGGGAAAAGGCTTGCTGTGTGGAGAGGACGAGACGGCATGCGTCAGCATTTTCCTTCTTCCTCCCACTCGGACGAGGCCTTAGCTGGAAAGGGGAGAGGAAGATTCCCAAGGGACAAGGGCAACGTTTGCGGTAGTTTAACGAGGGGATTTCGATCAAGATTTGGTCCCTCGTAGATCAGAGTCGGTCATGCTTAGTTTCAAACCCGATGAAATATTGTCTCAGCCTTCCCCTAATGAGTGTGAAACAATGTTACTGTCTTCTATGTCTGAAGTATTTCATTTGATTTACGGCGTTGGAATATGCAGCTCCATTCAATGCAATCCATTCACAGCAATGAAAAATAAAAATCACATGTAAATGTAAAATAAACTGTGCCATTGTAAAAGTGGATGATCGAATGTGAAACTAACTCTTACTTTCACAAGAGGTACGTACCAAAAGACTTGAATGAATTAACCAGGTTTGCAGTGATAAAATGAATCGCTAGTTACTAAATTGATGAAGCTAAGACATCCCCGCGATGAAGAGGACAACCATCATAAATATATATTATATAAAGCCTGTTGTAATTAAATCCAAATAGTAATCCAAATCCAATAGTCACACGGTTCAAAAGGTAAGTTATTCAAAGATATAATTCAATTATTAGAAGTAACTGAGGAAAGAGTAAAAAGTTCCACAATTGCCGAACATTTAGTTGCAGATCACCATTTCAGTTCCACGTCCAAATTATTACAACTAGATAAACACGGATATAAAAAGTTTTAACTAATAGGGTTTTACCCGGCATGAATCTGAAAACAGGGCGAAATTATTAAAACAGATGCCAAACAACACTTCCATTTTGTTCTATTCGAAATTGCAAGTAAACTTGTATCGTGCGTGAATCACCATTTTTTTCATTTTACGTCATTCGTGTATAAAGTCCTTGTCGTCGAAGTGGTGGTTGTTAAAATAAATTCCATAAAACGGTTTTGAGGTCCAAAAAATACAAAATACATGAAAAAGAGGTTAAAAAATAATGGAGCAAAAGAAAAAAGGATGGAATGTTGAAATTTGCGCGGGGTCCCTAGATATCGAAGATAGGAAAATATTTGTTTTAGAAAGAACACACTTTGTCAGAATTTCTGCAAATATAATTGCATTGAACACAAAATAAAATTATTTGATTTTTTTAATATCCACAATAGTCCAACTCAATTTAATCACTGTAAACTGCTAAATAGAGCATACTTCCTGCTCGTGTTCAATGGGTCTTCACCATTAAGACGTTTCAGAAGAAATGCATTCACCTATTTATTTTAAATATACATACTTCGTTACAAATGCAATAAAACTGCACATATTATCTGGGATGTTAAGTTTTTCCCGAGCAACACTTTTTTGTACAACTATTTTTAGCGTCTTTCCTAACTATGGTTATTTTTGCGTTTTCAGCATTTCTCTACGAGAGGGAAATTTTCAACACGGGAAAACAGTGACTGGAAATTCTCTATCATCTCTACCTAATGCGTTCATTGGAATATTGACCTTAAAAGGGAATAAACATAGACGGGGACATAATTAAAGCAGTGAGACAGAAATGTTAAACTTTTGCATGCAGTGAACTAATAAGCAGAAAAGGAAAATGGATACTACGAAGTACTAGACTCTTGACTGTTTGCCAATTCTCCACACTACCATAGAGCTGGCGGGTGGAAGTGTTAATTTAGGCTTCCGAGATGTCGCGAGGTTGAAAAATAATTCAATGAAAAGGAAACAAACGAAAATGCATTTTGAGGGTCAGAGAGAGAAGGATGAAGGAGGAGGGTTTTAGGTCCATGAAATGTGGATCGAGGAGGAAATGAGAGCAAACGGAACGCTGAATACTTTTTCTGAATGGATAATGTTGAGTAAGTGCGCGATAAGATAGGTAAACTGTTTCCCCCCTCTCTCTAGTTTATGAACTCCTATTTTAATATTTCACTTAGCCTTCCTCTTCCTCTAAAACTGCATAAAATGTGTGTTGTTAACCAATATTCTCATCCAATACCTTCCGAACTGGCTTTTCAATGCGTTTAAGTGTGCTACAGCAGGGAGAATATTGAAACGAAATGAGAAAATTGAAATTATGTGAAATTTAAAGCAAAACCATTTATCACAATATTCAGTTTAAACGCGTTTGGTTAGGCCGAAATTTAAAAAATGAGGGAGTGCTTGAATTTTGGGCCAATAATATAACGCGAAAGTAAAAAAACATGCATGGATATTCAGCGCTCTACATGCTCTATTTTTTAACCGCGGCAAGTTAATAAAAAAGTTTCATCAAAGGAATTATCGCTATCGTTCAAGATATCTTCACCGTCTTCCTTACGTTCACGACACTTTTAGCTCAATACTGGTAGTGTCTTTATTGCTATTCTCAAAGAAAGGGATGCATTTATTATTATAAATTCCACATACGACCTCAGATATTCGCATCTTTATGCCCCTTGCGTTGTTTTCTTGGTCAATATATCTATGTAGTAATCACCCATCTGTTTTTACTACGCTTGCGAAAAAATCACTAAAATCCCAGATTCACTCATCGATCTGAGTGAGAACCCGCCAAAATACAATTTAAACTCTTTGGCCACAAATTGGCATTTTTCCTTATTGTTAGCCTAGAAACCCGTCTTGTCAAATTCTTACTCCGAGTAGAGTTAGACTGATGCTTATTTCATAGTCGAGCTCCGGAACATGTTACAAAAATAACCTATAATACAAAACACGAAAATAACCTAAAAAGAAAAGATATCAGCGGATCATCAACAAACTGCGACTCTGCCCTGTGAACATTGATTATGTGACATCTACGGGAAACTAGTCACAACAAAGCAAGGAGGTAACTTTTACCACGGACTAAACCCGCTAAAGTATAAGTTGCTCTTTGCTATAAGAATAAATAGTTTTGTTCAAAGGATAAGAATGGATTAAAAATGTATGACGAAAAATGGTGGAATGGGTTGCAGGACTTGGGATATGACTCGTAAAACGATAATATTAAGAACGATTAATACGAAGCTAAAAATTAAACTTAATTTTTATTAGGTAATCCATGACTTTAAGAATCATCAATCAACTGCACATTAGACTTTTACATTCAATTTTAAAACTTTTATGGGATTAAATGAGCGATTAGAACCGACAATATTGAGACAGCTTAGTTATTAGCAATTTGTGGAAAAGCTTGAAGCTGGAAAATAACGGGTCAAAAACTTCCGCAAAAAGTTTATAATGTAGCATCATTAAAACTTTTTCTTCGAAATAAAACTGTAACGAGCACCTAGTTTTGTGGAATCATGCGTGAAATAAATGCTCATTACATTTCCTCAGCCACTTACGTGCTGCAGTCGGCACTAAATTTCAAATATGAGTGGATGGTGGAATTTCCGAAATGCATCCACATCTCTTCCAAACAAGGCTTGCTGTTTGCCTAATCAGAGTTCATTGATGGTCTGAAAGCACGGGCCCCGTCCTCCGTCTCAAGTGTGCGATACGGTAAACTGAGTTGGTGAACCATCGCCCGCATTGCAAGTTTAGACGAGACCTGCACCTTCGAATTTGACTTCGAGAGACAGAATATTTGTCCGTTGATACCACAATCTTTTCAATGCATCTATTTTCTCCTTTAGTTCCCGCATACTTAGGAAATAAAAGTCAACATTATTTTTTTGGAACATTTACACCCTAACGTACACGCTTCTCACTGACGGGTAAATGGCATTCGAACGCTTTAAAAACGAGGGCGTTGGAGTCCGACATCTTGTAACATATTTCGTAGACGAGGGAAGGGAGAATTTTTGGCAACTTTTGTGGAGAGTTTTACTCAGTTTTTAGGTCCAAGAAACAGTGGATGAGAGCTGGAAAATGATAAACAAGGTGCATTCCGAAAGTAATGCAATAAAATTTCTCGTGCCACTCCTATTGGTCGGATAGGGATCAAACCACTTGAAGTAGATGGGAGGTACAGTAAGCTTTGCCTTCCCAATCTCAGACTCTCCCAACTGTACACGCGGCAGGACTAAAGTCATTGTAAACCTATGCACGCCGACCGTGTCACGAAAGACCAACCGAGTGAAGATTTTAAGTGAACTTTTGCAAGACATTGAAAATGAACCTGATTATTTGGACAATATCATCACAAGTGAAGAAACCTTGGTTTTCAAATACGACCAAGAAAAAAAACGCCACAGCTCTTAGTGGCACACCGACCAGTCCCTCGAGCTCCAAAAGGCAAGAATTAGCAAATCAAAAGAGAAAACAATGCTCATTGTTTTTTCGACAGTAAAGAAGTGGTCCATAAAGAGTTCGTCGCTGAAGGAGAGGCAGTTAACGCTACTCACTACGTGGCTCTTCCGGAAAGACTCCGAAAAAGGGCCATCAGGACGAGGAAAGACATCTCCTCTACCTGGCAACTTCATCACGACAACGTGCCTTGCCACAATGCGCCACTAGTCCGCGAGTTATAGGTCAAACACCAGGTGCCAACGTTGCTCTACGCCCCCTATAGTCCTGACGTTGCCCCAGCAGACTTTTTTTGTTCCCTCGGATTAAGACAGCCCTGAAAGGAGTTTGTTTGGAGAAAGGAGAAAGTTTGTCGTTCGTAGGAGAGATCCAATAAGCCGTGACGAAGACCTTGCGAGAGGTCCCTGAAGGCGCCTTCCAGGACGCGTACCACAGAGTCGCTGGAAAAAATGTGTAGGGGCCCAAGGACAGTACTTTGAAGAATGTTAAGGGTTTGTGCAAATCTATTCAGTAAATTACTTAAACAATTATTGCATTACTTCGCAATACCTTCAGCAATTTAGAACAGAAGGCCGTCATTTTTACGCATAAGTCATTTTTACGACGATGAGTCGTCATCGTTGCCCCGAAGTAAAAAGGTCGGGATCTAAATTAAACAAGCGTTCGGAACATTTTTTTCCTTGAAGAAGGGTCGTAAAAATTAAACTCTATGCACTCTCGCAATTTGACCTAAAAAGCAGGTGCTGCCGGGAGGGCGTTGACGGTCCGTTCCCCTCGCGCCTCGCCGAGTAATTCCAGCAGCCTTCATCCGTCAGTCACAAGGATTCGTACCCACACTTTTACAGCTCTCGGAATTTTTCTTTTCCCAAGTCGCGTGTACCCGCGTTCCAATTTCCGAATAGTCGAGCGAACACTCGAAGACGGCGAAAAAAACATTCTTTTAGAATGAGACGGAGTGTCAAATTTTCTCCCTCCTTGGAGACTCGCCGCGTGCCTGACGACGAGTGAATATGAGCCGCGCATTAAAGGGTATGTATTGATGTTTGGCGCCGTACTTTTCCGAACGAAACTCCACAGGGTTCGGTTAAATGTTTAAGTTTTAATAATGCGCGAGTGATTCAGCCGACAAGGTTGTCTGGTCATTTTAGCGATCGTTCAATCCAATCATCAACAGATTAAAAACGCTATCCTTTGTTTTAAACCTTAAGCTTATTTTAATACCATTTTATGCCGTCGTTCCATTCCTTACTCACCCATTCTCCTTTTCTAATATCACTTAAGAAATTATCTTTCCATAACTTAAGCTTTCTGTTGCTGTCCATCCGGTCAACACTTCTGCTCCATTCTCTCCTTCCCTTTAACACACACATCAGGTCAATACTTCTTAGGTCTCTCATTATTTTCAATTGCTGATTTTTCCTTTATGCCTTCAGTTTTACAGAGCCAATCTGTTTTTTTTGTCTTTCCTGTTTGATTTTTAGTCTTCGCAGAACACAAGAATTTTTGTCTTGAAATTTACTGTTACTTTTGTGCCTCCAGCTCAGGTGTTTGTTGTCCCACACATAAATTGTGTTTTATACTATCGTTAGAGAGATCGAAGAAAAAATATATGAATTAAAAATGGATTCTTCGTTCCTCTTCTCATTTATTCTTTATTTTTAAATTCCCGAATATAAAATGCAAAGTTTTATTTGGGCGGCGTCTTCTCCCTCCGCGAAAAATAATTAAATAGCTAGACAAGGAATATTGGAGCATGATAAAAAGTGAAGACGACAATAAAAGCTCATATTTCACTGAAATAGTATTTTAAATTTATTTTGACTGACACATGAATGTTTTTAACGGTAATAGGAGAAAATTAAATTTCACGTGAAGATTACTAAGCGAATATTTTAAATGATTTTACTTCCTGCAGAATATAGGCAAAGGTTAATTTAATCGTATTACAAATTTTATGCGGAACTGCAACCACTAAAAATGCGCATAAAAATCTTTCGTGCCTTGAAATGCGAGCACATACTTGTATTTGAGTGAAAAGTGAAACCCAATGAATGTGTGAGAGTCATACGCTTGTGCATTTAATTGCATTTTATACTCAACTTTTCATGGAAAATAATAACTCTTAATTAATATTTGGGTTTACATTTTTCTTTTTCGTTTTGACGATACAAAAATTAGAGATAAACCGATTCTTTCATTTAATGAAAAATCAAACAGAAGAGTGTAGCAACCGAAGACTTGACAATTTGAGTATTGAAATTTACTTTTACGGTCGATATAGATGGAATAACATTTTAAAAAATTGATGCATGATATTAAAAGTACATTATGAACAAACACGCTGGATGGAAATTTTTCATGGTCTTCACAAGTTTTTAAAACATGTAGAACTTTCAACCGTTCCCTCCACTCCCTTAGGAAATATGAGTATGTTATAATCATAACGGATAGAAAGTAGGATTTATGATTACTCAAGGGATAACCAGTTTGGGTTTAGGAAGGGGAGATTACGCGTGATGCCATTGCAGTAATGAGATCACTAGTCGAGAGGAATATAGAATAAAATCAGGACGTATTTGCCTGTTTCGTAGACATCGAAAAAGGTTCCCTGCATGTCACACGCCAGACTAATTTTGACCCTTATGAAAAAGTTTAATTCAAAGAACATAAGTAACTATTCAATGAAATTAGGTGAACTAAATATTAAAGTTTTGGCGTTAACTTTGGGGTAAGACGATCGTTCGACTGGGGAAAGATTTACGCCTGAAATCCGTCTTCCCCGCGAAATGTGGCGGGATTCCCGGGGATCAAATGTTACCAGGGTTACAAGAGGCATGGGCACCTCACCAAATCCATCTTCGACTCTGTTGAAAATCATCTGCCGCAAAACCCTGAATGCCCTCCACTCCCTCCTTCTCCTTCTCTGGGACCAACGCTTTTTGCGTGCTTACCCCTAGACCCGCAGATTTCTCCGAGGCCATTCACAAGACAGCTCCGCTTTTTTTTCCTCTCCAGTATTTTCTCCCGATGCCGATATTGTGATGCACCTGCTGCCACGGTTTCGCTCTGGAAAGTTGATCCGCAGACAAATTCGGTGAATTAAGAGTTCAGTAAAGAAAAGTAATCATCTTTTGCTGTTAGTCCGAGAATTGATGTGTCTCCATACTATTAATTTTCATGCCCATCTCTTCATTCCCCACAGAAACTCCTTGCACCGAAATTTTCCATTGAATGCTTCCCTTAGTCCATCCCCGCCCTTCCTCTGTGGTTACTCCCTTACATGATCCCCTTTAATTACGGTATTTATGCAAGTACTGCTCTTAAAAATATTTGCAATTAGTATATCTCTTTTCCTCTGAGAATATGCCGTCTTCTTCTTCTCGTCCATTGTGGGTTTAAATCTATGCCTAGAGCCTTATAGAAGGAAAGCTAAATAATAAAAGGAAAATTTAAAGAGCAAATTTTGGCGATCGGTGCGCCAAATGTTTTCAATTGCGTTGACATATGCATTGACTGAGCCAATTGAATAATGTTTGGAGAAGGAAAATAATTGGAGCTTCTTTGATTTAGAGCGCTAGTTATTGATATAATTTTTACGCTAAATGCAAAATCTTACACGAGTTGGGTACTCATTCATTGCGAAAATAAATCTCAATAAAATAGTCAATCCCAGAAAAAACATTTTCATAAACTCCTCTGAGTTGGTTTCAATTTATAACTTTTATTTTTTATGAGGAAAATGGCTCAATTAATAAGCCTCACTCGGTGCTTTTAATGTTTGCCCACTCTTCGAGAAAATATTCACCTGTCACAACTTGTATCCACTTTATTTTCAGTAGCACAACATTTTTATCGCCTAAAACTCTCTTTTCTCAGGTTTTCATTACATTCCATGTCTAAAGTTTGCGGAAAATCTCCAATATAATTGCATGTAAAACTTTTAAAATAATCACCTCTATAGGTCGATGTTTCCGCTCTTACCGTCACTAGTTGAAACCTTGTGCCACTTGGTAGAATTTCACAAAATTTAGCTGTGATGTCACGATCAGTTTCGTCCGTCAAGGACATTTGGTACAAAATGCTTTGTTCTCAAGAGGTCGATACCGGAACGGACGATACCCATCTTGCTGCTAATATTAAATTATCTCTAGAGTTTCACAATACACAAGGCTCTTTACCCCCTTTTTAATATTAGGAATTTCCATCAATCAATGCATGAGTGCGACTATTTTAACGAGTGAATTGGAGAATGGAATGCACGTCAGATGAACGACACTGTTTCCCATGTCAGAGAGGAGACGGTAATAAATGAGGGAATGGTGATTTTTTACATTAATAGTGTATCGATAACCTTATTTACTTCCTATTTATTATTATGTCAGACAAGTCTTAATGAAGCACGTAGGAGAGAAGATGAAGGCAATGAAAATTCTGTAAAGAGAGAGTCAGATTCAACTATTTCTCAGACTATAATGCCCAAATCAGTATCGATATTTCTATCGATTTTATATTTTCTCGCCATTATGATGCTTTTTGCGATCCTCAAAATTTGGAAATTCCGACACCCCTGTCGCCTAGACAACACGCAAGCCAGCCAAGTGAATGTGGCTCTCGTCCCAACTCTCCTCCCCATACCACTTACTCTCCTCAACGACGCGACGGGTCGCCCGCTGGAGGTCGCGCAGATGAGACGTCCAATTTGCTTTCTCCCCCAGTACAACTTCCTTCCCGAATGCGACACGATGTTTTTCAATTCAAATTACACGACCAGCGATGAGATTTATCAGCACCCTAATTAATACATCAGCAGGGACTACGCAAACCGTCCGTCTACACTCAAAGAAAACTTACCGATTTTCTCAATGTATTGCTTGTATCTTTCTATGACTGTGTCAATTTCTCTCATAGTTTTTCGATCTTCGAAACTACTTTTATCACATTTCACTGCCGATCAAATCGCCCTTCATCCATTTTTCCTGCCTCCTTAGGGTTTCCCGCGACAATCCCTTTGCCCCATTGTGTCCCATGTCCCATGACAATCCCATTAACCATACCTAGTACTTCCTCATTTGTTTTCCTTTCTGTAGATTTCACCTTCTGCAAACCCACATTTAAAAAGGCTCCAATCTATTTCTGTCATCCTGCTTCGGTGACCATGATACCGCGCCGTACATAACAACGCTCCATTTCAAAGTATTGTCGACATTTTGATCACATTTACCAAGTACTTCTCTAATAAAACCTCATTTTTTCTTAGCTTTTCCACATATTCACCGTATGTGTTTCACCCAGGAGAGATCGTGAGTGAGGGTAACGTCCAGATATTTAATCGAACCTATACATTACATTTCGGTGTTCACGATTCAGTAGGCGTTCGGGAGGGAATTGCACTTTTTCCAAAAATGTATGGCTACGCACTTTTATAAGTGTAATTCTAATTTAAGTGTCGTACCAGCGCTGTGTAGCATTAAGGTTATCTGATAAGGTTGCTGTGCCCTCAGGATTACGGATATCACGGTAAAACACTACATCATCGGCAACTAAACGTATACTAGTAACTACGGAGTTAATGTCATTGACACAAAGATGGAATAAAAGGAATCCGATAACACTTCCTAGGGGAACGCCTGAAGTAGCTTCGACTGCATTTCAGCTTACTCCATCTATCATTACTCTTTGTACCCGACCATTTAAAAAGTCTTAAATCCAGTCTATTTCTATGTGAATGAATATACATATAATATAAAAAGCTCCCTAACGCCATCTCTTGGCCAAGTAATCGGAGCCCTTGGGCGCTTTATAAGATCGCAGATCTCAGTGTACAGTAGATTTTATCGATAGGAATGGGAAGCCCTGAAAAAGATAAACGAAACCTGGGACGTGTTCAGTGGTGGTGCCATTACAGACATAAATCTGATCACCCTGAACTTTCGGCTCTTTCCGAGTTTCAAAACTCTAATTATGACTACTTTAATCGTGGAGTTTATGCAATCAAGAGCAGCGAAAAAAAATTCCGCAAAAGGTATGCAAGCATTGGTGGAACGGATGTGGCTGCCCCCGGTGCCGGGCACATTTCGCCAGTGGTTGAAGAGTTTTAGCACAGAATGTGTTTCAAACTAATTGATAACCCTCACCACATATATAATGCATATCTTGTGAACCTTGCCTCATTACTTTCTTCAACAGTATTGCAAATGATCACAATTGTATATGCAGATATATGAATGTATGTCATATATGTATGTGTGTACATGTTTTTTATGTTTATGTGTATATATGTGTATGAATATATTTATACATATATTTATGTGGGGAAAATACGTTAATCCTCCTGCTTAAGTCACCATGTTTCCGCGCCGCACATAGTTTACGCTACACTCCATATCAGAGTTTTTACGAGTCTTGTCTTAACCTCCATACTCAACGTCCCCGTCATCAACTCCCTCCTCCTTGAGAAAGCCTCCTTCCCTAGCGCAACTCTTCTACTTACGTCCCTACTACTTTGACCGTATTGGTCCAAAACACTTCCGATATATATCAACTATTTGCTCTATTTTTTCCCTCCTGTTTTAATGCTTAGCTTAGCCTTTTCCTTTCTGGAAAATCGCATCACTTTTGTTTTATTAATATTGATTCTCATCCCATATCTATCGCAATGGACCTCCAATTCATATTACGTTGTCAATACCAACAATTTTCCAGCCAGTTTTTGCAAGTTTTTCTTTTTCTTCGTATATCTCAATTGTAATTACAAATAATTTTGCAAAAAAATTAAAAAAATAATTTTTTTAAATTATGATTTCATTAATTACCGTCAGTAACCATTAAGGTAATTTGGACGAAAACATTATTTAAAATACATATGTTTACTTCTCTCCCATGGACTACAACCTTGTCGTGGTAGAAGGGCTTGTGTGTTCCGATGACCCCTAGAGCTGTGCTGGCGGGAATAATAATAATTGATCCTGGTAAGGTCACCCATGCCAGATAGATCGACGGTTAGGAGCCAGACGAAAGGTAGTCCACGCCGCGTCTGTTCTTCAGCGAGGCGGCTGCAAAAGCCCCAGACCCCAGTGGGGCGGCCATTGAGTGATGGTGTCACGTTAAAAACACTATAGAGGAAGGCAACAGGAAACCACCTCAATTATCATTCTCAAGAATGTAATGATGGGCACCAAACATTAGTTGCTCAGCCAGCCAAGGGGTTGCAAGCATTGTTGAGTGAATTGGAGGTTCAGTGCGATAAATATGGGATGAGAATCAATATTAATAAAACAAAGGATATGCGATTTTCCAGAAAGAAAAAGGCTAAGCTAAATATTAAAATAGGCGGGGAAAAAATAGAGCAGGTAGAACAGTTTACATATCTCGGAAGTGTTTTGGACCAATACGGTCAAAGTGGTAGGGACGTAAGGAGAAGAATTGCGCTAGGCACGGAGGCTTTCTCAAGGAGGAGGGAGTTGATGACGGGGACGTTGAGTAGGGATGTTAAGACAAGACTCGTAAAAATTCTGATAAGGAGTGTAGCTATGTACGGCGCGGAAACGTGGTCACTGAAGCAGGAGGATAGACGTAGATTGGAGGCTTTTGAAATCTGGGTGTGGAGAAGAATGGAGAAGGTGAAATGGACCGAAAGGAAAACAAATGAGGAAATACTAGAAATGGTGGGGGAGGAGAGGGGTTTGTTGAGAGAAATCCTATGGAGGCAGGAAGAATGGATGAAAGGCGTATTGAGCGGTAGTGGAATGTTGAAGAAGGTAATAGAGGGGAGAATGTTGGGCAAGCGAGGCAAGGGCAGGAGCAGGATAGGGATGTTGGACGGGATGAAGGGAGGAAAGAAGTACACAGAGATGAAGACCTGATGTAGATTAGGTTGCCGGATTGGGTTTTGTTTGGAGTTACAAAATATTTATTTGATAGTTGTGTCCATCCAAAAACCTACCTTAACCGGTAGATTACCTAATAATAATATTGTGTCACGAAAGAAATGGAATCGACGATCGAGCAATGCTACGCGATTACTAAGTTTTGTGCTAAACTGAAATATTTCTCGAGGAGACGAGCAAAATGATTGTCTAGGCTTATGGGGACTCTGATCTGTCCTACTCACAAGTTTCAAGGTACTTTAAAGAGTTTCGATGCGAGGACTTTAGGCTAATATATTTACGTGATAATTTGACAAAACAAACCATAAGATAAAAAATCAGTTATTGGTGCACACCCGGAAGGTGGTTAAAAAGGCACCCACGTGGAGACCTCATCTTTGCAAAGTTGAGTCCACATTGGCAAAGAGCATAAAATGAAACGCCCTTTTTGATCATTACTCCTCAGCTGAAAAAGGGAAACATACCGAATTCAAAAATGAAATGCATATTTCAATATTTAAATTACGGTAAACAATGCGGGCTCTCCAAGTAAAAAGGAAACATGATTGCGCTCGAGAATACAGATGGATCGAACGATCGGGGAAATCAATTTAACGAGAAAATCATGCGAAATGCAAAGGGCAAAATAAACAAAAAATATCATCAGCAAGAGGCAATTTGCAATTTGGAAATTTAATGAAACGAGTCAGAGAAGTAAATAACCCCACGATTATTTAGAGAACATAAATATTTATTTTACTTTACGCAGGCACATGCAGCGATAACGTATTCGGAGTCAAATTTACACATATCGTCCAAATCGCTCGGGCCTTTGTTACGTCGAAACATTATTCCCAAGGAGAACGAAAAAGTTTGCAAGCACTCAAATGAAATGAGGACGAACTGGGAAAATTTCAATTGAGAAAACCTGAATCAATTCTCTTTTAATATCCTTCGCTCCATCACCTCTGAGCAAGAATTAGCAAATTTCCCAAGGACAACCGAGATCCTAATTCAATTAAAACTCTGTTCAGGGGGGCTAGTACATTTCCCTGTGCCGCTTATGGCTTTCAAGGAAGATCTGGTATCCAAAAAATCACACAGCATAGGTGGAGTTGCAGTTGCCCAGAGAGTCTTGGCCGGAAATCGAAACCGGAACCTCCAGTGAGTAGGTGAACTACCTGTTTTGTAGATTTCGAAAAAGCGTTTGATAGAGTGAATTGGGAAAAATTAATGCGTGTATTGCAGAAAATAGGAATGGATTGGAGGGACAGGAGACTGATCCGCAACCTGTACATGTCTCAGACTGCTCAGGTGCGAGTGGGGAACGGAGAGTCTGAATGGGCAGTGTTAGGAAGAGGTGTAAGACAGGGTTGCCCATTGTCACCTGTACTGTTCAACGTATATGTAGAGGAAATGATTAAAGAGGCATGGGAAGAACTGGAGGTAGGAATGAAAGTCGGAGGGTAATTCCTAAAATCGGTTAGGTTTGCTGATGACCAAGCATTAGTTGCTCAGTCAGCCAAGGGGTTGCAAGCATTGTTGAGTGAATTGGAGGTTCAGTGCGATAAATATGGGATGAGAATCAATATTAATAAAACAAAGGTAAGCGGTATTCGGAAAATAAAAAAGCTAGATTTAATAATAAAATATGAGCTCATAAAATAGAGTAGGTCGAAATTTTTCCCTATTGTGGAAGTGCTTTGGACCAACGCGTTCAAAGTAGTAGGGACGTAAGGAGAAGAATTGCGCTAGTGAAAGAGGCTTTCACAAAGAGGGAGTTGATGACAGGGACGTTGAGTAAGGATGTTAAAAGACTCGTCAAGACTTTAATATGGAGCGTCATTTAAGTAGAAAGATAGCCGTAGATTGGCAGCTTTTGAAATGTGGGTTTGGAGAAGGTGAAATGGACCGAAAGGAAAACAAATAAGGAAGTAATAGGGATGGCGGGCGAGGAGAGGGAATTGCTGGAAGAAATCCTATGGAGGCAGGAAAAATGAATGAAAGGCGTATTGAGAGGCAGTGGGACGTTGAAAACGGTAATAGAGGGGAGAATGTTGGAAAAATAAGGTAATGGCAAGAAAGGATAGAGATGTTGGACGGGATGAAGGAAGGAAGTACAGAGAGATGAAGAGGGACCTGACGTAGAGTACTATGCTGGATTGTGTTTCGTTAGGAGTAACAAAATATATATTTGGTAGTTCTGTCCATCCAAAACCTAACTTAACCGGTACATTACTTAATAATAAAAATAATATTTAGATATATATGTGCACACACATATATGCACATACATTAACGTATTTCCTCACATCTTTTGGAGTATATCTTTTTATTATTGAGAGCGAGGAAACAAAACGAGAGATGCCTGTATTTTGGCGGAGGGATCCGCTTGGGTGCTACGACTGAAACAAAGGCCTCACGCCGAGGAATCGAGCACGGGAGAAAGAACTGTTATTGGGGTGGAGGGGGAGGAGGCGAGGAATGCGTGAGGAGGGTTTTTGCGACGGAGGAGGCGCGCGGGAGGGCCCTAAAATTTTCCATGAGATGTGCAGCCTAGTCTACTCCCAACCTCCTCCCGCATGAATATGAATGGGAAGTATTCAGTGAGCGCGCATATGAAGGAATTTTTTTCTCAAAGAACGACTTCTTCCAGAGGGAGCGAGAGTCCATTACTAAAGGAAAAAGGGGGCGTGTCGCGGGGGGATTCCGGGAGTGGGGTCTTGCGGGAGAAATGAGAGCGAAAGGGGAACGGATATGGAAAGCTTTGAAAGAACAGCTTTATTCATTCCTAGTCGACGTCCCGGTGATTTTCCCTCTATATATTGCCGGTGAAACTATTAATCGAGTCATCTTCATGAGTGTCAGCGGCATGAGGGTGTTATTTCCGTTCGGTTCCAGCAGTCGTCCCTTCGTCTCCCGTGAAATGCTTTGCCAGATCGGCGTCGGACATTGGATCACGGTATGCGATATTAGATCTCTTTGAACAGGAGCGTGAGTTCACCCAAATGATGGGGCCCGTGCGTTTTTGAATTATACCATTTTTAAATTTAACGAATGAAAATTTGGCAACGACATTGAAATTTGGAAAGTAGTTGACAATTCAAAATTTAATCTTTCCGACACATGAGTAATTAAACTTGTTGTCATTGAAAACATCGGATGTTTATTCGCTAACTTGCGGTACGCTCAAGGCATGTAATGAATTAACATCGGACTAAGGGAAAAATGTTATGTAAATCAAAGGTTAGTCGGTGGGACACGGGCACACTAGTGTTGTTTGGGATCACCCTGAAGCTATATGGAATAGATACGAGGGTAGGCTGAAAATTAATGCACACATGCATGCAGAGCGCGAACAAAAACAAATAGCAAGATTTGGCAAAAAGTACATTTCATAAAAGTACAATTCATAAGTTTCAAAATCTAATATTTATTTTTCATCCTAGTTACCGTTAAGGCTAACACATTTCTCCCAACGTGTAAAAAGCTTTTTTCTTTCTGTCACTAAAAAATTCTTCTGACTTTTCTCGAATCCAGGAATTGACTGCTGCCTTCACTTCAACGTCCGAGGTGTGATGATTACTCTTGAGGTGCCTCTCTTGAGTGGAGGAAAAAAATAAATGTGGAAAGGCGCCAGATCGGGGGAATAAGGAGGGTGTGGAATCGGTTCAAATTTCTGGTTTTGCAGAGCCTCTCCAATTGCGCGCGAAGTGTGCCCCAATTGTTCAATAATGAAGCCGACATGTTCCTCGGATATTCCAATATGGTTTGCGATACGCTTTTAAATGTTTCGCCGGTCATTTCATATCAAATCATCGACGAGTTTGCAATGTTTGTCGCATGTGGCAGTGATCGGACGCCCGCTGCGTGTTTCATCAAAAATTACGGTTTTCCCAGGCTCGGAACCACGAAATTTTACTACCCATCAATTTACAGTAGACCTAAAAATAGCATCGTCACCATAAACATCCTTTAAACGACAATGAATGAAATGAAGTAGGGCATCACTTTTTAAGTAACGCAGTTTAACTCGCGTTGAAATGGCAATGGACCCCGTCTCCATACTTCCGGTTCTCAAAATACACTGGAAGAAAGTAACGACCTCAAACCTTCGCATGCGTGTTGCGAGAGAATGTTAGTTCCACATGCCAGAAAGAGTGTTTCCAAAGGTCATTTTGCTTGTGGTACACATGCATGCGTGCATTAGTGTTCATCCTACCAGTCCAGTTTGGAGTATCATTCGCCTGTAATTGTTCCGCCTTTCTCAAGGTAATCAATTAGCAGGACCCCTTTCGCATCTCTAAACACCCTGACCATGCCCTCTCCAGCAGATGCGATCAACTTCGCTTTCTTTGGCACTGAACCACCGGCTTCCACCCACCGCTTCGACCGCTGTTCCGTTTCTGGCGTGTAATGGTGGACCCACGTCTCACCCATGGTGACAAATCGCCCCTCAAAATCAGTCGGGTCCTTATTGAATCGATTCAAACGTTGCTGCGAAAATCGTATGCGCATTTGCTTTTGATCATCATTCGGCAAATGCGCCACCCGCCTTGCGCAGAACTCTTTCCTCCCTAATTTTTTGTGTCGCCTATCGTCCAACATGATATCGTGCACTTTTTCGATGGTTTACGGTCTGGTTGCGGTTTTTGGTCGTCCTTCACGTGGGTATCGATTATATATACGTGTGTTTATGTGCAATTATATATATGTAATATTTTTATGTGTGGATGTGCGCGCGTATAAAATGTGTCTCTACTACAAAACAAATAACAAATATTTCATAAAATAAACCTTGGAGAAAAGCGAAACTTCTTCATGGTCTTGAATTTAAAGAGTTTGAATATACGACTTTATCATTTCCATATTTTTTTGGAAATTTGATGAATAGGGACTTATTGTTGAGAAGGGTATTAGGTGGTGTTTTGTTAGGAGAAATAAAATATTTAAGAGTAGTTCGTATTTAGTAGTTTTGTCCATGCAAAACCTAACTTAACTGGAAGATTACCTATTAAATCTATCTGTTCTACACCTAAACTCTCTAATTTTATTAACCTGGCCAGTTTTACCGTAGTACGATGGGGTTAATAATACATGTCAAAAACATCGCTAAAGAGGCATTCTAACAGTTTATGCAAGTGATTTAATATGCAATTTAACCTTCGCTCCATTGAGTGATTCCCAGCCTGGCTGCTCTAATATTTTGGATACACTACAAGATTATCATAACAAAGTTTTACAAATCTAGCTCCTCTACGCTTCGCGCGATCAAATTCGGCGATCTATCCAAATTCATGAGGCTCCCATATATTAGCAATGCATTCAAAATAGAGCATATCCAGTGAAAGATAAAATTGCTCTTTTACCTTTCATCACATTGACCCAGTACTCTTCCGACAAATCCTAATTTCCTGCTTGCTTATCCTCATATTCCCCGCATACGTTCGAACCAGAAGAGGTCGTGAGTCGGGGTAACGCCTAAGTACATATGTAATCGAGTCTACACCGTACAGTTCGGTGGCCCTGATGCCGTAGGAATTTGGGAGGGAACTGCTCTGGTTCCAAAAATCCATCACTACGTACTCTTTTCACTGTATTCCTAATTGCGATGTGACACAAACGAACGTTGCATTAAAGACATTTTGAAATTAATTCAGAGTCTCAAATATTAAGTAGCAATTACAAAAAAATATATTAGCTACTCTTCTGTCTGAACCATGCAAGATGAATTGTTTTAAATAATATTTTTCCCTCCAATCAGTGGCTTTGGTTTGATGACAGGTCAGGATCAAAGGATGTTTCAACGGTTGCCCAGCGCTTGCGTTGAAATTGCAGAGCGTGAACTTATCGTCAGAGGGACCAACACGCATTAATGAACATCGACAAAGCGACACTGACACAAAGCCCGTTTTTCTCCCATCAATGCTCCCTCCGCTGACGTGAAGTTTAACGTGACCGCTTGTTTTTTACGAACTGATTTCACGGCGAGAAAATTAATCGAAATCCCTATCGGTTCCAATCTCCATCCAATATTAAAAATCGCACCTTGCCAACGATCGATGACAGCACTCTATTCAGATTTAAACGCCAGCCTAGAACATTTAGCCGCTAAATATGTCGAGGAGGTGACTTATATATTTTCAATGTCCACCGCTTTCATCACTTCTTATCCCTTAGCTGACAGCAAGCGAGATGAGTTTGCCCGCAATATTTCATGAGCTTTAAAAATCTCAGTATAATTTTCACAAAATCGTTAACAACTAAAATATTGTAGTTTACTTGAGATGCCAGTCCGAGCGTAATTTTCAATAAACATTTTCCTAGCATGAACTGTTATTTAAAAATATATAGAGTCCCTAGTGTTGACATTGGGTATGCATGTCAATGAAAATCGGCCTCAAACTCCAGCGTATTCCCCCTTTCCAAAATTGTGGTGCCAGTATGCAAAGGCTGATCATTACAACAACTGTATCTTCGAGACCATAATCAGTTTTCTGTCAACATAGACATTATAAGAGCGGAGCAAGTGCAAATTTATGGCTGCATATTAGCAAAACTCTAGTATCTGCACCGCTAATATGCAATAATCATTAATAAAAACTGTTTGTGCGCCAAAATGGCAGGTAACTCTTCAAATCAAACCATCGACGCAAAAATGATTTGAAATCAATTTAATTCAATGTGAAATATTATTAACATAACGCTTCATCTATTGCATAAGGAGCAAACATAAAACATAACAAAGGCGAAACAGGAGGTTATTGCAGGCGAAAGACGAATTAAATGATCTTTCTGGGAAACAGTTTCCAGATGGAATTTTTTCTGAGGCAATAGAGGAGCAGTTAGAGAAAGAAATGCCAGCTCGGCAGTGGTGAAAATTATGAAGTGTTCAATTCAATTAAAGATGATGGCTGAGAAGAAATATCTGGCTGAGGGAGAGAATGACTGGGTTGACGATAATGGATTCCAGTTCCCTTAAAGAGATGGGGAAAAATGCCTGAGAATGAGATTAGCATGAGAGAGCAAGATGGATTAAACAGAGATCACAACGACAGACAGAGTGGAGGGAATCGAGGGATTTTTTAAATATAATAAAGTGTTGAATAACCTTTTCTAATAAGGATAGAGAACAAAATTAAAAGAAAGAAGAAATGAAAAATAAAAATTACTTCACGCTAGATCTCCAAAATAATGAGTAAACCATTCTTCATGATATGAGTAGATGTCAATACGTTCCAACGAAAAGACAGAAACACGCGAAAGAATCGTCCCAAAAATACCTTTGTCTTACGGCGGTGAGGTCTGACCTTTGCAATGATTTTTGCGAGTCGGAGGGGATGAGGAAACATAATACCTACTTCCTCCATGAAAAGGAATTGATCAATTTAATTTGCGACACAAATCACATACCGTAATATCAGCGCGAGCACTCCTGAGGTATAAAAGCTGCTCGTTCCTGGGAGATGCCCTCCACTGCGAGGCAGAAGCATTCAAATGCCCCAAATACTTACCATCCCGTCCAAAGAGGAATACTATACGTTTCTTTAATTTTATCACGCATGTGATTAAAATCACTACAAACTGAAGGCCATTCATTTCAATCAGACATAGCAGATTTTCGGATACTAAAGCCCCAATTGGGTGATTTACCTGTAAATACTCCGTTTCGTAAACTCATGACATGATTCCTAGAAAAACAAGATGCAAATTTATTCTGAATGTCTTCACATAGGCAAGGTATCCTTGAGCGAGGAGCGCCTGATAAGTTTAAAGTGCCTAATACTTTTTTGGAGGTGCCTTAACACCCCCCGCCACACGCCCTTGCAGAGGCTTGCGGGGTATTATGTAGATGTAGTATGCAAGATGGTCTTCGCATTTTACTGCTTTCATTATTTTATACGATAGAAAGGCCATCCATCTATCATCCTGAGCTTCCGGGGATTACAGGCTGTCCTTCCCCGTCAGGTGTCCTATAAGGGAGGCTTCAATGCATATTCTTCTATATTTGCGAACTTATCACCATCACTTTCCGCGATTAACTTGAGAAAAATTGAATTTAAAGAAGAGGATGGGGGAGAGGATGTGGAGCAAGGTGTATTCAACGCAAAGGTCACCGTAAAAGTCCCGTGAGAAAGACAAAAGACCGAATTTTCATTCACGAAATGCAAGAATAGCCGCAAATCTTCGGTAGATATTTTCTCACGCGCAGTTTTATCCGTATTCTTTCTATCTCTCCCTTGCTAAGTCTACTGAGCGGAAATCTCTGGAAATCATACCTCAAAGGATCCTTACTCTTTTACTAACTGCACATCGTCGTTGGGGGATGGAAAATTTTAAAAGTTCCCGGAGAGTGGTGTCGATACACGAGAGCGCACCGATAACCAACAGACAGAAGCGGGTTCTGATTTCGCAATTTTCATGCGGACCTTGGTTTGTCCACTGGCACTCATTATTGGCCGGCGTTCCGAAGACACCTTCCTCGCCAACGCCGGGAACAGCTTGAAAGGAGCACAGAATATCATTTTGCGAAGTGCAGCATTTTGAATGGGAAGAAAAAATATTGAATCTATTGGAGAATTATTCGCACATTTATTTGCTGCGGAGTACAAAATGGCAGGCAAATTACTCTTTACCAATGCATGGTTTCTTCAGGTGATTTTATATTCGATATTTATAAAAAAAATCGCATCAGAGTATCATTCATTATGTTTCTGATTATGCCCATTGCGCGAATTGACATTTCCACCAAAATTGGCCATATGATCGTTTCCGATTTGACCGAACCGACATTAGGGGACAGTATTGTATCTACTAAATTTTTATTTCAATGAATTCTACGCCCATAATATACGTTAAATTATTATATAATTTCATCTCACCTTGTGAAAATATTATTCTACGGATTAATGTTCATTAGCGGTTATGTTGGTAATTTAATGAATAAAATACGTTCCCTAGTCTTAGGACACAAGACCGTCATCATTTCTAAAATATCTAACTATGTAGTTACGTGTCCAAAAAACACTAACAAACGCAGGAAATTCAGTATTTTAAATAGTTTTTTCATGATTGTTTCTTCACCAATTATTCACTCTTTACTAACTTCCTTGAGCAGGTAGGACAGTTTACATATCTCGGAAGTGTTTTGGACCAACACGGTCAAAGTAGTTGGGACGTAAAGAGAAGAATTGCGCTAGGCAAAGAGGCTTTCTCAATGAGGAGGGAGTTGATGGCGGGGACGTTGAGTAGGATGTTAAGAAAAGACTCATTAAAACTCTGATATGGAGCGTATCTATGTACGGCGCGGAAACGTGGTCACTGAAGCATGAGGATAGACGTAGATTGGATGCTTTTGAAATGTGGGTGTGGAGAAGAATGGAGAAGGTGAAATGGACCAAAAGGAAAACAAATGAGGAAGTACTAGAGATGGTGGGGGAGGAGAGGGGTTTGTTGAGAGAAATCCTATGGAGGCAGGAAAAATGGATGAAAGGTGTATTGAGCGGTAGTGGAATGTTGAAGAAGGTAATAGAGGGGAGAATGTTGGGCAAGCGAGGAAAGGGCAGGAACAGGATAGGGATGTTGGACGGGATGAAGGGAGGGGAGAAGTGCACAGAGACGAAGAGGGACCTGATGTAGAGTAGGTTGCTGGATTGGGTTTTGCTTGGAGTTAAAAAATGTTTATTTGATAGTTGTGTCCATCCAGAAAACCTACCTTAACAAGTAGATAACCTTATAATAAATAAACTAATTTTCTATAAATAATCACGGTGTCTTACTTGAAATAAACACGGTATGCAAAAATTCGCCGTGAGAGAACTGTTGAATAGTTACATAAAACGAAGAATAACTTTTTTCTCAATTCTCAAAAATGACCTAAATAATAGATGAAAAATAAATTAGTTCATTTACCGGACTAATTTGATACAATAAAATATTAAACAAAGTTTTAAATCAGTGAATAATTAGTAATTAATAATTTATTTACGTAACTTTATTCCTCCTTTGCGTTCACGACATTAGCTCCGTGGTTAATAGTAAGATGCGTTCATTTTCCGACGATGCAGAATTTCACAGAGATATCCGTAATCCAGAAGATAAAGCAGTTTTATAAGATGATTTAAATGCTATGGAAAGCTGGGAAATTAGAATTTAGCTTAAAAAGGGCGAAGTGATAATTTTTTTTTAAAAAGATCAGGAACACCAAAATATAAAGTTTAGACTCGGCTAAATGCCAAGGCGTTGGCCTCGCTCACGACATCTCCTGAGTGTAACATATACGGAGAACATGCGGACAAACTAACAAAAAATTAGAGTATATTAGTAGAGTACTGGGTAAACGTGATAAAGAGGTAAAAAATGTTATATTTCGCTGGTTAGACCTCATTTAGATTATGCTGCTAGAATATGAATCCTCATCATGGTGGATTGATTGCTGGATTGGATTTGTAAAACGCTTTTATGACAAACGTATTGGCGTATCAAAATTACTTAAGTAAAATTGGAAATGATTCATGGAGTGTCCGCATAACAAGTTGAAGCTCTTGCGTAAATTGCTAGGAGGTCTCTTTAGCATTGATGTTTAAATATATTATTGTTCACATCGTACTACTGTAGTCGAGATCATGCTACATTTTTTAAATTTAATGTACTTCTTTTGGATAAGAGTTTATCAGAAAGCCCAACCTCTAACATTATAAACCAAATCAATAAGTGTTTATAAAACATGGAATTATTTATACGGTCTCACCAGTAGCATTTATAAGGAAGAAATTTGACTGGAAAACATCATCAGACAAGTGTTACGTGTCGTAGTTCCTGTCAAATATTTGGATAGACAGCCGTATGAGACGAATACAGAAGAATGTTTCATTTTGCACGCAGCCAAGAGTACATTACAAGTGGGAAAAGCCACACGTCCACAATCATTACGTGACTCATACTACCCTTGTGTATTGAGCGGATTGAGTTTGAATATGCAGTATTAGGAAGGTGGGTTGCCTAGAAGAAGACAAGGATTTCCGTTATCTCATCAGTGTTTCAATTTAATAAGCTGAAGAAATGGCGCATGGGAAGAACTGGAGATAGGGATGAAAGTGGGTGCAGACTTCATAAAATCAGCAGATTGAATAGTATCAGGCGTGATGTGTTGGAATTTGAACATAATCTACATCTACATCTACATAATACCCCGCAAGCCGCCGCAAGGGCGTGTGGCGGGGGGTGTTAGGCCACCACCCAAAAAAAGGAAAAAAGAAACACCGCATTCAAAACCAACACACACATGCAAACCCCAATCCACAACAGTGCACACATTCATTGCAACACCCCATCATTCGACGCGCATGCAACCACACATCTACCTATCCTCACTCCAAAAGCATGCAAGTACATACGCTTACCTACAACAAATAATTCCACCCTAGGATGCAGCAAGAAACCTATCACGAACGTGCCAGCTAGTTTATAGCAAGTAGCCAGGCGAAACACCACCACCACAAGAGCGTTCCGAATAATAAAGAACATATGATTAGGAACAATTTTCAAAGTTGATACTATCTGTTCTATATCATAAAATCAGACTTTCAGATAGTCCAGTTTTAATAATTTAGTTAACAAAAAGGTTTGCTGAGTTGCTGGGAGCGTTAAAAAATCATCTGCGGAATGAGAATCAAATTATAATAGAAAAAGACCAGGGTGTGAACAACGAGGAATACTAAGTTAACATTTCCTTAACATCTTTACTCACTATCACCGACTCCCTCCTTTTTTCTTTTCTTAAAACAGTTCTTCTTCCTACGCCCCAAGTACTTCGACCATATTCGTCTTAATGCCTTCCGAAATAGATCAATTCAATTAACAGCTCAAGCTTGATGGATGTACAATGGACAGTCTTAAGTGCGTGATGATGTTATCGTTTGGAATGAAAATGATGTTATAATTGTGCAATGAACTTAGAAGAGAGTTTACAAACGGCAAAAATGATGATATCATCTTGGTCTTTCCATAAGTATCTTCCTTTTAATTCCAGATAATATTATATTTCAGAAACCTTTCGATATACCAGACCAAATTTATTTGGCCTGGTATATCGAAAATCGTATATCGTTTAATTTTGATATGGCATTGAAAGATTAGACCTCCAAGGTGATTTAAGGGGGATGAACCCATCCAATGATCATTCATTCACCCGTTCCTCTATCTCTCACAAATGGCGTAATCATAGCAAATTTATACCCAATTCCCACGATGTATTTAGCTCAAAAACCAAAAATAAAAGATTCACTCGAACATTCGTTCCTTTACGATGCTAAAATGTCTCTCTATTTAAACCTAAGTGGAGAAAAAAATTTAAGGGCTAACTACCCCCGCTCTACCTTCTTGTAGCGTTTTTGGCATTTTGTAGATGAAGTTAAGACGGACGCGTGCCGTGGCATGCTTCATTCAGAACGATGCCACGCGGGCTCTTTTTGTGGGGGGGGGAATCATTGGAAGAAAGACGACTCAATGCTAGGTTAAACTTGCTAAATAAATTCAGATCCCCATGTTTCAGCACCGAGGTCTCGCAAATTATTCGCAATCCAACATACATAGGTCGCTTGGATCATGTGTACAAAATTCGGGAAATAGATGCCAGGACTATTAGACTCAAGGACTCCTTCTTCCCACGAACAATACGGGATAACAACTGTTGGGTTCCACTCGTAGATAACAAAAATGCCCCTTGTCACCCTCGGCGTCTAGGTAATAATTAGTTATACTCAATTTCATGCACTTTCACTAACCTCTTGTGTGTTGTGTCAAAACCCTCCCCGCATGATCGCATTGGAATGTCACTAAGTAATGTATTGCTCTTTACAGTTTTGCTCCCTCTGCTTTGTTTGTTTTTCAGTTTCCCCTTCCATCCCTCATCTCCTTTATGTGGAGGGACCCTCCCACTACCTTCAGCGTTGGGTCACATTCCCTACCTGTGTCCTATGGGGAGACCGTTGTATGTCCATATCATAGAGCAATTTCGCCTTCTTACTTTTAAAATTCCAACTTGCACGTTATTGGATAATCTTTTTACTGCACCCAAAGGTGCAATTGTTTGATTAGATGATAGTATATGTATTTGAATGCGCGTCAAATGAAAGGATTTTTGCATGAATGTGTGCGCCACTGTGGGTATATATTTGCATGTATGTATTGATTTTGCATGCGGTTTCTTCCCCTTTTACAGGTGAAGACCTAAAACCCCTTGCCACACGCCCTTTGCGGCGGCTTGCGGGGTATTACGTAGATGCATAGAGAAAACAAGTTCCATGGGAAATGCTCGTCGACCGACTCTCATTAAAAGTTTTCTAGAAGATATTTCACTTCGCGCCTAACTCTTCCCTGCCCCCGGTTTCTAAAAACATCCATCCAAGCAAATCAGTCCCGGGAACAGGAGTAATAAATAGCGGACGGCGGTGACTCTAAGCAGCATATAAAAGTGCGCAGGTGGGTGGTGGATGAGATTTTTATAGAGATAGAGTACGGAACAGCGTGCGAAGCGAAAAACGACGCCTAAAGCGAGCGCCCTCTACGTCGAATGGAGGGTGCACGTCGATGATTGATGATGAGGGCTAATAAACGGGACCATTATCTGGAGAGAACATTTTTTTGATATCAGTGTTCAAGAAATAATAAATCCTGGATGCAATCAATATCCTTAATGAAACAAAATAGGCATAAAGTATTTTCTTTTCCCCCAGACTATTCTTAGCGAGCTTCGGTAGTGATGTCCGTCGCAATTCTTGAGAGGACTATAATGAAGTACATATTCAAAATATAAACTCTCAAAATATTAAAGGTAATGAAGTACAGAATTGTTAAGACATGCTGCACATTCAATGTGAAAACTAGGACCCGAAACGGCGGCTAGAAAAATTAATAAAACATTGTAAAGCATCTTAATGATGAATTAATCGAGCTCTTACGGCTCATTGTTTTGAAAAATTGTAAAAAACTCCAACAGCCGTAAAAAGTTAACCTTTCAAAACAGGGTACAATTGGGATTAGTTGGTAAACGCCGTAAGTCAAAGGATGGGGCAAATAAAGAAAGGGAATGAAAGGTGAATACGAATACGAGCATTTCGGTCACAGAGTAGCCCTCTTCAGCGTACTGAAGGTAAATCGTCACGACAACACGAGTTAAGTTTTCCCTTTCCTTATTTACCCCATCCTTTGACTTGTGGCGTTTTCCAACTAGTCTCAATCGCACCCTGTTTTGAAAGGCTAACTTTTTACTGCTAGTGGATTTTTTTTCAATTTTTCAAAATATCTCAATTTAAATTTTCGAGCAAAGACCATATCTTCATTAGTACTAATGCCCTAGAATTAATTTTTAGCCGCTTCTCTGAGTATTCACCAATTTTTAAATCTTTCAATACCTTCTTTATCCAATGCTTCTTATACAATATTAGCTTCTTTCACTTAAGCACTTCTCAAAATTCATCATTCTTCTTTAAAACGTTCATTCATATATTATATTCCCCGGGAAACTAGTTCCTAAAGAACATTCCTACCACCCATCGGCTTTGGCTATGAACTATTATTAATAAATTTTTATTTATATATTAGGATCCAATTTGCTAATCCGCCAGATGGCAAGATTAAACAAATCAAAGTAAAATATGAACCAATCTAGGTATGGTTAACCCAACCAACCAAAAGTACAGTAAAACTTGTCAATATATAAAAATTAATGTTGCAACACAAAAATTAAAATTTGCAGTAAAATAGGAGAAAATAATCAACAGCTCTGAGTCAACGAATGAAGACGCGGCGTAAAATTCAAATGCTTATAGTATATTATTTGAGAAAATCAGTCGATGTACCACGAATATAGGGGAAAAACTGGGATGTTCTGAAAACTAACGACAGTCAACATTTAGATGCGAGAATGCGGTCCCTCGCCAGCAGAAGAAAATATTTATGGATTTTCAACTTATTTAGCGTAATATTTCTGGCTTTTATGGTAACTCAATCAGAATATAAACATAAATGTATACACAGAAGGTGAAGGGAGAATGGAAACACATGAGTGGGGTAGAAAACATACTTAGAATCGAATAATAAACTGGCAATAAACTAAAAGGAAGAAAATAGCGTATTGTAAGAGGTGGTGAAAGGATATGATTGCAAAGGAAGAGTTCAATTGCTGCATTGGACACAAAGGTGAAACCACAGGAAGTAAAAAGGGTAAAACCTTGCAAACAATAAGGGAATAATCAGGAAAATTATTGATTGGACGAGGAATACGCAAGGGAGAAGATAGTGATTAATAGAGGAACTGCATGAGGAAAACATAGACCTGCAGCTTTAGAAAAAGGGAGAATAGTGGTTCCAGGATCATCAATAAGAGGATAGAGAGAGAAAGAAAAATCATCCCACGCAAAAACAAACCAAAGTACGCAGTACCCCAGCCCAGACTTTACTGCAAATAATGAAGAAAGAAGACGCTTGGCTTTTTCACATAGAGTCTTTTTTATTAGGACCTAGGTTTCGTTAGAGCGTAACATCTTCAGGTTTAAACCTGAAGACGTTGCGCTGTGCATTTTTTTTATTACGCTGTGAATTTTTTTACCATGTTTGAACCTGATGATGCACTCTGCTACGCTACAACGAAACCTAGTTCGTGATAAAAAAATTCTATTTGAAAAAAGAAAGTGTCTCCTTCTATCACGAAGGGTTTCCACAACGGTACGCCTCAAACTGTATCATTTAAATAAGGCATAATCTTTTGGCAATGGAATGCCTTGACAGATAGCCATTATCTGCGCCACACCACTTGGAGATTGAAAATTGAAATTGGGTTCCGGCTCTCCAGTGACATGATTTCCTTCACCCTTTAACGAAAAACTCGATCACTCCCTCAGACGGAATAAAGAAAGAAGAAAGAAGACACGTAATTGATTTTCCAATATCAAATATACGGCACAATCGTTGAACCATTTGAAGCACGAAATTAAACCCTCCTGAGAATGGCAATTCGTGAACCGTCACATATCCCAGGTGAACGGTAAATAGGGTCCATATCAGTACGCAACTTACCCAAAGCTAGATCCTTAAAGTTGGCCAGTGAAATTATCCAAGAAACTGAAACTTAGAATGACGCTTACGAGTCATTTAGAATAATTAAAATAAGGAAAAATATCTTTGAACGCAAGGTTTGTTTCAAAAGTAGTAGGACTATGTCGATTAAAAAAAATATGTTGCGAGAATTGGTACATTAACCTATTAATGTCTTCAAATGTAGCACCCTTGTGCGTCCATACACCGCTTCCAGCGGGTCTTTCACGCCTAGTACACCTCCTGGAAGGCGGCGCCCGGAATACTATTAAGATTCCTCGTCAGGGCCTGTTGTAACGCTCCCACCGAGCCGTGGTGACGTCCTTTCAGCACGGATTTGAGAAGGGGGAAGAGGAAGAAGTCTGGTGGAGTATTGTTTCAAAAATTTGGATGAAGACTCACATGGTCGAGAAGCTCTTGGCAGATCTGCGTGCGAGTTTCCTTTCATACTTCCGGCAACACTCGTGGCACCGACTTCGCACACACATTCCCCAGGCCTGTTTCCAGTCACAACTCGATAAGGATACTAAGTTCATCAGAAACCATTGGAACAATGAATATAGGATCACTGTCCAACAAAATTTTCATTCATGCAAGATTTTCGTCACTTTTTTAAATCGAAGGGCGTCTTGAACGCTCGGCGTCCTCAACATCCTCTCTACCCTTCCGAAACAACTTGTGCCACTCAAAAACACCCGATATGGCGTATAACCATAAGCTATCTTGAGCATGTCATGAGTCTCTTTCCCAATTTTGCCCAGTTTCACGCAAAATTAAATGGCCCAGCGCTGTTTCAATAACCGTTTCAAGACGGAGAATAACGCGGTCAACTTATAGAGGTTTCGCAAACGAACGATCCCTATTGTGCAAAAGCTGGTAGCAAACTTTCGTGCGTAATTCTCCATTAATAGCATTATAAAAGCGTGAATAGATAAAAGAGTTTCTGGCGTAACTTGGTGGAAAATCTTCATATTGACATTTTAAAATTAAACAACTTGGCTTTTCCACTCAATTTTTTTTATTCTCACGACCTAGGTTTCGTTATGGCATAACATCATCACTTGATGATGTTATACCATAACGAAACCTAGGTCGTGATGGAATTTCGTCATGAGAGAATAAATCGGATATAATTATAAGAAGAATAATATTCGAGGTATCTGGAACAGGAAAGGCATAGAAAACAATGTAAATTTTTAAAAAATATTTGATATAAATTACGTAAGACGAAGCGTGGAAGATTTTACTGAAATTGATGGTTTCTTTGCCTTATCTAAAACCAAGATTTTGCAGAATTTTACCTAATCTGAAAGTGAACGATGAGTTCTTATGCACTTACATCGGTAACTGTTGACCTAGTAACCAATACCTGGGAATATTGATTACTTAATACATTTATCTTCCACACCTGGCGAAATAATATTACTTTTAGAGTTCAATTGTTACATCCAATTTTGCCAATCCATGCATACTAATCCCCGTCCTAATTATTGGATGGGGAATCCATATGACTTGAACGGCCAGGGGAGTTACCCAGGTTTTCAATTATCAAACGTGCTCTTTAAAATTACATGCGGAGGTCATTATAAGAGGACTGGAAGTAGACGAGAATATGCTTAAGTTTGATTAGCAAATAATCAAGTTTTCACTAATCACTCAGCCAAGGATTGTAATAATTCCCGAGTGGATCACAGAAACAATGTACTGGGCATAAGTCGAGGATTAATAAAAAGAAATTGAGTGTATTAAAGTTCTCCAGGAATATGAAGTAAAATTTGATTATTAAGTTGAATGAAGCAAAATAAAACTGGTAGATCATGTATTCAGCATATCGCTTAGATGAAAATGAGAATCGTTGCGTGCTCATAAAAGTATAGAAATGCGTTAGCAGTGGGGGTTATCTGGAAGGAGTTGATAACATTGGTCTCAAGTAAAGACGTAAATTTATTAGCGAAAACTGTAATTTGCGTTTTTTTACGATCCCAAAGTTTGATTGTGAGTTAAGGGCACGTGTTTAAATTGATGGAGGTTTTTGAGATGCTATTTTGAAAAATAACAAATCTAATTCGACAAAAAGAAGACAAAGTGAGATGGGAAGAGAAGAGGTTGTTGGGAGAAATTCGAAGGGTGCACGAAAAATGGATATGGGACACACTGAGAGGCAATTGAATGTTGAGAGCTATATTAGAGCTGAGGATATTTGATAAAATAAGGAGAGAGAGACCGAAAAATGAGAAATATTGAACGGAATGAGAGGAAGTAGATAGAGATTTATAGAGAGTATTTAGAATGAAGGTTTGCAGGGATGAAAATTCATTTATTTTTACGTTTGTTTTTCGGAGACGAGGGACTCTCGTTTAGCCAGGCTTAGAAAGCAGTAGTCCTTACATCCATCAGAATAATAATGAACTTGATCAAAGACTAATATTGATGGCAACAAAAAGTTATTATAAATAATCAATAAACATTGACGACTGCAACGATGAAAAAGTGGCACATAATGTTGGCGGATTGAGTCTTTTGGAAGAAATTCGAGTGGTTCAAGTGGATATTTTCCAGATTGACACCAAGTGGTGAGCATTTCTATCCTGGATCCAGAAATTAAGTGGAAATCTCGGGCGACGAAGAGAAACGAACTGTCTTCCCATCCATTCCATGTTGGAGTGGATTTCACACGACTTGGATCTTGTCACGAGGGGTCTCTAGTCTTAACATTATTCTTGGGGCAGTTTACTTGAGCTTAAAAGGAAAATAATCAAATAAATTAATTATAATATTTCTCAGCACATTCTAATCTGTGGAATATATGTAGATGGGTTTTTGACGATAGCAAATGAATGTTTGACGAGACTCAAGGAATTGATATGACAAAATTATTCCCTGTCACAAACTTAACATCACGAATTAAATTTCATTTTTAAAATTAATTTGTTCTTTTCAAGTCAATCAGAGTAAAACCATTCCTTAGAATATATATATTTGTGTTTGTTTTCATACGAGTTATATATTAAAGTTGTGTGAATTCACAGTTTTTAATAAAGGGTCTCTCACGTGAATTGTTCATTAAATTCGAACCCAATGTTCAATTTTGACGGTATCAAAACACTCCAGATACACAGTAAAACCTGTTGGCAATAGATGTAGTTAACTTCTCTGGGTGGTGGGACTTTACAGTACATTAAAAGTAGTGCAGCGGCCCAGTTGTTTGATTTCCACCCATAACATTTGGACGACCTACATTCCCTGGCACATAAACTCTTATCTCGCTCAGGGGGAATTTCGACGGTTGCACTGGGGTGCAATACCATCATTTCAATGCCCGACTAGCAGTAGTAATTGAGAGAAGATATTTGGAAAATACGAGTATTTTTACGTATCGTGCATCAATTTTATCGAAAAAATTAGGACAAAATTCCACGAACTCGAGGGAATGAGAGTAAGGAATATCTTTCCACTCCGATGGAGAGGCCTCGCTTCTCAGTTAGTCTTGATAAATTGAATTGGGGGAATATGAAAATAGAACATCTCGTGCATGTGTTATCAAATGGGTGTAGGCCTGAATGAAACATATTCTTCGAACCTAATGTAAAGATGAATATTAAATTGTTAAATAAGTTTTGTTGTCGGGAATGACCAAAGGGCGCAATATCTGATGATTTTATTGAAATCCATCGCCGTATTTTAGTCATACTTAAAATAAGAAGTTGAAGGAATGCCCATAATTGTCAACTTTTGCGGTACTCTCTGTGACATCGATTATCTCAATATTAAAGGAATCAAATATACTTTTTTATCACGTGACGGTTTTTATTTTCTAAACATGGCATTATGCTTCATAATATGAAGCCAAAGTAAAATGACAATGTCGTACACATTTTGTGGACTTTTCACCCGGGTTTATACGAGGGCGAGGACTTCTCACTCGTATATACCTGGGCTTCTAAACGACAACTTGTATCGGATAATTCCCATTGGGCTTCCTCGTTCCTAAAGGGTTCACCTCAAGCTCCATCGCGAGAATAAAATGGATAAGTCGACAGTAAATTATACATTCTTTTCCATGCTAGTATATTGGACAAAGCTATGCATTGAGACATTTTTATTCTGGTGAAAAAAATAACTCAGATTATTCGACAGATTTTTTAGCCTTGTTATTTCTAGTTTCGCTACGCTGAAGAAGCGCACTTTCCGCAAAAATCGGCGCATCATCATCATGGCGCCTTGATTACTGCACACCAACATCTCAACACAATTAAAAAAATACAGAAAATAGTTTCGACAGATATTCATAAGTACATTAACAATAGTAATAATGTTTTGGATCCAGGTGGAATCTTTAAAACTGGCTTAAAGCATCACAAAAAGACTGTTTATATCCTAACTAAGCGGTTACATATTTTCATTTCGCGTGTTTCTTGATATCTGTATTGCTTAAAAATCCTTTTCAAATGTCACAATTGCGTTCATTCTATTCTGCAACTGTCATAAAATCAATTCTGTTTAGTATTACCTTATTAATGACAGCTTACATTATAATAAAATTTAGGAAAGATTGAAAAGGAAGCTTCAGGAAACGGATGAATGCCTAACTATATGCAAACCAATCAAACGACTGCCAGTTCTAATAATATCAGCAATTAATAATCTGATAAAATTTATTTTAACACCCGCAGGGCCAAAAAAATTTTAACAAACCGATGTGAGTCTATTAGCATTCCAGGCACCAACTTCCACCCGCTTCCTCTGCAGTTAAAGATAGGCAAGTGGCGACGAAAAGAAAAGCTGAAGGGATGCGTGTGAAAATGGGACGCAGGGGAAAAGTGTGATTCAAAGAAACTCAACAGGAAATCGTTTGACAGCGTTGTTGATGTAAAATGGCGCTGGATGAAATAAAATGAAACTACTACATCTAAAACTAAAATAATATTTATGCAAAAACTTTTCAGACTTCATTTTGTGGCAATATTAATTATCCACACGAATCCTTGGCTATATTTTTCCACACAAATTAATTTTAATGTTTTTGACAGGTGTCATCAAGAACCATAGATGGTGGTCATCCCTTGAAACCATATTGGTCTTCATTAACTTTTGTGTCGAACATTAAAAGGTCCATTTTCTTTTAGAAATATGTATTGCAGAAAAAGTACTACGCACGTTTCGTGATCTTACCTGAAAATATATTTTCGAAGATCGTGAATTTAATGTGAATTTCACGTTATCTTCACACTCTCTCCCTCCACCTGTGCTCCCTGTGTTCGTGCGATGCAATTATACCCAACTCGTTGAGATTTATCCGTTACGATTGGTCGTAATGATAACTTCTTAAAACATTACATTAGAATTTGCAAAATAAAAATGCATGTTCCATTAATTTGTTTAAACTAACAGCCTAACCAACCACATATTCAACAGAATAAAAAGTAATCCTCCAGTTAATAGTCGAACTCATGATCGACAAATGTTTAAATGTGTATATTCATTCCAGTATCAGGGATTGAAGTGATATCAAAGTAAAATAAACGCTTATGGCCTCCTCCTAATTGACAAGGAACCTCATTGTGACACGAAAGACGGTTCAGAAGACTCATAGGCACGCGAAAGAAGTTTGGGAAGCACGAGGAAAGGAAATATGTGGGGTGTCTATTTCTCTATTTGGGTACGAGCAATTTCTAATTCTCTCCAGCCCCAGCCCCTAAAGTTACAGGATATAAGGTTTTAGAACTAAATTATTCAGTCATATCATCTTCACCTTGAAAAACTATTTTTCTGAAAGAGCCTTGGGCAACAATTTCATTCGTTTTTATTTCTCGAGAATCCTATTTTAAGCTGAATAAAGCTCACATACACTACAAGACGTGATCCTACCCGTTTGGTAATGAGGCCCGATTTAGTGGAATGGCATATACAAGAATGTGTACAAGTACTTGTATGTCCACGATATTTCTAATATAATTAAATCAATGAGACAAATAAGATTAAATTTTCCTTAAGCATAATATCCTTTCTTTTTAAATGACTATTTTCAGGTGCTATCCCGTTTAGTGATAATGGAGAGACAGTTCTTTAAAGTGCGAGTATACAGAATTTTATCGTCTCATCATGGACTAATAACTCTCAGAAATTAGTCCGAACGAGTATTTTAATCTGTCTTTGACAGTGTCTATTTCTCCCTCACTATATTCCGGTGGTGAAATTTATCGATAAAATTTGGTGACATAATAATTACATCTTTGATGCAAGAAATCTTACGTGCCATCTACCTTTAGGAAAATATCTTGCCTATTCTCTTCGTGAATCAGGGTGCTACCAACCCAATTCCTCCAAAATACCCGACACATTCTTGCTCTCTCCTCGTTAACTCTTTTAACGAGCCTAGAGGATTTTCTCTGAACTTTATCCAATTCTTTAATTAAGTTTTTTCCCATGTAACCTGAATACTTGCCATGAATTCCAAATGTGGCCTAATTAAAGCGAAGCAACATCTCTTTTCTACTTTTCCATTAAATTTTACTACAGCCCCTCCAATGAAACCTCGCTTCCATAAGGCTGACCTGCATACTATATTCCTCTGTTTAGTGCATCCCATGGAGGGTTTTATGTCATTGTTGCACCCAAGTGTTAAACTTCTGCCCTAATCTCGTTAAATAATAATACAGCGGATTTATTCAGGAGAATTATACCTGGAGATTTAATTTTCGTTGCCTCAGCAAACCAAAAGTCGGTAATCAATTACCATAAGAGAAGGAATCAAGTCTTTCCTTACACTACTAAATTGAGCGTCAGATTAAAATGGAAAATCAGATTAGATCCTTAGCTAAAAAGCTGCTCTAATTTCAAAATTATTATTTTTAGTTGGTAAATCTATATCTGAACCTACACAATACCCAGCGAGCCGCCTCAAGGGCATATTGCCGGGGATGTTATGCCAGCAGTCCTATCATTTGAAAATGAACAAACCTTCATTGGGATATAAATCCACGCCTGCTGCATTCAACAAAGTAGTTTCCTCGACCTTACCGTGTCCATTGAAAACGGAAAACATGCCTTTACCATCTTCCGTAAGCCAACCTGCACAGAACAAGTCATACACGCCTCATCTAAACACGCAATAAACCAAAAATTGGCAGCATTTCATAGCATGCTACACAGAGCACTCAGCATACCACTGTCTAACGAAGAACTCACTAAAGAAATATCCCTTATCAAACAAATAGCTATCAATAACGGCTACACTGAGGCATTAATTGACACATTATTAAACAAAAAACGAAAAAAGTTAGCCATAAAACAGTTTTACACTCCCCCTCCACCCACCGAAAAAGAAAAATGGCGACGGATTAGATATTTAGGTCCTACCTCCGGAAAAATAGGCAAACTCCTTAAGGACCTTAACATAAGACCGGTATATTACAGTGAAAACAATATGAAGAACCTGCTCCCCAAAGTGAAGGACTCCACTAACAAGTTGGACCAAAGTGGAGTCTACAGCTTGGAGTGTGCGGACTGCGCGGCATCCTACATAGGACAAACGGGAAGGAGCCTCCGCGTCCGGGCAGCGGAACATCAGCGGGACTTCAGTACCAAAAAAGGGAATTCCCAATTTGCAGCTCACCTCATCAGCGCAGGCCACAACGCAGACTTCATACCAAAACTACTACACAAAGAGGAGAAAGGAAAGAGGTTGGACATCAAGGAACAATTGGAGATCTTAACCGCCTTAAGGGAGAAGAAAACATTAACAAACGACCACCTCTTTCCCTTCCATTCCCCTCTCCTGGACATTCCACAACTCATCCCTAATGACGCCTACGGCCATCTACGCCCCCCTGCGAATAACGTCCCTCCATAATCCTTCCCTAGCCCCCGCTACTCACAGTCAACCACTCTCACTCACTCTGACCGCCCCCACCCAGGCAGCGCGTCCCGCAGTTTCCCCCCCCCCACCCACCCAACCCACACCAACTTGGACTAGTATGTATATGTGTGAAAAAAGAATATTTTCTTTGTACGTTCCTGAAGATGCTACAGTGTAGCGAAACTAGTAGAAAATAAATAAGTTATTTTATGTGGAAGCTGCAAAGTTATTTCCAAACTCCTGTTCGCAATGGATTTCCACAAAGTCTCGGCCTCAACCATCAGTCATATTTTTAATAGTTCCATATTCTCTCTCTTTTCTCGTCTCATATAATAATCCTTTTAAAAATTCCCGATTACTAATAACCCAAGGAATATTAAGCGTAACATATTCCCAGAATTTTCAAAATCAGCCATATGAAAACAATGCAGATTCCCTCAAGGCCGAATAGAACTCTTTGTCTAACATTCATCTATGCAATTTTTTCAGAGTGTAAAAATCACTCGCCTTGACCGGAATTCGAACCCGAAACCTTCGATGTCCGGCCGAGTGCTGTAGCCAGTTAAGCTATCGAGGCGGCATCTCCCACAGCTTCTTGGAATCTTGTATTAAATTAAACCTAAAATATATGGACCTTAAAAACGGAAATTACTCTTGTTGATCATTCCTCCTGTGAAAATGTTCGATGTGAGTTATTGAGTGTATGTCTACATAATGAGGGTGATTGATTGCTGGGCACCAAAACGAGCATTCTTGAGTGACTCATGTCATCCCTCTTTGAGAAACTCAACCACAATTTTTTTTAGAGTCAACTGAAAAATAAAAACCCGTTTACATTGGACACCATCCAAAAGTGTTCATGATTAATGAGGAAGCGTTCGTTTTTCGTCACTGTCACTTAGATTGTGACCCGCCCAGCGCTCATGCGCAAGTTTTGGTTGTTAATAATATTGATCCATTAGCATTAACTCACATTCCCCTCGGACCCCAATGTCACCAGTGATGTTCAGATGGCTACCGGTTGTATTCTATATCCCATCAATCGAATTATGCGAGTGAAACGGAATACGGATACGAAATAAGAGAAATCGGTTCCCGCCGACCATTATTTCATATGGACCAAATATGTCTGATTTCCGAGTTCATTTCTCTTTCCTCCCAATCTAAATTTTAGTTCAATTATCAAATAATTGGGGAATATTAAACTTCAATCATCTGTTCGTATCAATCGCATTTTTAGAAACGGATGAGAAAACCGGAAGACTCGAAAATCTTAAGGAAGTCATAACACGAAATGAATAAGCATTTGGCGCAGGTATACACAAGGGGGCAATAAATTGGGTTGAAGACTTCCTTTCAGACCGGGAACAGAGGGTAGTCCTTGACGGCGCTAGTTCTTCCAGCGTAAGAGTCACCTCGGGGGTTCCTCAGGGAAGTGTTATCGGACCGTTACTATTCTTGATTTTTGTTAACGATCTGAACCGCAAAGTGAAAAGTAAGATAAGGATGTTCGCGGATGACACAGTGATTTATCGGGAGATATCTGGGGATGAGGATCGTTTAATTCTAGCACGTGATTTAAATAGCATTAATGAATGGTGTTCAAAATGGGGATTGCCTTTAAATCTTAATAAATGTTCGGTGGTAAATTTCTTTAAAAGATCCACGGGATTAGTTTACAAATTAGCTGGAGTTGACCTTGAAGTAGTTGATTCGGTGAAATACCTAGGTGTTACATTCACTAAAGACTTAACTTGGGGGACCCATATACGTAAAGTCTGCGGGCAAGCATATAAAAAATTAGGATTTATTAGACGCATTGTCGGTAGAAGTGACTCCAAGGTCAAGGAACGTTGTTATCACGCTCTTGTAAGGCCCCATTTAGAATATGCATGTAGCGTATGGGATCCGTGTGAAAAAGGCCTCATTCGGGAAATTGAGAAGGTCCAACGCCGGGCAGCTCGTTTCGTGAAAAACTGTTACGATAAAACGAAAAGCGTCACTGAAATGCTTATGGAGTTGGGATGGGAATCATTGGAAGAAAGACGACTCAATGCTAGGTTAAACTTACTAAATAAATTCGGATCCGCATGTTTCAGCACCGAGGTCTCGAAAATTATTCCCTCTCCAACATATATAGGTCGCTTGGATCATGTGTACAAAATTCGGGAAATAGATGCCAGGACTAGCAGACTCAAGGACTCCTTCTTCCCACGGTCAATACGGGATAACAACTCTAGGGTTACACTCGGAGATAACAAAAATGCCACTTGCCACCCTCCGCGTCTAGGTAACAATTAGTTGAACTCAATTGCATGCACTTTCACTAGCCTCCTGTGTGTTGTGTCAGAACCCTTCCCGCATGCCCGAGCGTCTTTACGAACTTCATGCTCCACCCTTCCATTCCTTGTCCCTCTCCGCGGGTGTGCCCTCCTCCCACCTGCAGCGTTGGGCCAGATTCCTCACCTTGGGTGGGAGAGAGTTTTGTGTGGAACGCTCTTGTGGTGGTGGTGTTTCGCCTGGCTACTTGCTATAAACTAGCTGGCACGTTCATGATAGGTTTCTTGCTGCATCCTAGGGTGGAATTATTTGTTGTAGGTAAGCGTATGTACTTGCATGCTTTTGGAGTGAGGATAGGTAGATGTGTGGTTGCATGCGCGTCGAATGATGGGGTGTTGCAATGAATGTGTGCACTGTTGTGGATTGGGGTTTGCATGTGTGTGTTGGTTTTGAATGCGGTGTTTTTTTTTCCTTTTTCTTTTTTCTTTTTTTTGGGTGGTGGCCTAACACCCCCCGCCACACGCCCTTGCGGCGGCTTGCGGGGTATTATGTAGATGATGTAGATGTAGACAACAGAATATGGATTTTTCACTCATCGAGGGGTAATGAGGTGGAGTGGATGACTGAAGCAGCAATTTAACTGGTTGGGGTAGTCATTTAGATTACATGTGGTGTTCAATCTTCATCCTATAGCATTCATATATTCCATTTGCGTCTCGCCCATCGGTAGGTTTGACAAAATTGATCCTTTAAATTAAAAGAAAAATCCCGAATATTAATCGTGATGACGTGAATTGCTTTTTTGGTACGATTTGAATGAGCATGAAGCGGTTGAAACAAGTATTCTTTGTATCCGTACCATGTGACACAAAAACTGGGATTTTCTGAAGAAGGAATTCAATTTTACATCTTCATGTATTTATTATATTTTAAATCAGGACACGGTGATTCCACGGAATTGATCAAATACAAATTCTTATTAATGGAGAAATGTTTTTTTTTCAAATAAATCATTCGAGGAGGGAGTGAAAAGTGTATAACTATAATTGAGACTTTTCAGATTTAATCAATGTCACTTTAAGGCCATATTTATAAAGTACCCCAACAAAAAGAAACATGCATCCCCTGCATTTATGCTGGTGCCCAACGAAAGTCCAACTCCATTGTCAGATCAATTCTTTTTTCTTCGTATAACTTTGCTACCCTTTAACAATGAAATGTGAGTGTCAAATAAAAACGTGAGTCCGTGGGCGCGTGACATTTGGAACAATGCCGAACGCCGTCACGTGACAACGACCTCAAGAGACCTGTGGGCCACGGACCAGCCGGTTTTTCCAGAGGAAAAAAGGAACCCATTCTACAGATGCGTCCTCGGTGGACACGGAAAAAAGTTATCAAAATGCGAGAAATATATACGACCGGGGAAATATTATGATAAAAGTAAAGTTTCAACTTCCTGTGCGCAAACAGTTTGACAGAAATTAAGAGAAAATCTCAGAAGCTGCAGGCACTGCGTCTAGCGAAACGTGAAGACCACGAACATCTCAGGAACGTTGTCTTAGGAGTCAACCGACAGTCTTGAACATGCCACTTTAAAATTTTGTAATACATTTCAGTATTTTTTGTAATCCAATTCCATTTATTAGTTTGCATGATTCACGCGATTGTTATTGAATATCCCTTGTGGCGGCTAGCGAGCTCTTGTGTGGATGAGGTTTAGTATCCCCTAACTATTTCGGACTGGAAAATATCTGTGACTGAAGAAGGTGAAATGGACCGAAATGAAAAAGCACTAGGTTTAGCTAATGAGTAGAAGGGATTGTTTGGAGAAATCCTATGGAGGCAGGAAAAATGGATGAAGGGCGTATTGATCGGTAGTGGGATGTTGAAGACTGTAATAGAGGGGAGAATGTTAGGCAAATGAAGAAAGGGCAGGAACAGGACAGAGATGTTGGACTGAATGAAGGCAGTACACAGAGATGAAGAGGGAGCTGATGTAGAGTAGATTGCTGGATTGTTTTATTAGGAGATATTTATTTGGTAGTAGTGTCCATCCAAAATTTACCTTAACCGGTGGATAACTTAAAAAAATAGTTATCACATTCAACATCGTAAAGTGTTTAAAGTTGGCTTTATACTCGTGGACTGTGGCGTTCCGCGCACGACTATGAATGCCTGTGACATTGTATGTACGTAATTTCATCGCAACATCTTGTTCCTTTTAAGTCCCTAGAATTTCGTGGTGTAAGAGGACGCCTCGATAACTTAGCTGACTAAAGCCGGCCGGATATCGAAGGATCTGGGTTAGAGTCCCGGTTAAGGCGAATGATTTTTACACTCTGAAATTACTGCATTGTAATGCACATATAGCGAATGACTCCGTCAAAAGTTGCTGTCGCGGTACCTTCCACAGTTTCTTTTTTGGTCCGTCCACCGCATCCAAGAGCCGTCGGTATTTCGATGCAATAATCTTCGTTAACCTCGGTGTTCCCTAAAGTTTCAAGTGGTCGCACATTTAGGCACGGGAGTGTTAAGTGCTCCCGATCGCAGTCCCAGCTCGCCCCCGATCACCAAGCGAATCTCCGCTCATTTCGCGAGCCGCCTGAGGACGCCCTTACCCTAATGCGCCCTCAGCTCTCCAGTATATCCGAAAGGGTTGCAGCAGTTTGGTTGGAGTATTCATAGCCAAACTCTCGCCTCCTACCCCACCACGCCCTTTCCCAAAGGGTCTTAATTGCTATTCCTGACGACCGGCGGCGGGAGCGCGGGGGGCGGAGTGGCCAACATCACAGTCGGGCCACTCTCCACAGTGCCCCTCAGCTGAGCGACTCCGTAATCCCATTAAGCGCCTTGACTTGAGCGTTTATGAACTCTTCCCGAGGTCGTGAGTTGTGGAGGGACAGGTCTGGGCATCACGGGAAATCATTGGAGTTGTCAGGGGAGAGTTCGAGAGAGCACCAATGGTGGCGAGAAACCACGAGGTGTGGGGAGAGTTATATGGAGGGAGTGAAGGCGGGTGACCGCAAAATCAGGAGGCGTTTCGAAGGTGCGCGTGCCTGAGGACCAGGTTGTTCTCCAGGCGTGAGGATTAGGACGAGGGAGGGGTGCGGCCGGACGGGGATCGAAACCGCGAGCGATGCTCCGAGGTCCCTTAATATCTCCCCTGAGCTCCTTCTGCGGAAAATCTGCGAAATCACTTGCCCATTCCCCTGAGCCAACGAACTCCCATTCCTGCTTCTCCCTTTTGATATTAATCTTAGAATGTAGTCAAATGTAATGAGAAAATGAGGAAGAGATTTAGAGCCGAGGAGGCCACCCTTGCAATTCGTGGCAATTATTCGGGACCCGTCGGAGGAGGAGATGATAAAGGAAGGGGAAAAACGCAAAGAAACCGTTCAACCCCAACAAAACTTTCTCGAAATATAAATCCAAAAACCCAATGCATAGGCTTCCAATATAATAAAAAACTAAATAACGCATTTAACCGTTCGACCTTTAATAGAGAAACAATGAAATCATGTCTCATCTAGAAACACGATGACTTGAGGCACAATTATATTTAAAAATATTAACTGAATATGACCTAAACTTTGAAGGTAGATATTGGCTAGACAAATACTCAACACGCCTAAATTCCTTAGATTAGTATAACAATAATACTAGTAATACTAATAATAGGAGTATATCTAATACCCCACACTTCGATAACATTTACTTTAATTCCGCATACTCCCTTGCTCCCTTCATCCCGTCCACCATCCCAATCCAATCCCTGTCATTTCCTCGTTTTCTTAAAAACCTTCCATTTATCACATTCTCCGATATCCCCATTAAAATTCTTTGAAACCATCTTTCCTGCCTCCATTTGATTTTTGCAGAAAACCTCCTCTTCTCCTACTGCATACCTAGTACCTGCTCATTTCTTTTCCTTTCTGTCCACTCCACCTTTTCCACCCTTCTCCACATCCACACTTCGAAAGCCTACATTCCATTCTTGCTTCTACGGCCTGGTTTCCGGGCATCGTAAAATCACGCTCTCCATATCAACATTTTTACCTGCCGTTTTTAATCTCCTCATGTATTGTTCCTGTCATCAAATCGATCAATTTTGAAAAATTTACTATGCCAAATACAAGTTTTTTCTTGAATCGTTATTACTAAATAAAACCTGGTCCAATCACTTGCAAATTACGTTAACTGCTCACTTTTTTCCCTTTCTTTTAAAATTAAAAAGATCTTTCCCATTTCCCTAAACATTATTACTTTTAATTCGCGTAAATTAATTTTTATCTCAAAACTATCAAACTTCTTTTCAAATGCGGTCAGCAATGACTGTCGGCTGACTGGATAACTAAAGTTCCATTTTGCGCTACCCAAACGATTTTATGAACTTCTAACCGAATTTAATTTGTTTAATTTCTAGTTAATTGTCCAGTTTCATTTCTACCATTTTAATCACACATTGATTTCTTTACAATTTAAAACAGCATTGACAATGGATTCTTCTCTTTCTAGCCATTCCATCTCGCCATACTATCAGAAAATCACACCAGAGCATTCTGGGACATGTGCAGCTTACGTATTAGTCTCCTTTTCCTCAAATGAATCTCTACAATGCATTCATTAATTCGACCCGATTAATTACATCAAATGCCCTCTCAAAATCTCCGAAACAGGCAAAATACATGCTCATTGTACGTACGTTCCTTCCGATAACACGCAACCACATTACTGCAATGGCATCACGCGTTCCTCTCCCCTTCCTAAACCCAAACTGATCATCCCCTAAGTAATCATTTGCCCTACTTTCCACCCTTTTGCTAATGATCTCCAGAACAACTTTAGCTGCGTGGGATATCAAACGCATTGTTCTGTAGTCCTCACAAAACACCGCCTTTACCTTTTTCCGAATAGGAACTAACACTGATCTCACAAAATCTTCCGGCCAAATTCCTTCCTCATAAATTCCACAAATTAGACCACAAAAAAACATCCTTCCACATTTTCCGAGACTCTTAATCACTTCCGCCGGAATGCTATCTATACTCCCGGCTGTATTTGATTTGAATTCCCTTGAGGCCCTTTCCATCTTGCCTTCAAGGGTGCCGTCCCCTGTAAACCCTCCGAATACTCGAACGGCGTCATCCACCACGCTTTCTGTCTCCTATTCGCCTGCCGCCTCACTTTATTATTCCTCTCTTTTTTACTTCCTTCTACCTCACTCGGCGCTTCCATTTTTCATTTCCTTCAATCCCTTGTTTTTAATCATCTCATCCGTTATCTATTGTTTCACTTATCCTTTCTCTCTTTGCCTTTCCCATGGATTCGTTTGCGGTTTCGAATTCTTTTTCTTGATAGCCTTTTAATTTTTTCTTTTCCTGTAACCGTCTCTTCGTCGTTACTCAGAATTACTTCCTCTTCCTCTCGGTACTCCCTTCTTTCCGTCCAATCTAATGCTTAAACATTCCATTTACTTCGCCATCTTCAATGGTCTATTCTTCCGAATCTAAAGTTACACTTCCTCAGTGCAAAATTATGATTCTAACCATGAAAACACTTATAACCAAATTATGATACTAGGCATAATATAGTAGAACTGATATAGCTCCGTATCTCCGAGACTTTTCTGTGTTTATCTACGTCTATTGTGGTGTCTCAACCAGGTATCGCTCATCATTTTCTCCTGCATAACTCGCCTTCTCTCCAAGGCCATTCCTTGTTCCTAAACTGCCGTGTTCTACCTCCCACCCTTCTCACACCACCGTAAAAAATTCTGATTCCCCTTAAGTCTTAAGTACTTACTCCCAGTCAAAAATCATTTCCGCTAATTAATCATATATCTGTATAATCTGTATCTGTATAATTCATTCAACAATGCAATCTGTATGATTCTATCTCCCTATGATTACTTGTCGACACGCAGGCCTATATAATGATTACGCCCGTTGATTTAGATTTTTTTTCTACTAGTAAAATGCTAACACCCGCCTGCTCTATTTAACTGCCCTTCATATCATTTCGTTCTATATTATTGCCACCACCAAATGGCTCCCCTTTCCCTCCGCTATATATTACTCCATAACAACCGCTACTGTAATCCCCAGTATCCTCAATTTCATAAAACTTATCACATACCTGTAAATTAGTCAAATAATACAAATAACACCATTATTAATTATCGATCATGTTTCGAATGGAAGGAGTCGAAGAAAAAATTACGGTGGGCTAAGTTCGTTTTTGAATAAAAGGGACACTGTGATAAATTCGCACAGCTTCCGGGGAGCGGAAGCGGACGCTGACCACATTTTAATTGTTATAAAGTGTAGCGTCCGTTTCAAAAAGGTAATGCAGGGGCGGCGGGTCAGGAAATAGAATGTAGAAGCATTAAATGGATTAACAAGGAAGGAATATCAGCAGGTTGAAGAGAAAATCATGGATGAGGGTAAAGAGCTGAGTACTATCGAAGAAAAATGGGAATGTATCAAGAAAGTGATATCGAACCATGGGTCATGGATGAGATGATGGCAAAGATGGATGAGAGAAGAAGATGGAAGAATGTGAACACAGAGTTAGGCAAAATGAAGTACCAAGAGTTAAACAATAAGTTGAGACGGGCCACAAATTAACCAAAAGAAGAATGGTGGAAGACGCAATGCGAGGATGTGGAAATTTTACAGAGGAAGGGTGAAATTGGTGCGCTATACAGCAAGTTTAAGTTATTATCGGGAAGTAAGAAGGCAAGATCTGTGCTAACAGTGAAAGATACGTGGGGTGAGATAATAGTTGAATCAGAAAAAATCCAATAGAGATGGAAGGAATACATTGAAACACTGTATGGTAGAGAACTTATGCCAAGAAGGTTAGACATAGAAAAGGAAAATGACGTAGAAGAAGATAGCTTAGCTCCAGGCATACTCGACGGCAAAATAGAAAGGGCATTAAAAGAGATGGAAGCAAATAAGACCGTGGGGGTAGACAACATTCCTGTAGAAATGTTGAAATGTTTAGGAAGATGTGGGAAGAAGACTCTGTATGGACTGATTCGTAGTATCTATGAGGAAGGAATTTGGCCGGAAGATTTTGTGAGGTCAGTGTTAGTTCCTATTCCGAAAAAGATCAAGACTACGCCATTTGAGGGGCACTAATTTGAATGAGCAAAATGAATGAACTAGCAGCAGGCAGTTCTCGGACGTAGAGATTCAATTTCCGGCACCGGTTGAATATTCGCGAATTTATTTTTTTTAAACAGCTTTTCAGTTAGATAAATCATGTTTTACTACCAAGGTTTAATCCAAACAAACCATCAATTCTAAATTGTCCCCAAGCTAATTCTTATTCCTAAAAAATAATCTCTTTAGTTTGTTGGCAGTTATTTAATCTAATTTTAAACGTCATAAGTTTCATTAGGCTAGGGATTTTTTGTTCACGCTGTTCTTTTAATCTTAAACAATGTTTTTTGATCTATTTTCCATTGTTTTTTTGTAAATCTCACTTCAGTATGAATCACTCTCTTATTCCACGAAGGTTGCCTACGTCTCCAGAGTGATTTGTTATTTAACGGCTCCTGTATTGCTCAGAAGTCAAGTAGTTAGTAGTCTTGGGTAACCCTCTACTATATCCCATGCGCAGTGGGTGGGCACCACTGAGCTTTTGAACTCTCCCTCCGACCGATCGGCAACTTTCTGGCAGAGTGCTGGAGCTCGAGGACCGCAAAATAAGTAACTTAGCGTAAACGACGAAAATTACCCCCCCCCCCGGTCCCCTCGCCGCCACACGACGCACACCCGCTAAGCATCCGTCCGGCTCAGCAAGAAGATGGCCGAGATGTGTCACTCGTTAGTGGTACGAAGCCCTCGATCAGAAGGCGATCCCCCCCCACTCCCATTCCTTCCCCGTGCCCCTTCCCCTCGCCAGGCACCTTTTCCATCGTGAACCGCAACTCCCCGCCCACCCTAGTCCAACTTACAAATTAAATCTTAACCGTGAGGTCTGACTTCCACTCAATGGTCAACAAGAGTTTCTAGCTTTGAGCTCATCAAGTCCGTCTCATGTCATTAAATGTTAAACGAGAAAAAAGTATGATGTTTTTTTTACACCTTGTTATACGCAATTCCTCCCGGTTATATATCCACGGCAACAATTTCTACAAATATAAATGAAAATTTAATAAAAGGGCGTGTTTCGGGAATGGAAATTTGTACGGGTGCATATAGGAAGATGTAAAATTAAATTTGGAAAAAACTTCAGAAAAATTTGATTTCTTTGTTATATTTGTGGAATCAAAACAGTTTCTCCATCGATACAACCTTTTCTTCATTTGGTTTTAATTGCTCCAAATTATATCCATGGCAACTACGTCGGCAAATATATGATTACACCAAGTACACAAGATGGCTTGTTTCAAGAAAGGGATTTTCTGTACACATATGCATGTCTAAAGATGATTTGAACTCTGGACACAGAAGATAATTGAGTAAAATTTCAAGAATTCTCATGGCGAACTCGCCAACTTAACGTAAAACTGAGTCACATAATGGGAAATGTTTATTGGTAATTAAGAGTCGGAGTAAGAGTCTTGCCAATAGAAGAATTATGTCTCCACTAACTCCATTAACCAGGTCTGCTTAATTGGCAAGTTTGATTAAAATTTAATTTTTCCAAATTTAGAAAATGCATCAGTTGAATAATAATAACTGTAAAGATGCCCAAATGTCTCACCTCATTCAAAGAGGTTTTTGATCTCAATCTAAATTATGTGACGGTGATGGGAATATTTTCAAAGCAAGAAACGTTTGTGTCCTGTGAAAAATATAGGGTGTTCAGATGTTCCTCTCTTCTGTTAGATTGTGCCTTAGAGGTAATATTCAGTTTGTTTAGAGGTCTCAGGGAGTTTAAACGTATTACTAATAATGCGATGGAACAATTTCGTAAAGAATTAAATGGTCATTTAAGGGACACCGAGTGTTAGCATTATGAATATGAGAAGATGAAAAAGAAATATGAAATAAGAGTAGAAATTATACCACTTCCCAATTCGCCAAACTACCTGTCGTCATTGAGTTGCAACGGGTAAGTATCTCTGAGCGTGAAATAAACTCCAAAAGTCCATGACTTATGAAAAAGCAAGTATTCCTCGATCTGTTACCAAAAATTCATGGCAGCTATGCAAACCAAACAGTGTTCCTGATTATCTCAAAACAGTTTCTTCTTCTTATTCAGACATAGTATCTCGCCTGTAAAATGAACAAAGTATGCAAGGCTAAAAAACGTTTAAAACTCATGCTGGAGAGTTCATGAATGCGGAAATGTTTGTCCTGGAACCCGACGCCCTGAGAACGAAGGCAGAGTCTGCCACCGGAACGTCTAAACTGGTTACTTGGCCTGTCCTGCGTGAAGAATTCACTCACTGGGTACTCCGGGAAGGCACCAACTACTTCATTGGATACTTAATCATTCGCTTCAAGGAAAAAACTAATGGTGTGCACAAGAATGACTTCCCAAAACCCAATTTTGAAAAACGTGGATAATTATAACAAATGCTAAATTAATCCACAGTAGCACAATAGCAAACGTTTCTGAACTCTTTCATGACATCTCATATTGCTTCTCAAATTTTATCTGGAATATTCTATCGCTGGTCATATCAAGTGAACCATGTAGCGTTAATTTTAAATCCATGCACATCCCCAGAGCACGCATACCCACTCCTCGTCACCACTCGATATATATATATATATATATATAAACTTGGAAAAGACGCTCTCCGGCGACGCACAAACACACAAACACTAACACAAAAAACACTACACACATAGAAACATAAAAGAAGGACACTTACATTGGATATTTACGTTTCGACGGCACGGCCGTCGTCATCAGAATCTGATGACGACGGCCGTGCCGTCGAAACGTAAATATCCAATGTAAGTGTCCTTCTTTTATGTTTCTATGTGTGTAGTGTTTTTTGTGTTAGTGTTTGTATATATATATATATTTTCTCTTATATTATATATATATATTCTCCTCTTGTGTTTGTCAATTTCTCCTTTGGTGGGTGTAACAGCTCCCTAACGCCATCTTCTGGGTAATGATTCGGAGCACTTTGGCGCTTTATAAGATCGCAGATTTCAATGTAAAAGTACTCTTCCTCGATAGCTCAGGTGGTTTAGAGCATCCGCCCGGCAAGTGGAGAGATCCGGTGTTCAAGTCCCGGTCGAGGAAAATATTTTTACATTCGTGATCTGCTCACATCCGCCATCCCCACCTCTCTTGTGTTTGTCCTTTATATGTGTTCCTTTACCATTTTCCTTATCTCTATTTCAATTTGAATGAATATTTATTCGCCATATGGCGGTATTTCGTGTTTGAATGTGTATTTGGCCAATGTGGCTCGTCTCTTCTTCTGGCTATGCGTGCCATGAAACGCACCGTTCCTATCCTTTATGATGTTGTATGCTTGCTAACCTACTGTCCATTCTCCTCTTGTGTTTGTCAATTTCTCCTTTGGTGGGTGTAACAGCTCCCTAACGCCATCTTCTGGGTAATGATTCGGAGCACTTTGGCGCTTTATAAGATCGCAGATTTCAATGTAAAAGTACTCTTCCTCGATAGCTCAGGTGGTTTAGAGCATCCGCCCGGCAAGTGGAGAGATCCGGTGTTCAAGTCCCGGTCGAGGAAAATATTTTTACATTCGTGATCTGCTCACATCCGCCATCCCCACCTCTCTTGTGTTTGTCCTTTATATGTGTTCCTTTACCATTTTCCTTATCTCTATTTCAATTTGAATGAATATTTATTCGCCATATGGCGGTATTTCGTGTTTGAATGTATATATATATATATATATATATATATATATATATATATATATATATATATATATATATATATATATATAAATTCACTGATAGTCATAACAAACACAGAAACCAAAACACACAAAGAGGGAAAACTCACTGGTTCTCGAATTTTCGGTGGTCCAACCACCTTTCTCAAGAGGAATTAGGAACAGAACTGAGGCAGAGGAGGGCCCGAAAGCAGTGGTAGGAAGGAGAAGGGGAAATGGGGGAAAAGAGGGGAAAAGAGGGGAAAAGAGGGGAAAAGAAAGGAAAAGGGGGGAAAAAAGGGGGGAAGGCATTCGAGGTGAGGAGTTTGGAGGGGTAGTGTATGGCGCGGGAATTTTAAAAAACACAACGCTGCCTTTGACCAATGTTTTAAAGTATCCGTCTTAGCATCCCTCCCACACTCAGACCCTCCACTGAAACTCAAAACATTAGAGCTAGCTTTCATCTGGCTCTTGGATTCCTGGAATCGCCCAGGTATTAATATTAGACATTAATTGCCCCCTTTATGCGTATAATTTCATCCCCCTCCGCCCCCAACAACTTCCATATCATCCCCACCTTTTTTAAAATTCTCGCGCCATACACTACCCCTCCAAACTCCTCACCTCGAATGCCTTCCCCCCTTTTTTCCCCCCTTTTCCTTTCTTTTCCCCTCTTTTCCCCTCTTTTCCCCCATTTCCCCTTCTCCTTCCTACCTTTGCTTTCGGGCCCTCCTCTGCCTCAGTTCTGTTCCTAATTCCTCTTGAGAAAGGTGGTTGGACCACCAAAAATTCGAGAACCAGTGAGTTTTCCCTCTTTGTGTGTTTTGGTTTCTGTGTTTGTTATGACTATCAGTGAATTTACATTACACGTTTGTGGGTTTTCCAAAAAAGTGTATATTTATATATATATATATATATATATATATATATATATATATATATATATATATATAGTGAGTCGGCCATCGAGGGCAAAGTGTCACACATCCGCCATATCGGTACCTTGACCTGGAGATCAGGATTGCGAGCAGGAAGGATAAATCCCTGTCACTGAATATCCTCGAGCTCCCTAAGATGTTTTTCAGGAAAGCCGCCCACCTCCCTGGCAAAGAGCGAAGGAAAAACTTAGTAAATCCTTACGCACTCTTTAGACGAATCTTTTAAATATTTGCCTTTCCCAGTTTGTCTGCCGTTTACCATTTCATGCAAAAAGGTAAGGAAGGGGTTTGTCCGAGAGAAGTGCAAAAAAAAGGTAAGGCAAACAAGGATAGCGTTTGTTCGGTGCAGACGAGTGGAAGAACAAATTGAAAATTTCCGAGAAAATCGCAAAAACTATTTGCATTAGAATAATTTTCTCCGGGAAGCCTTATTTTTCATTTTAAGAAATTTAATCGAGAACGTTACAATTTGATACATGCATCTTAGGGGAATATCAGATAAAAATCTCACCTGAAAATAAAATCTTGAGCAATGAGTTATCTACATGCTTATGTCACGCATTTAAGTCAATTATTCATTTATGTACATCTAACAATTGTCGTATAATCTTCATCATATATGATAAACAAATAATTAAGACAATCAATGCAACGTACAGTTACAGATAATCTTTAACATTTACCATGGTAATATTATCTTCATAATATACAATAGTAGTGTCCATTAAAAATTAATATATGGAATACTTATTCTGGTCCCGCTAAGCCAATCAGTTCTAGCTTGGCAACAGGAGCCACGTAAACAAAAATGAGATCGTAAAGAGTCGCAATTATAAGCTATATATTTTGTGTCACGTTTTGTCCAAGCCCAAATCCATTCTGTATAATAGCCAGTCTTTTATTCTCCCTTTTACAGCATTTACTGACTGTAATATTCTTAAATCTTTAGGCATTTCATTAAAAGTTGGAGGAAGAGTAACCTCCAATTTTCTTCTACCTTGATTTGTATGATTTTTTTCGTTATGTCCTCAATATGATCCCTTATTGATAATTCCTTTTTATTTGAATCGGGTATTTTATATTTTTCATGAAAATAGATTCCTATTTTGATGGATTATCTGTACAGCATGTCCACCGGCAGAATTCCTAATTTTTGAAAGATATTTCTTCCATCTAGAATATTTTTATGCTTTTATTTAAAGATTATTTAAGTTTATTTTTTTGGTTTATTACTTTTTATAGAACAAGTGGATCCCCAGACGGTTATACCATATCTTAAAATGCTCTCAACCAGTGTAAAATACGCTATTTTGATGACATTCAAACTTTTTTAATTTTGAAATAAGGTAGTTAATTACGGGGATGAAAAATGAATAGAGCGCCAATCGAGCAGCGCACGCAAGGGATTGTTGAGGATCACGGTACAGCGTTGAAGCACGTGGCTGAAATAAGCAGTGACCGAAACTTTGGCCAGCCTCGACTTGAAGGCGCGCACGTTCGCGTCGATCTTTCCCAAGAGCCGTAAAATAAAAGAGTTCGCTCGGGGTTGACCGCTCCCTCTTGCGCCCTCACACAGTTGCACGAATCGTGCTGCGGTCGGAATCGGCCTCGACGGAGTTGCTCCAGCGCGAGAGGGGTCGGTGAGTTTCCCGGTGGATTCCGCACGGCCTGCCCTCCCGATGGAGCCGCGAGTGAAGGCTTTGTTTCCCTCATGTTAGAGCATGGCGAGGTGCGGTTGTCGGACGGTGGCGGACGGCAACTAGAATGACCTTTCCAACGGACGAAAGACATGCGCGCGCGAAGGTCGCTTCGGGAACGAATCTCGAATCAGAGGCTCCAATTTGACTAACCAAAAATGTTAAAGATTTTCAATATTGAAAATTAATAATTGAACTACTTGGGTCACACGAGTCTTCAAAATAATTTTACGTGTCATAAACGCGGTTCAACGATATGAAATTCTTCGCATGGAATCTTATCTGCAATACCAAAGGGAGGGTTTTGTTCTATGACGTGAGGAAAATTTTCTTTTTTTGCAATTTCGCGGCACTTCCATCAACCTATCGAATGAAGTGAAAATGAAGGTCACGGTTTACATGCTAAGGACAAGGTAGTATTAACTAGTAAGAAGTACAATACTAGTATTAACGATATTGCAAAATTTCTCCAAAATTCAAAAGGAACGGCTCTCAAAGAAGAATTCAGTTCGTTAACCTTTGGGATGTTTTTTCACAGAAACTGAAGCCTTTTCCAATTTTCTCTTTCTAAAGCAATAAAGAAATCACGGGCAAACATCAGGGATCCCCTGACCTCCTTTCCATTTTCCCCTGTCTTTCGAAACTACTTTTGGCAATGCTGACAATACCACTCTTTTGAAAACTTGCAAATACCCTATGCATCGTTGATGCATAAAGACATAAAATGTGATTAATAACAAGGTGAACATTACCGTCCAAATTTAATTATGAAATCCAATTTCAAATTAAACATGATGCGAATGTATTCGCCTGAATTTAACGATGGAGAAAATCGATGATTCCTATGCGAATATTTAAGTTCTCCTATTAAGCTCAAGGGAACTATAAATCGTGTCATCATTGATAGTATATTGCTAATTGCTCAGGCGTGTACATTTCTGGAGTCTCCATAACCACATAGGTAAATGTTTCCATACAACACATCAACTAAGAATATTCTACATAAGTATCTGATGTGATAGTGGAAGATGGCGTGGGTGAGAGTCACGTAGTCACATTAATGATTGAAACGATTCAACTTCAAAATCTCTCCAGGGACGTAATCAGGGGCCAAGTCGTGCGAAAGGTTAAATATGATATATTCATATTGCTCCTCCCAAAAAAACAATTTATACGGCCAACAGACTGTTAACTTTAAAGCTGAAAACATATGGGGATGGCGTCAACCACCTCAGAATTATGTTAATTTCAAAGCAGTAATTACATTCATTTTGAAAAATAAACCTTGATTGCTCCACGCATGACTTAATTCCAACCAGGAAAAATAAAACCATGAATATTCTCTCGACTGGGAGTTATGAATCTAGAACTTAACGCCTGGATGCTTGCTTAAGACGATTTAATTTCAATCATTCCCCTTTAGAAGTTACTAAGTGTAATACTACCAGTGTTCATGAACTAGCTCTTCTATTTCCACTGCGGGTAAAGTTAGAGTCATGCATTCTAGATAAATCTTAAATAATCATTACGATCAAGTTAGTAAACTAATTAACGCTGGACTAACACTCATACTCAAGGGGAATAAACAATGAGTACATACGCATATTTCTATAAGTTGATGTGTAATTTCAAGCAGTGAGTACAATGTTCGTAATAATACATGTAGTAAAATGGTAGGCATCTTCATGCCTGTTTTTTACTTTAACTGGAATTTTCTCGGGATTATTTTACACACATTCATGTAATTACTATTTAAAGTGGCACTTACCATCGAATCAAGGGCTTCTATGCGCGAAGACCTTCCAGTGAACTGAAAAATAAACAGAAACGAATCAATATTCAACTAAGAGCACAATTCTACAATATACGTGTATGCAAAAAAATAATTTAATAGGAAATGTCCATTATATTGAAATTTTAATTGAACCCATTCCCTCTGGTTCGTCTCTCCTTTCTTATACAGTCAAAAAATCATAATTTCAAATTATCAATTAAGCTACATTGAGGGAACATGCATCAGAAGAATACTTCAGGAGCCAATTTGGAATCAAGTTTCTGGCAACAAATTCAATCATCATCCTTGAGCATCCTCCTTATTAGCCAGATCTCGCCCCCTGCGACTTTTTCCTATTTCCAGAAGGTAAGAATGTGATGAGGGGACATCACTGGGACGATGTGGACACAATAAAGCAAGAAATGACGAGAAAACTAAAAATCTTAACTGCCGAGGACTTCCAAGGGTGTTTTAAACGGTGGAAAATAAGACGGGATGAGTGCATAGCAACGAATGGAGAGTACTTTGAAGGGAACGAAATCGACGTGGACCAAAATTTGGAAGAATCAAATTTTTATGGCCTAAGTTCGCGTATTTATTGGGAAAGGTAGTGTGAAACAGTTCAACTCTAACAGAGCATCAGCTTTTCTGAAAATAGTAAAAATATATTTTTTCAATAAATATCGCAGTTTTCAGTGGTACGTGTTTCTTCTCTCACACCAGAGGGAAATACAAATATACGCTTCGTTCAACACAACACGAACACAACAACATACCAATGAATCGTCTCCTTCTTGCCACCATTGTGTGTTCTCACCCTGAGAATCTTTTTAAATTTTTCATACGATTATTGCCAAAAATCGTGTACCTTGAAAACTCAAAATCCCGTAGATTAACGGTGTCTTGATTAAAAAAGTACTTGCAGAGGCGATCTGTCTCTATGAGATATTATTAAATAATAGGTGGATACAATAATGATCACCCAGTGTGCCACTTGGCATAAATAATTGATTGCTATGCTGACAACACTTACTCCCTTTGATTATTAATGCTCACTGAGTGACCCGTTCCTAATTGAAACCATTAACAGTGCCGCATGCCATGCGCAACTATGCTGTGGACCGCAGGTTGTGGTACTCATACGAAAACCCTTTCCCTAGGGGCACTTATGCCCGACCCAGGAAAATAATCCTTTAGGAAAACAACTAGAAATCTAATAATAAACAGCTCCTTTCCCCCTAAAATGTTTTCCTTCGGTCGGCTGGAAACTTCGCGTTGACGAAATTACTTGGTATCGTCGGGGGGTCGGCCATCAAGGGATCCGAAAGGATAAGACGCCTCACTTGCTATCAGGGTTAGGCGTGTGACCTTTCAGGAAAAACAGGCAGAGGGGGAAGCGGAGGTAAGAGAACTTATTCTTCTTCCATCATCCTCGTTATTTTTTCCCGAACAGAGGTCGGGTCAATAAATTCCTCGAAAAGTATCGACTCGAAGGGTAGGAGAGGGAAAATCGCAAAAGGGGAGGGGTGGATAGGGGTTAAAGAATATAATCAGCTTGCACTAATGGGAGACAAAATTTTCTCCTCGATCAAGGATAAATAAGAAAGGTACGAAAGGTTATCACCTGAAGGAAATAGTGGCTTTTCAAATGTCGCGGGTTACTCAAACTAAAATTTATGCCAATGAAAATGAAATCGATTTTAAACGTCGAAAGAATGAAGCAGTAAATTTTGGCGGAAGAACTTCTAGATGGAGCGGATGTGTGATCAATTTTTCCATCCTTCCTTCCTCCTCTTATCCTTCTCAACCACTTCCCCTACGATCAGAATTGTAGCAAGGGCTTCAGTTTTGTTAACAAGTGAAATTTGTTTAAACCTTATGCCTCAATGTCAGACCATTCAGACTGACGAGGTGGAATTTGTCCCTGGGGTGAGCCTCCTTCATAAGCCTCCTTCCCTTCGAATAAGTTCTGTCCCCGAATGGAAATCCACCACGAATAAATTACCCGCCGAGGTGGTTCGTTGAGTAAGATCTCGGAAATGTCGGGCCTCAACAATTCCGAAGTCGTGATATCAAAGCATTCATACGTAATTCTCAATTCTAGTACATAAAATTCAGCAATAGAGCTTGACAATTTCCACCACCATTATTAACTGCATTAGCAAAATTACTGGTATATGTAAGTCTCGCGCAAAGCAATCCGCCATTTTATCTTAAAAAACAGTCTTATGGGTTTCATTCACTTTTCTCTTAATGCTTTTCCCCCACTCACTTTTCCCTTATCAGTTTTTAAAGTAAGAGATATCGAATTTCATCATTCATTTACCGATTGTTTGCTTCCAGCTACGAGGACATTTTGGAGTTCTGCCATTGTAAGAAATATTCCTTATTAAGCCCAGATGCAAACCTTTCGTCTCAAAACGGATTTTCTTAAAATATAAGATTATTCAACAAAACAATACTTACTAGTATTGTATACTTGAATAAAATACTACCACACTCTGGAGACACATTACTGTTTCTCAAGGCTTTTTGGGAGCCACTTGGGATGCGAAGAGAACAAGCGAGACTTAGACCTTCAGAGAGGTTCAGAACAAACGAGTTTTAAAATGATACCAAAGGAATTATTATTGCCCCAGAATAATTAGGTGTATTTAACCGCATGGATAAGATGAGGGATATAGATTCCAGTACAGATAGATACAAATACTCGTTCTTTCCCCGGACAATCAGGAATCATAATAGTAAGAAACAAAAGTAACTAAAGAAATAATGAAGACATTTAATTAGCAAGTGGGAACAAGATTAAACATTGGAAAGACATCAGGTAGGTGCATGTGTGTGTCAGTTGATAGTATATGATGCATGAGTATCGTACATACACTCGCGTCTGCATGTGTGTGAGTTGTCAAGTTTTTTGCAAACTAAATACGATTTTTTGTGTGTACATTGGTATTAATGTGTTGATTTTGCATTTGGTTTTATTCTTAATTACGAGTGGTAACCTAACACCCCCCTCCACACGCCCTAGCGGCGGATTGGGCGCACTATGCAGATGTAGCTTCCTTGGTTTTGGTTCTAAATATTCAGATCTTCCTCAAGGAATTAATGAATACCATACGAACTTGTAAATGTCACAATCCTTTACCCATTATTTTAGATATGTAGGAGTTAATGTATAAATAAAAATTCAAAGAAGATATTAATCAATTAACAAGAATAATGAATTTGGAATGCTATATCTCTGCTATTGTTGTGGTGGAAGGGCTTGTGCGTTCCGATGACCCCTTGAGCTGTGCTGGCTGGAGTAATAGTAATTGCTCCTACAGGGGTCACCCATGCTAGATAGGTCGAAGGTTAGGAGCCAAACGAAAGGTAGTCCACGCAGCGTCTGTTACTCAGTGAGGCGGCTACAAAGGCGTCTGACCCCGGTGGGGCGGCCATTAAGTGATGTGGTCACGTTAAAAAGACTCTTGAGGAAGGCAACGGGAAACCACCTCAATTACCATTCCTAAGAATGCAATGATGGGCACTATAGAGAATATGTCCTGGCAGCTACGGGACTCGGCCCAAGCGGCCGTGTGTCGGGCCCGGCAGCGGGGGAGGCAAGGCTTCCGCCGTCGTCATCCCACAAGTAGTTAGAATAAGAACTTGGAACGGCAGGACAATGTTGAGGACAGGCAAATTAGAGAATATTAAGCGGGAGATGGAAAGAGGTAATATAGATGTTTTAGGTCTCTGCGAGGTGAGATGGAAGGATAGCGGGGATTACTGGAGTGATAATTATAGAATAATATACAGCGGCGGGGACGAGAGCCTACGAGGGGTTGCCGTAATATTAAATAAAAGGGTAGGGAGAAGCGTAGTCAACATAGAGCAAGCAACTGATAGAATCTTACTCTTGGAGATTAAAGCAGAGCCGACGAACTTGGTCATTGTTCAGGTATACATGTCACCGGGAAACCACAAGCAGAAAGAAGTCGATAGAATATACGAAGAGTTAGAGGATATACTCGCGTGTGGTCCTATAGGGAAGCATTTGATAGTGATGGGGGATTGGAATGCGACGGTAGGCGAAGGAAGAGATGGTGGTGAGGTGGGGGACTATGGGTTAGGCACGAGGAATGAACGCGGGGAGAAAGCAATTGAATTCTGTAGGAGACAGGGGTTAGTCATCACCAACACATGGTTTAGACACCACAAAAAGCGTAGGTATACATGGAAAATACCAGGTGACTAAGAAAGGTATCAGTTAGATTATATTATGGTTATGCACAGGTTTAGGAATAGTGTGATAAATTCGCACAGTTTCCCAGGAACGGAAGCGGACGCTGACCACAATTTAGTTGTTTTGAAGTGCAACGCCCGTTTCAAAAAGATAAGGCAAGGGCGGCGGGTTAGGAAATGGAATGTAGAAGCATTAAATGGATTAAAGAGGAAGGAATATCAGCAGGCTATAGAGAAAATGATGGATGACGGTAAAGAGCTGAGTACTATCGAAGAAAAATGGGAATATATCAAGACAGTGATTTCCAAAGCCGCAAAAGACACTATAGGAACCGTTAAAGGGAAAAGGATGAGGAAACCATGGGTAACGGATGAGATGATTGTAAAGATGGATGATAGAACAGGAAGGAAGAATGTAAGCACAGAGTTAGACAAAATGAAATACAAAGAGTTAAACAATAAATTGAGAAGGGCCACAAATAAAGCAAAAGGAGAATGGTGGAAGACGCAATGCGAGGATGTGGAAAGTTTATAGAGGTAGGGTGAAGTTAGTGCGCTATACAGAGGGTTGAATTATTATCGGGAAGTAAGAAGGCAAGATCTGTGCTAACAGTTAAAGGTAAGTGGGGTAAGATAATAGTTGAACCAGAAAAAATTCAAGACTTTCTCAGGTCTTTTGAGAGAAATGCTATGGAGGCAGGAAAATTGGATGAAAGTCGTTTTGGGCGGTAAGGGAATGTTGAAGATGGTAATAGATGGGAGGATGTTGGAAAAACGAGGAAAGGGCAGGAACAGGATAGGGATGTTGGACGGGTTGAAGGGAGGAAGGAAGTACACAGAGATGAAGAGGGACCTGATGTAGAGTAGGTTTTCTTAGGTGTCACAAAATATTTATTTGATAGTTATGTCCATCTGAAAACCTAACTTAACTGGTAGATTACCTAATAAAATATAATAAAATGCGATTTTCCAGAAAGATGCTTTGAAATGTGGGTGTGGAGTTAATTGGAGAAGGTGAAATGGATCAAAAGAAAACAAATGAGGAAGTACTGGAGATGGTGGAGTAGAAGAGGGTATTGTTGAGAGAAATCCTTTGGAGGCAGGAAAAATGTATGAAAGGCGTATTGAGCGGTAGTGGAATGTTGAAGAAGGTAATAGAGGGGAGAATGTTAGGTAAACGAGGAAAGGGAAGGAACAGAATAGGGATATTTTTTCGGGATGAAGGGAGGAAGGAAGTACACAGTTATGAAGAGGGACCTGATGTAGAGTAAGTTACTGCATTGGGTTTTGTTTGGAGTTACAAAATATTTATTTGATAGTTGGGTCCATCTAAAAACCTACCCTAACCGGTAGATTACCTAATAAAAAAATATCTCTGCTAATGCCTACCTAAAAAATAAAGTGCATACACATAATATCCCCCTCTTTCTCCCCTCTGGCTACATAATTAGTTATTTTTTGCACCTGTCTTTTACCCGATTATGACTCCATGAGTCGAAACTCAAGCTCGAACTCCGTCTTTCAATGAATTTTTATTATGTTGAAAATTGCTACATCTTTACCTTATTATGCATTATATCCGATTGATTCGCTTTAAACGTTTCCTATATGTTTCCCCGTAAGTTCTTCATTAACAGGTTATGTAAGCTGTTTCCAATTTCATGCGAAGCGGGGACCTTATTTGAAGGAACCGTGTCGTGATAAGGTTTTGAATCATAAAAAAAATCAACAATCCTTCCCCCAATCTATACATTTAACCGGGTCAGTGGAAAGAATTTCATCATATTTTCGGTAGGAATGTCAAATTAAAAAAATGATCAGAATATCATAACCAAAAAATCCAATTTTCTAGCCCAGAATATAATGTAACTGGAATTAAAATACATAAATACCAATTATTAAAAATATTATACCCTGAGTGAAATATAACCGGAACTTCCACACTTTCCTTGCTCAACATGAATTTTAAATGAAATTAAAAATGTGTAAACACTGACTTTTTTCATTTTTAATTGGCTACACTAATTTTTTTAGAATAATAAATTGTCAAATACACGGATCACTTAATCATAATGGACGGTAACAATGTATTCAGATATATATTTCTGTTGCAAAATTATCCTATTAAAATTTGGCACTGCGCGAAATAATCTGATAAAATCTCAATTTAATGTTAAACTATGTTTTAAATTCCACGTACACAGATCTAAGGGAAAAGGTAATCCTACAGTATTTAATGATGAAGTAAACAATTGATAAGATTTTTCATTTCAAAACAAAAGAACCTTTTGAATTCTACAAGCAGTTATATGTCCCAAGAAATACCTTTGCGGGCGGATATTATACCTCCACAAACTGTGTCTCCGAGCAGGAGAGAATTCGAAAACTTTCGAGACATTTTAAGGAGCTCAGAGGAAGGGAAGTGGTATTATGACGCGAGAGTTCGCCCTCGAACAAGTAACGTCGAGTTTTGAAAAGTACCTATTCTTGCAAAGAATAGAAGAGTTACGATGAAAAAGAAGGAAATAATTTTTTCTCGTAATTTTCAGCGAAGGTCATGCCATGTCATGCTCTCTGGAAATATACTTCTCTAACGTTGAAGCCGCGTCACGGGGGGAATTTAAATGGAATCCCTTTCCAGGGAAAGCAGTAACAACTTCATTTAGCAAGCGGGGAACAAATCTGTAGAGTAAATGAGAGGAAGAATGGGCGGGAGTAGCCTTGCTCATGGCAATGACCCTACGGCTTCTGGAGTGCTCTCTCTACCACCAAGGCGACATTCGACTTTTGCCGCGTTTGGAGAATGAAATGGCTTAACGTTTCCAACGCGTTGCATGAAAATCCTTCATCAACCAATAAACTGTACATTGCATTCATTAATGCTCTATCTCTTCGTGACCAACTATTCTGTGACTCCTAAAAGAAATACAATCCAGCAACCTACTCTCAATCAGGTCCCCCTTCATCCCTGCGTACTTCTTTCCTCCCTTCATCCCAATCAACATCCCTATGCTGTGCCTTCACTTTCCTCGTTTTTCTAACATTTTCCCCTTAATTACAGTCTTTAACATTCCACTACCGATCAATACGCCCTTCATCCATTTTTCCTGCCTCCATAGGATTTCTCTCAACAAACCCCTCTCCTCACCCACCATCTCCAGTACGTCCTCATCTGTTTTCCTTTCGGTCCATTTCACCTTCTCCGTCCTTCTCCACACCCACATTTCAAAAGCCTCTAATCTACGTCTATCCTCCTGCTTCAGTGACCACGTTTTTGCGCCGTACTACGCTCCATATCAGAGTTTTTACGAGTCTTGTCTAAACCTCCCTGCACAACGTCCCCGTCATCAACTCCCTCCTCCTTGAGAAAGCCACCTTGCCTAGCGCAATTCTTCTCCATACGTCCCTACCACTTTGACCGTATTGGTCCAAAACACTTCCGAGATATGTAAACTGTTCTACCTGCTCTATTTTTCCCCTCCCATTTTAATGTTTAGCTTAGCCTTTTTCTTTCTGGAAAATCGCATCACCTTTGTTTTATTACTGTTGATTCTCATCCTATATATATCGCACTGAACCTCCAATTCACTCAGCAATGCTTGCAACTCCTTGGCTGACTGAGCAACTAATGCTTGGTCATCAGCAAACCTAACCGATTTTGCCAATTCTCTTCCAACTTTCATTCCTACCGCCAGTCCTTCCCATGCCTTTTAATCATTTCCTCCACACATACGTTGAACAGCACCGGTGACAATGGGCAACCCTGCCTTACCCCTCTTCCTAACACTGCCCATCCGGGCTCTCCGTTCCCCACTCGCACCTGAGCAGTCTGAGACATGTACAGGTTGTGGATCAGTCTCCTGTCCCTCAAATCCATTCCTATTTTCTGCAATACACGCATTAATTTTTCCCAATTCACTCTATCAAACGCTTTTTCGAAATCTAGAAAACAAGCAAAAACGTCCTGACCGTATTCTATATTCCTCTCGAGTAGTGATCTCATTACTGCAATGGCATCGCGAGTAACTCTCCCCTTCCTAAACCCAAACTGATCAAAACCTAAGTAATCATTTGCCTTACTCTCTATTCTTTTGTTGATAATCCTGAGAATAACTTTAGCAGCGTGAGATATCAAGCTCTTTGTTCTGTAATCCTCGCATGATGTCGCCTTTACCTTTTTCGGAATAGGAACTAACCCTGATTTCACGAAATCTTCCGGCCAGATTCCTTCCTCATACTACGAAGCAGTCCATACAGAGTCTTCTTCCGACATTTTGCTAAATCTTTCGATAGTTCCATAGGAATGTTGTGTACCTCCTCGGCCTTATTTGTTTTCACTCCTTTGATCCCCTTTCTATTTCATCGTCGAGTATGCCTGAACCTAAGCTACCTTCCTCTATATCATGTTCCTTTTCTATGTCTAACCATCTTGTCCTAAGTTCTATACCATACAATGCTACTATATATTCGTTCCATTCTCTCTAATATAAAATTATCAATATTATTATAGAATCCGCCGGTTAAAGAAAGTTTTGAATGGACCGTGTTTTGAAGCATGTTTTCAAATACAGTACACGGAATGATGGAGCTGAAAAGTCGAAATACGCCTCATGTTCAAATAGAGTTTTGAAATTTTGATAATTTTCAGTTATTTTACCTTTTCCTACAAAAATAAATGTTGCAAATATAAGGATTCTACAGTCAAATGAATAATTCTTAAACATGATTCTCACCGAGGGAATAACTGCTGAAACACGACGGATGTAATATTTTTTTTGATTGGAATGAAAATTGCTGTCGTTAATTTCTATTGCGTTAAGGAATTTATCCAATATATTAGATGTATTTAATCGTAATTAGCATATTTTTAATTTTAATTACAATTTAATTATGTTGCTAAACCTCGACATTGAGCAATTTAATTGTTTTATAGCCATTTACTCTTTGATAAAGTCTAATATGGCGTAATTCAAGGAGATCATTCCTACTTTTGTTATTTATTCTATTATTTCCACTAGTTCTCTTCTTCATCACGTAAAATAAAATTTATAAAATAATGCAGACACCTGTTAAGATGATATAATCTTATGACATGGGCGAAATGACGTAATGGACGGATAATGATACTCAAATGAAAAGTGCAACGCGCATTAGCTGACCTAAATTGATGCTTAAATCCACTTAAGAATGCCAGATACATATGAACTTACAAATAATCTGATAACATAGCTGTCATTATTTTATAGCTCCCTATTTATTAGGTATTTAAGGAAAATATGCTGCCGACTGACTTCGCTGACGACATAATAGGAAGACTCCAATGAATGAGTAAGCTATGCATACTTGTTATTTTTACAATGAATTTATTTCATTTTAGACGCAGTAGTGATATCGTCGGGGCTGATAGGCGACCCCACTTGATGATGTTTACTGTGCTTTGACATGGATAGCACTTAAGTAAATTTACTGTGAAAATATGGTGAAAATACAGTGATTATACATATTCCCAAATTCACGTAAGCTTGAGTTCTGAAAAAAAGCTAAATCATTTAGTGTTTATATAAACTGAACGTACATACAGTACAGTACGGTGGAAAAACAAAAAACCAAGACCGTAAACTTGATTGGTACCGGGCTAGTACTTCAGTGACCCAGTTTCAAAATCATTGAATTCAACTTTTTCTTTCTAAAAAGTCAAATTTATCAGCCATAAATATTAGACGAATGTGTTTCGCGTCACTCTAAAGATGCACGCGAAAAATGGAAAGCAAAATTATGCAGAAAATTGTGAGCCACTGTAATTTTAATATTAAAATGGTTATCTGAACTTCAAGTAATTCCCTCTAATGTGCACCTGCCCTACTAAATTGAAAAAACTTTCTCTCCCCCACCACCTGCCATTACCCGCCTTCCTGTCATGTCAAGGGGTGAAGGAAGGTTAATGGATTACCCCTTGCATATTGAGCGAGGGTAAAGATTTGTGATGAAAACGTTAATTCGGAGGAAGAGAGGAAGAACTCTACGTAAGCACTGAGTGGAAAAGAGTGTTGTAATCATAAGGGAAAGTTGCTGGAGCCAAATTGGACTTCACTCCCAAAATCAGCTTAATTGGTAACCATTGTTTGTTTAAGTGCTTCTTCTGAAGTCACTCCGAACGCTGAGAAAACCAATCGTTCCCTTTCCCAGCGACCTGTTACGGATTTTGATAGAAAGGGATAGCTAACGAAAATTGTTGTTTTGGTGATTTTTGAACCTGATGCAAAATACAAAAGCGGTGGGACTAAGTATTATTTTGTTTCCGAGTATTTCAGCGGTTTTTCTCTTCTGCTTAAATACCATCTGGCAAACAAACATGGTGTTTTCATAACCTCATTAATGATTCGATTGAGGAGTTATTTATAGTAATAATTTTTTATATAATGTTTATGTAATAGTTTTTCAATCCGAGCATGGTAAGCTGTTATTTACAGTTACAAGTCCAACTCCAGCTGGATTTGTAGCTGTTAGTGCTCCACTTTATTTGGTGATATATATATGTATATATATATATATATATATATATATATATATATATATATATATATATATATAGTGACCTTTATATATAATCTTCGCTACGCACGCCAAGTGGTTAATCAAAAAAAGCTCATTACTATCGAAAACCAAATAATGAAATTTTTTTCAGAATTTGCTACATATCACCGCGATGCAATTTTAAGTGGCATATAATTGAAAACCATCAGAAATTCATTTTTCTGTGAATGTATTACAAGTCCAAATAAACAGTTAATACAAATTTAAGAAGTGATTTATCCATTATGACTGGGCTGACAAACGACATGAAATGGAAAATTGAAGAAAGTCCATGGATGGAGGCAAATCTCCCGGGCTTGGTAGCAACCGTTCTCTGAGCTAAATTCGGCAAACTTTTGGAAGAAATAGTTTGAGTGTTGTATTATTTACATCCACTATTTGCAATGGGGAAACAAATAAAGACCGGATTCATCCGGCCAGCCATTGAAAAAAACAAATGCATAAACATACATGGATGTCATATGTGCATATCGTGCACAATGTTTTCACAGCTTATGATCAGAAAGTGCAGAACCGAGCAACTGACAAACGGATAGCGATACAGAAAATAAATACACCCATTCTCATCACCTACATCTATAATGTTGTAAGCAGCAAAAATAATATTGGTGGGGATCGTGTCTTCAAAAGGGTGTGGTACAATCCAATCTTTGAAAATCAATAATTGTTCTTAAATTCAAATGAAATCACTTCCGAATCAATCACAAAACAAAGAGTATGAATTCATTCATCAAAGCCATTGATCTCCACATTATTTTGTGCTTGAATTCGTCTTTATCATCAGATTCAACATTTGAAGTCTAATTACAATGATGATTTGATTACAAAAGATTTAGAGAAGCCCATATAGCGACCAGATTCATATTTTTCATAATGCTTTATTGTCATGTAAATATCAGATTTTCAGCTTCATTTACAACAGCAATGTAAAAGTGTTCTTAACTTCCTTAGTTTTGATTACGATTCATACCTCTGGGTATACGCATAATCCAAAGTGAGTGTTATTCTAAGTATCAGGGACATATCACAAAAGAGGCTTCTTTCCGCGTAGTCACAAGATTGAATTGTGATTGATTGAACGGTGATTAAACTATTGAAATGAAATAAATAGATTTGTGATTCCACACACACTTTATTTAGAACACGACTTCAGTTCCCTAATGATGTCCAACGTCGAAACCAAACACACTAGTGTGTGTAGAATTAAAAAGTTACTTATTTCATTCCAATATGTTCTGTAAATTAGATGAAGTAACGTCGGAGACAACAAATATGATTGAACTGAGAACTCTCACTTCAAGATTGGAAGATTACTACTGAAGGGGCGAAGTATTGAACCAAACGACTCACTGCAGTTATCTAGGAGGAACCCTAAGTAGTAATCTAAAATGGGGACCACTTATCGAACGCATTGTAATCAGAGCTTTTACAGCTTTTCATCTGGTAATGAGAACTCGGGGAAAAAGTGCCACAGAAGCAAAGAACTTCACGTCCATATTAAAAGAGTTTGCCATTTTTCGCAGAATTTTTAATACGGACATCACAAATTTTCACGAAGTAACGCCTGAAAGTGTAAAATAAAATAATTTCACCTTTAAAAATTTAACTAGGTCTATTTAAGAATACCGAGCGTTAATTTAGAACCCTCTTTTTGCCTGCATGTTTAAACAATAGGACTAAGTTCAGCGACTACCCGCAATGTTGGTGATGAGGAATTTAATAAGAAAGGCTAGCGCTACCGCAACTTTGAAAAAATTGGGCTGGGCATCGCTCGAATCAAGGATTAAGGAAGCACGCCAGAAGTGCATGTACCAATTTTACATTGGGGATTCTGCAAGAAAAAGATTTTTCACAAGGTTTGGAAAATTCCTATTATTTTTGGGAGGAAGTACAATAGTTTTCAGATAGAGCCGAGGAGGAATTTTTCTACGACGGGAAAACATTCCTTTTTAAATTACGGGATAGAGGATTGGAATGCTCCACCCTAGCGCATCCTAGAGCCATCCCCAAGTGACGCTGGGACGTTTATGAAAAGGCTGATAAAGAATTTATTTTTCGTAAGAGTGCGTCCATGTTGATCGTGTCTCTCGTACGCATATTTTTCCTTTCCTGTACGAGAAATATTTTTTTCACCTTTTTTATCCAAATATCTTTTTTGAATGCGTGACTTTCACACGCAGTATGGGAACAGTGTGGGTTGCGGTAGTCCAGGGGTAGAGCGTTGGACTACTGACCGGAGGGTCCCGGGTTCGATTCCCGGGCAAGGCACTCTGGGCACCTGCAGCTCCACCCAAGCTAGTTGATTTTTTGGGTACCAGATCTTCCTGGGAAACCATAACCGGCACAGGGAAAGGAACTGGTCCCCCTACCCTGATGTGTGAATATTCATACGCCGTATAGGGCTTGGTACTAGGGGAACTCTACCATCACCAACCAAACCGACCTTCGAGTTGAATATTGTGTTTATGGTTTATGGGAACAGTACGGAGTACAACTTCTAATTTAACCCAGCAATGGACTGAATCTAAAAATGTAGACCATACATCCTTTACAATAATACACATTCACACTTAATCTCCCTCTCTATAACGGACATACCCACAGGATGAATAGTGATTCTTCTTACCTTCTTAGTTCATTACAAACTATACTATCCTTTCTCAGTTAACTATATACTTAAGTCGTGGTACCTAGCTATTTGACAAATATAATGTTTATAAATTAACAACAAAAGTTAAAACTTCATCTTTTAACAAATCTGGGTCAATCATTGGAAATCTAAAATTTCCACGCAAGTGACTAGTTATAGAACTAACTCACTTTTGTAATCAACTTGGTTTGATAAGCGAGTTCACCCACCATTACATCAAACTAGAATACAGATCACGGGAAAAGGGTAGAATTGCATTCCCTGTATTGCCTGTGGTTTCTCCCTAAGATCAGATACCCGAAAAATAACACAGATTAGGTGAGGCTGAGGGATAATCCTGAAACGATCACCTTCTATAAATAATACTGACTTTAAAAACGTATTTCGGAATAAAATGTCATCTACGTTAGTTCAAAATATATGCCCTTCAAAGAAACAATTTCAGAGTGTAAAAATCATTCGCCTTGACCGGGATTTGAACCTGAACCCCTCAATTTCCGGCCGAGTGCTTTTGCTAGTTAAGTTAACGAGGCGTCCTCTTAAACTATCATTTTTTTACACTCTGAAATTGCTGTATTGAAATGCATATTAACGGGTGGCTCCGTTAAAAGTTACTGTTGCGACATCTCCAGCAGTTTCTTGGAGTATGACCATCAAGTTGAATTTGGTTGAACAAAAGCATAATTTTTCGCCACGTTACCATTTTGGAATGGATTAAATATCCGCCGTGGTGCTCTTAATGCTGCAAATGCTTCACTCGGGACGACGGACCACTTCCCATCGCCAGCCTCCGAGAGAGAAGATATCCCTCCCCCCAAGGATAAGCCCTTCCCACCCGGATATATCGCCGCCGGCTGGAAATTCACGGACGACGCAGGGATTCAGGTGGGAGTAATACGGACGGTCAAATTTCGGTGGGCCGAACCGCAAGATGGGAACCTAGTTTCCCTCTTAGGTCAACTTATACTTGGGTCCACTCCCTCCCCTTCCCAATAAAGCCCAGGAAATCATTTTCTCCAACCCCCACGACCCCCTCCTCCCATAAGGCCCCGCTCCAAAGTTTCAACTGAGGGTAGCGGCATCCTCCCTCCACGTAATCCAATTATAGCTACTCAACGCGCCACGTCAGTTCGATGTGCTCTCAGAAGACTTCTCCCGACCTCTTCCTCCGAAGAGAGCGCTTCCGAAGGTTTAAACTTAACGGTCACCCTCAAATCGCCCACCATAATCCCCCCCCCCTGCTCGCACACGCTGCCTCCGACACAGAAATGTCTCCGGCAACTCTCTCTCTCCCTTAAGGAGAGGGAAGGGCGAAGGGTGGGTGGGTGGGGAGGACCTCGAAGGTCGATGCTTTGACGCCCGATCGGGAATTATTCAGGGAGTTGGTCAAGTGCTTAATTGACATGCAGCTCAGACGGTTGTCTTTAAGTGCGGGCGACTGAGTTCCAAGATGTCTCTACACTCCTCCACCTCTCCTCCCTTTTATTTCGACCCCTCCCCCTTTCTAAAGTCTAAGTTAAATAAGATAATTGCCGAGAGTGCCTGCGCGAAGATAATTAAATTGCAGATTCCGGGCCGCGCGGTTTAAACGAAAATGAGACAAGCATACATATATCCTAGTACTCTCAAGAAAAAGGCCGGAGCTCGACTCACGGAAATTATGAAATAAAACATCGTAAGACAGGAATTCCCTGGGTGATAATTCTCTTAGGTTGGTGCTAAGTGTAGGAATAAAACGCAGTGCATTAAGCAGAAACGGAAAACAAGAGTAGACGACGGAATAGCAAGAAGTCGACATGTAGGACAATAAAAGACAAAAAAGTTCGCTTGTAAATCCAGATCAAAAGAGTTGGAAAATATGGGCAAATAAATAATAAAAGAAGGCGTATTATTGTAAACTTTAATCTAATCTCGTCGCTACGAATAAAACCGTGCTTTTAAAGCACTCATCAAAAAATCTATGGGTAAAAGTGTAGGAAATCCAGACAAATTATTATTTAAATCGCAACAAGAAACGAAAAGTGTGCACTCATACAAATCTTAACGCGGAAGCAGGACAGGGTTTAATTATATACACGCTCCAGTTAACATGATACCTGAAAATGTTGGGCAAACTGAGCGTGAAAAATTTAGTCGAATATGGCTTGGAATTCATAATAGAACATGAAAAAGTGTTCTCATGCTTGCGTGGAAAACTTATTTTCCAAAGAAATTACTTCTCTGATTTCGAGATGATTTAAGAAGTCTTCCTCTTATGCGTACCAGATTCTGTCATCCAGTGGTTTTATCTGGGCGATTGCTAAAATCTAATCAAGCAGTCAGTCAACACAGAGAGAAATATTTAGTGATATCTCACCCAAGAAAAGGGCTTATGATATTCCTTGTTTCCCTTCATAAGTTACCACGGCATTGAAATAAAACTTTCAGGGGAATAATTTGGATAGTCGAAGAATTATTTGATGAAATTTCACCAATTAATGGTGAGCCAAGTTTGTACCCCACTAATATCATGACCATGTAGTAATTATATACACGATCAGTCTAATTAATTTAAACGTTTATTACTTATTACTGTGTGATACCTCTCTCCTTCCAAAGCATAAGCTATCATAAAAAACTTGGTGATATTATTTAAGAAAAAATTATTACACTTCAAAAGCTAATGTTTATATTCAAATCCAAATGGCAAAGTATACCATTCACCATGATGCGGAATTTTTCGGAAAATTATTAAGTAATTAGTCAACTAGATAATTAGTTAATAAATTTCCAAATCCAAATATCGTATTTTAAAATGTATATGAAAATAGAGGGCAGAAATTTTAACTTTAATTGGAATTGTTTCCAAAAAGGATATGAATAATGGTTAGACGCCATTAAAACAAGTTGTGAATTAAAATTGATCGGGAAATTATTGAGCAGCAAATGACAATGGTATCCTCCTAGTCATTAGAAACATTTTAAATCATGTGTAATTTTCAATGTAGGTAGGCTTAAATTAGCCATGTGACCCACAGTAAATTTCCTCCATTAGTAAAGGACATTCCAAGTAAGTATCGTCATTTCTGTGAATAATAATTCAGATTAGATAAAGTCCATGTCGTTCAATTGAACTACAATACTAACGAGGTGGAAGGCCTTGTGCGTTCTGAAGAACCTAAGAGCTGTGCCAGGGGAGGAACGCGCGATTTCATTGCAATAATGAGATTACTAATCGTTTCTTAGATTCGAAAAGGCGTTTGATAGAGTGAATTGGTAATAACTAATGAGTATATTGCAGAAAAAAGGAAAAGATTTGAGGGATAAGAGTCTGATCCGAAACCTGCACATGTCTCGGAGTGCTAATGTGGAGTGGGGGACGGAAAGTCAGGATGGGCAGTGTTAGTAAGAGGTGTAAGGCCTATTATCACCGGTGCTATTCAATGTACGTATATGTGAAGGAAATGATTAAACAGGCATGGAAAGAACTGGAAGTAGGGATGAAAGTCGGAGGGGAATTCGTAAAATCAGTTATGTTTGCTGATGACCAAGCTTTAGTTTTTCAGTCAGCCAAGGGGTTGCAAACATTGCTGAGTGAATCGGAAACTCCGTGTGCCCGATATGGGATGCGAATCAATATTAATAAAACAAAGGTTATGCGATTTTCCAGAAAGAAAAAGGCTAAGCTAAATATTTAAATAGGAGGGAATAAAATAGAGCCGGTAGAACAGTTTACGTATCTCGGAAGTATTTTAGACCAATACGGTCAAAGTAGTAGAGTGGTACGGAGAAGAATTGTGCTTGGCAAGGAGGCTTTCACAAGGAGGAGGGAGTTGATGGCGGGGACGTTGAGTAGGGAGGTTAAGAAAAGACTCGTAAAAACTGTGATGTGGAGCGTATCTACGGCGCAGAAACGTGGTCAATGAAGCGGGATGACGGAAGTACATTGGAGGCTTTTGAAATGTGGGTGTGGAGAAGAATGGAGAACGTGAAATGGACATAAAGGAAAACAAATGATGAAGTATAGGTATGGTGGGCGAGGAGAGGGGTTTGTTGGTAGAAATCCTATGGAGGCAGGAAAAATGGATGAAAGGCGTATTGAGCGGTAGTGGAATGTTGAAGAAGGTAATAGAGGAGAGACTGTTAGGCAAACGAGAAAAGGGCAGGAACAAGATAGGGATGTTGGACGGGATGAAAGGAGGAAAGAAGCATACATAGATGAAGAGAGACCTGATGTACAGGGTTCGTCCGGAAAATAAGTGTACTGAGCTCAGAAAAAAAAATTATTACACTTTTACATATCTTAAGCTAATATTCCTCAAAATAGGACCCTTGTGAGTCGATACACTTGTTCAAGACACGTCACGTCGCCTCTTTAACGGCGTCCAAAGTCCCGTATCGCGTTCCTTTCAAACTCCTCTTTATCTTCGGTAACAGAAAGAAGTCCGGTGGTGCCAAGTCCGGGCTGTAGGGCGGGTGCTGCAGCGTTGCCACGCCGTGCTTGGCCAAGAAGTCCGACACGACAAGCGCGGTGTGAGACGGCGCATTGTCGTGATGCAGCCGCCAGATGTTTTTGATCGCTGGTCGGACGCGGGCGACTCGTTTTCGAAGCCCGTCTTGCACTTGGACGTAAAATGCAGCATTTACAGTTTGTCGTTCAGGTACAAATTCGTAGTGGACGACTCCCCTTTTGTCAAAAAAGACTTATTTGTCAAGACACTTATTTTCCGTACGAACCCTGTAGAATAGGTTCCTGGATTGGGTTTTGTTAAGAGTGAAAATATTTATTTGGTAGTTGTGGCCATTGAAAACCTTTCCCTACCGGTAGATTATTTAAAAATGATAACTAATAGCATGTGGAGTATTACCGCTAAAGGTCAGCATGATGCTGTAAAAAAAGCATACAGAGTTAAATTTTTCAATTCAATGTATTTCTTTGAACGATCGAATCGATTACAATCAACAAATATTTTTGAAAATGTTTACAAACACAACGGTTACACAGTGAAAGAAGCGATATTAGTTTCAATATGATCGACATGTTTGTCAGCAAGCGAATTTAAGATACACTGACCATTCAGATCAGCAACAAATGTTGGGCCCCTGGCGCTCAACTCAGAAGCATTGACCTTCACCTTCTCCATGGAGATCGTTAAAATAAACGAGAGCATGCAGCCTTCGATGAGGCAAGGAACCTCCGCATCTCCCGAAATCGATCCTATCTTTTTGAAGTTGATTTCGCCCAATGCGTTTATTTTTTCGGAGCGATAAGGTAGCGTTCCGCTCTGTTCATCTCGCCCCCGATAAGGCGAGCATGGATCATTTGCCTTCCCGAGGGAGCGAGAGGGGGATTAAGGATCACCCCCAGGAGACAAAGGGATCCTCGATTTAAGTGTGCTTTTCAAGTAGTTAAATCCTGCTAAGGAATAACGGTGAGGAATGCGCCACTAATTGGCAAAGAGATATCCGGAACGGTGAATTGAATTAAATGTCTTTATTCACTCCCATCTTTTCCATAAGTCAGCAAGTGAGACGTTGTTATGTCAGGGACAAAAAATTTCGGAAATCTTAAAACTATTTGCCGCTCATAATACCCTATCTATGACATCTGAACTACTATAAACAACATTTGGCAACTTACAGCAAAAAATATTCCATCTCAATAATAATTTTACCAGCACGGATTACGGGCAATCGAACAGTTGCTAAATTATCCATGAACTATGACTCTTCCATTTCGTATTTCCAAGAAATGTGATGCGATATACGATTATATGTATGACCTCGTATGATAGGGGTACGTGACGTCCATGTTGAAAATCAGATGACTGATACCGAACGTGAAAATCTCTTTCATCCCTTAATGTTCGAAATCCACCAGATTATGGATATTGTTAAAAATAGGTTTTTTTACGGAAAAGTGAATTGGCATTACAAAATATGTCTGCGGCTTGAAAAACAATAATATGTCCATATTAAGTGAGTTTGTAATTTTCCAAAGACTTTGGAGTAGGTCATTTAATATAAATATCAAACGATTCCACGAAGCGAAGTCCGAAAGTGTAAAGTTTAAAGTAAGAATAATTTTTGGTCATACTCTTAAGAACATGAATTCTTCAAATTAATCAGCTTGAGACTCAAACCCAGATTTACTTGCTCTTCGAACCTTTTCAAAACCTACCAGGAGAATTAACCGGGACACCGGCTGTGCCTGCCTGAATTGGAATGAAAACTGCTCTATAACTAAGTAACACATGCGATTTACTTTTAACTTGAGAGCTTTCCAAAGACTCTGTTTTTAATATAATATTTTCTTATTCGGAAATACGAAAGAAACCCTATAACTAAGCTCTCTGAAGTTTTTACAACCATAAAAAACGTTTATTTTCAACTGTGTAATTTAAAATCATACCCGTAAGTAATCATCTATTCTATTACATACTTTTCTCTTCGAAAATACATTTTTATAATAGACTCGGAGGCAGTATTGGTATGCTCATATCTTATCCTCTCGCCGCCATGTCGTCGAGAAAGATCTCAACCTTCGCCTAATCATCATCGCTTGTTGTGGGAGACGAAACCTGAGAGAACCACTCGGCTCAACTGCGATCAACCAGCAATCACGAGAGCACTACTCTTCGCTCAAGCCGCAAAAAATTCAAACATATGCCGGAAAAGCATGGCAACTGGTGTTTTGGGATCAAAAAGGAGTATTTTTGGCCAACTCTATGGCCTCTGGGGGCACAATAAACGCTGAAAGGTCTAATGAGTCCCTTTAAACGACTTAGACGGGCGATTCAAAACTGGAAAAGAGAAATACGTATCGAACAAGGTCGTAGGTTTTCTCCCCTACTTTCGCTTTCGCCCCTACGTCGCCCGTCGCTCTCCTGCAAACAGTTTGGACGAGACATCACTGCCCATCCACCCCTAGTCCGGACTTGGTCTAGTCCTGTGACTACCTCTTGTTTCCTACGTTGAAAGAACATTCATTTCGTGAGAAGGCGCTTCAGCGACGGCAACGATGAGGTCCAACGCTTCCTCAAGGACGCGGCGACGTAATTACATGACGTGGGCTTACAAGAACTGCTCCAGGGCCAACAAATATTTGTTGACCAAAATGAAAATAAAGTAGAGAAATTAAGGACTTAGAAATTTCGTTAGATTTAATTAGATTTGTAGGAATTTAAAGCTTTAAAATAGTATATGAATTATCAAATGAACTTTTTTCCAAAAAAAATGGGGATCTTACTAATGGAATTATCCTCGTATCAACATACCTGCACTTGCCTACCGTATCAGAACAATAGATGTGCTACATGAACTTAAGTCGTAATTTATCAGGTATTTTTAAAAATATGAAACACCGCTGAGGAATCCATCGAATGACAACACAGCATCCATTCCTGATTCTCCATTCGAACCCACGACTAATGAATTAGACATCTCACCCCCTTTTGACGACTATCACCGTATCACACCAACATGTAAATAAATAATCGTTTCTTTTGAATTCAGAAATTTATACCCTTCATGCGTAATTCTAAAATCATGCGAACTGAGCAACTTTTACAACTGGCATATTTTGCCCTGGACCCCTTCGCCAGGTGACTAAACCTGTATATGATATATGGATAGCATATTTATATATGGATAGCGCGCACCATTAGTCAGGAGTTCAAGTGAAGAGGCAAAGCTAAAATGCATGAGAATGGATTCGACGCAACACTGATTGCGGTCACGGGTAAAAGCCTACGAAGTCGTTTCTAGCATCTTCCTCAACGGGACCTAACATGAAGACGAAACTAAATTGCTACATTTTGTTGGAAGTAATGCCGAAACTCGGACAAAAATAATAATTTGTGCAACAATCCATCATTCCAATATGGTGAATGGCGCAACGGAAACTACGAGTTCGGTCGGCAGTTTCAGATTGCATGGAAACGGCAAGAGAGAGGGGAAGGAGTGCAGGATGATTGACCCATCTCCATAACGAATCAAATCTCAGTTATACCGAGTGGGATGAGGAATAAGATTGCATTGAAAGATTTTTGATGGATGAAGGAGGATATCAATTCCAAACGATCTATAAGAGGCTTAAAAAAAAATCGAAAATGAAAGGGAGCTTAATCTCAAGTCCTCCACGTGTGTGTGGCAGTGGTGGAGGGGATAAAGTTTTGAGAATTCATGCGCACATAATTCGAGAAAGAAAGAGTACCAGAAGGTGTCAGCCCCAGCAGCAAATGGATGCAAAAAACAGTAAAACGCATTCCAATGATAAAGGTATCGGGTTTCATTTAATCGAAGCAAATAACAATTCATGACAATGATCAAAAGAATGATGAAAAAGGAGTATTATGAGAAAAAAATAATATTTCCCGGTGGCTACGACACTACCTCCTCTGAACATTTCCATCTTGTAATCCAGTGCATTTAAAAGTACATTTTATATGTAAAAAGTTTACCCTAAAAATATTTTTAATTTTTGTAATACGTTAAATAAACGAGAAGACACATCGGCATACCTAATAATATTTAATTGGAAACAACAGAAATAGGAAAGAAAAGTAATTATTTCTTGTTTTTACAATAATTTTACTTTTTTTAATCTCGGAGTGTTCAATTTTAAAAAATCGGTAATCAATGTTTTTCCATAACTTTCCCCTAAATGTTTTTCCGGCTTGTATCATTGATCGTATTAGAAATCTCTACCATGCGAAAATCAATGTTTGTCCTAAAATAGAGTTTGCAGTGCAACTGCCACGCCGTTATATTCGTCATCAATTTCCTTTCTCAAATACTAATATTTTTGTCATAATGTAATTGATAAAACAATTAGCAAAATAGAGTGTCATAAGTTGCACTTTGTTCATTTTCTCGATTTGTTCAAATTTTGAGTGCAGTTAGGGTTTAATGAAACTTAAATCCAGGAGAGATCGCCGTTGAGCCCATCAAAAAATATAAATTTCCTGAGCATTTGTAAAATGGCTGCAGGTAAAGATACAATCATCTATGAAATACCATGCATCCCTGTATACTTAACTATCCCTCTAATAACATGCAAAGTCCTAGTTTAATTACCATTTATGAACTTAAAATATAGACACGATCGTTATCATCCACTTATTAAAAAATGGCCTATTCTTATTTCGGCGAAATTTGAATTGAATCTTCGATTAATTTCGTCAAACCAGGTGAAAAATGTCTAACTTCAGTCGAGGGAGATAATGCATGTTTTTTTTAATATTTCTTGTGAATATATTTTGGAAGATACGGCAGAGAGGTTTGATAGCAGGGATGTTAATTATTTAGTAGCTAAGTGTATAATATTAAGTCCTAATATCGATTAAACCATTATAAGGCAACCAAGGGAAATAAACTCTTTTAGCGAAGGTGAAAAATTTCATATAGCCGTAATTCGTCTACGAAAATTTCCTTATTTGCTATTAATAGTGTAGAAGTTTTTTAAATTTAATTTTTAAAATTTGAGCTCACTAAGCATGCAAACGAGAATTTGGGACTCGCCATATCTTGAAAAAACGTCCACGGCCACTGATAGCATGGACGATGAAATATAGTATCTACACAATCTTTCATTTTGTTTTCTGCACCTCGCAGAGAGTTTGGACTCGTCCTGACGTGTTACGTATCTGCTGCACTTCTGGAGACCGAATTTTGATTCTCTCGTCTCGCAACATTTTAATGCTGTTCCAGTCATATCGAGTTAAACAGACTCGAGGAGAATATACGTGAGGCAGAGTAAACAGAATCGCTCACGGGGGAGTAAGGTCCTCCTTAAATATCAGTGCGGTTTATCCCTCCCCGGCAGCGTGAATTGAAAAAAACACAGCCGAAGATAAGGGACTATCCACCCAATACTATTTTCGGGAAGCAAATTTGGCATGGAAATTTTTTAAAATGTCACCGCGAACTCGTGAGGTCGAATTTTATAAATCATAGCAACGTCTCGATTCTTTAAAACCACTAATTTCGCCCCAACCCTTAACGATACTTTTGAAAGCGAAATTAATTATCTTCCCCCAAAAGTGGCCTTCAAAAAATAAGGTCAAGAAATATTTCTCTCAATAATAAGGGATTCAATAGCACCAATTCTTTCACCTCGCCAACTCGAGAGAGATCGTAATTTTAAACGAAATAATCTGAGAAGCTGAAAACGCCATTGGGAAGAAGCGGTGGAGTCTAAGAGGTAAACTTCAAAATAGAATTTATGAAAACTCCACAGTGAGTCAATACAGTGTCTCGTTGTGTATTTTTGTTTTGAGGAGGGCGCATCGCATAAGTAAAGAGGTTTCCTGTCATGCCCCGCCCCCTCCTCGTCTTCAGGATTGGACATGCGCAATCAGTGCCGGATTCCGCTGTTCGCTCCTCTCTATGTCCTCTGATAGACTTAAAATATCATATCACGATTAAGTCGTTCACACGATTATCTTTTTCAGACAATTATTTAAGCCTTTCCGTACATTTTTCATACCCGGTTACTGCAAATCAGCGTACGACGTCAAACCTATCTCTTATTCAATGTTTTATTTTAAGCATGAGGATGCTTTTGGTTGTTATTTTGCTTTGCAGGAACTGATTATGACTTGATATAACTGCCATCCGTTTTTTCCTTCTCGGTCTCACTGTTTTTTTTTGGTTTTCACGAATGATTTGTTTGACATTTCCCAGCTAGCATCATTTTGTTTTGAGAATCTTAATTTTTCTGAAGCTACGCCTTTTTTATTATGACTCACATTTACTTTCGTTTTGAATAATGCTCCGTAAGCAGAAAATGTTTTAAAACTGCTCCGAAATTTTGTTGCCTATTTCTATTTCTATTTAAGCATTTTTTCTCTCTACACAGTATTATAATTGTTTCCTTATATAATTATATTGGACTTCTTGTTTATCATTGCTTTTAAACGTTCTGAGGTTTTGGAAAATATCTATAGGATCTTGTGCTTGTCTTTTTCAGTATATGAATTTTATTGTTTACTCTTCTGAGATTAACGAACCCGATATTTTACACACTCCATGGGAAGGCCGAAAACCGAGGATGATAAAAATGTTATGTTTTTACTTTCAACGGAGCCTTGATTTTATTGACGTAAACACTTGCTTAGAATTCAAGCATTGTGCGATGGAAAAACAAAGAACTGGTGCCGCAAATTCTCGGCTAATCTTCCCCGATTGTGAGACATTTTTGCTTTTATTTTACTGTGTCGTGTATCGTATGATTTTTTTCTAAAATTCGACTGAGAGTAGAGCAAACCTACTGGTTTCAAGGAGAAAACAAGTAGACTTACCAACATATTGCCCCCGTATGAAGTGACAACGGAACCTTAGAATCACCTGAAGCGCTCTGCTCATTTCTAAGCAACTAAAATTCAATAATTTGTTCCAAATGATGTTATCAGCGGCTATTCGCATACCTATCAATAATCAGTATTTACCCGCGATTCCAGTGAAGACGAAATAATTGTGATTTCATAATTTCGGCGAGAGAGACCAATGGGGAGTTCTCTCTCTCTCTCTCTCATCAAATCTCTTTTCCCTGTTTTTACGGCGACGTGACGAGCAATCTCTTTCGTGTGGACGAAAAAAGGCTTTTTACGACTGTGAAGGAAACCCAAAATAATGAAACCTGGTGGGAGGTGTAGTGCGTTTACGACTGTTTTCCCATGACAGTCTATTAACGGCCGCATAAAACTTACACTCCCTTCATTTTACGACCAAATAAAAATCACTTATATCTAATAAGGGGTATCGCATGGGCAACAGCCCACTTCGAGCGATTTCCGTAATGATGCTACTTCACAGAATATGACGCAAGTAGAAATAAATGAAGTGGAAGATAATGCAATGTTTATCTAACATGATATGGCCCACACACTTGATTCTCTCATCGCTGATATTACACTGCGTTCTACTCTTTTACCTTAACGGCATAGTGAAATAAAATAATGCATTGAATACGAGATTGCTCTCGTCAGGGTGGTACATAATGAAGAAGAGAATAGTAGAAAACACAGGGAGGTCAGGAAGTAGAAAATTACATAAGCTTAATGTTTACGGAAACATACATGATGTTTCGTTTCGATCCGAATCAGCATAGCTTAAAACAGTTAGTGAATAATTCCTGAATAAAATTAGCTAAACAAACATTTTTTTGCTCCAGGGTTGATTAAATACCTAGTATTTATTTTCGAAACCTTGAGAGATTTCACTCACCCTCGAAGAATGCTATTTCATCAATTATCAAATAAATACCACGCATGGCGGATACGCGTCCACAATTATGCGTCCATCTTTTCTTCGTCAACCTAAAAATCGTAAAAAATTCTGAAAATATTTAACGCACAATAATAAAAGACCATCTGCATGGTGTTACCACCCCTCCCTGGCACTCGCACGTGATTCCCCACTCTATACATAGGTCCATCCGTTCCCACTCAACGTCCTTCAATAAAATCAATGCGACAATCTAAATTTGAGCTTTCCGTAACTACCGTACCTTTCCGGTGACCATTAAGGTAATCGAGCAATAAAATCAGAACGACACATGACACTGTAGTTTATGGCCTCCTGGCTGTTTAGGATTTACGGCCTTGGTAACATATAAATTTTCAACCGTTTCCAAATCCGTTGCTTTAACGAACCCAGAGTTTCTATTTCAACTATTGGTAACGTAATACAGAGATTGTTTACTATTATTCAAAATCATGCATCAGGACAAAATCACCCTCTGCATCAGAGACACGGAATTATTTTAAAAGTTAAATGGTCAAACCTAATTTGGATTTGTTTCAGTCATGTCCCTTTCTCATAGTATAGTTTTTTTTACTAGTTTGAGTTGATTGTCATTTATTTCTCTTTTTCATTTCCTCATCAAATTTCTTTCTGCAAAAACTAGTGGAATTTTTAAAATATCCAGCCTTTTATTATCTATCTTGTTTTGCGGTTTAAGTAAAGTTTTACATGCACAGAGGGGGGAAGTAACCACTGCAAAGCATTCAAGCATCTACTAAGGGACCATCCCTAAACACCATAGTATACTACATAGGAATAAACCATCCAGAATAGATTGTTCATTAATCTACAGCCGAAATCAAGATGTCGTGTGTAGTCCACAGGAAATTATATTCCATTAATAAATGTAAAGTGGGTTTTCTATAGGAATGTGATGAGAAATGAGCGCCGCTGAAGTTATCATACAGACTGCAAATTTCTTCGAAAAAATTACGGGAGTACAGTCGAAGGATCGTGGATTTTCTGGTCAGGCTTGGAGAAAGGAGAGGAAGTATTGAAGGGCGGCATTCCTCGGTGCCTGGAAGAGACAGACAGATACACCACATGCCGCCATCAAAGAATGAACGTCAATCGGAACAGATACCCATTCTGATGAATGGCCTGTGCACAGAATAGTTGATAAAATCGTTTACGTTCACAGAAGACTGTAAACCACCCGAAGAATACCTCGTTGACTCCCAGAAAGGTGCAAACACTCTACTGGTCAAAAACTTATTTAGACACCGTTGAAATTGAAATTTTTAAAAATAATGAACAGAATTTCTGTCGATTTTCTCGCGACATATTGTCAGAGAGTGATTTCGTAGGTTAAAGCACAAAAATGAAGATTTTTTGAGCATTCCTACGAGTTATGCAATCAGTTTTAAGAATTAATTGCTAACGAAAGATTTTTTTTTCAATATTGAGATTATGAAGCGTGCATTTGGGCAATAAAATGTATGCTCGATATTTTCAGTTTCCCAGAAGTGTTTATGTTTTTGTAATATTAGACTTTCTTCATTAAATTATTATATACTCTTAGAGGGGGTTACTGCAGTTCAGGGGTATAGTGTTGGAGCACTGATCAGGCTCGATTCTCGACCACATTCGACCCCCAGCTCCACCCAAACTATGTGATTTTTCGGGTACCAGATCTTCCTGGGAAACCATAACCGGCACAGGGAAAGGAACTAGCCCCCCTACCCTGATGTGTGAATTTCATACGCCGTATGCGGCTTATTACTGGGCGAACTCTGCCATCACCGACCGAAACCAAACCGACCTTCTGTTTGATTACTGTGTTTATGGCTTTTATACACATGTACGGATATTGACGCTCATATTAAAAGTAGTGAAACCTTGAATTCGACAAACTAAAAAAACCCATGCAGTGTAACTGGTTAAGTGAAATTAGGAAGAAATATTTGGCTCTAAAAACCCTGAACGTTTTAGGAATACACTCACGATATATCTAGAAACTTAAATTATTATTTTTGATAACACCACTCGTATATCTGCTAGATTCTGACGCATTCAGAAGAATCCTGATCATAGTTCTCCCATTGGCCAGAAGATGATGCCATACGCTCTTTCATAATTTTAAGAATATGTTGAATAAAATTATCTCCTCATGGACAGATCAAACGTTAACCTCCGCAATTCACAGAATTGTGAACTACGGAGATTTGTAAGAGTTCACAGGATCTTATTTCCCCACAGCATTTCTTTTCTATTTGTAATTATAGTCTCATTTTTAATTTACAAAAATTTCATAAATTAAGAAAAAAGGATTGGTAAGGTTATTTAAATATAAATTAAAATGTCTTTAGTAATATCTAGTCTCCTCCGGACTCTGGGAAGATATCCAGAACTCCAAGACTCGTGGGACAAAATAAAGAGTGCGGTAGAACTGTGAAGGACAGACCGACCTCGAAATAAATACCACCCTTTCTTTAACTCTGTTATTTATTTATTATTTTAATAAAAATTATTATATTTCCTCTTCTAGAGCTTGAAATAGTGGCTTAGTGGAAAACGGTTCGGAAAAACGATGAATTCAAGACCGCCGCTATTAAGTGGTCAATTTCCAGGCGGCGAACGTCTATGCTGAGATATTAAAGAGGCTGGTGCAGCGTTATGAAGAAGTGTTTGGAAGTGAGCGGCGATTGTGCAGAGGAAGGTGAAGTAGGTTTGTAGAAAACTGAAACCGTTAATAAAAACTCTTTCAAACGAATATTTCATTGTTTTGATCAAATGGGCCCAGCTTAAAAAATTCCGATCTTCCTTCATTAGTCAGTTTTATTGCGATATACCAATCAGTCCTTCCCCGCGTATCCTGAATTAAGGGAGAGATATTCCATTAATGATAAGTGTGAAATATCCTATTCGAAATAAGATGGACTTCTGCAGGATCTGATCCTGCACTGTGATCCTATGTCAACATTGCTCATTAGCGGTCAATTTCAGAATGATACGATCAGCTTAGTTACAAGTTTCATAACCCTTAGATATTTTAGACGTGCGAAGCGAAGTATCTGCAGATATTTTATCTAATTGTGGAGTAATATTCCGTCTTTCTGAGGTAAGACATACTTCCAAGAAGGAACCATTTACTTCTGTCTCGTATAGAGTAGTGTTTTCATGTTACGCATTCAACGAGAATAAATGACAGCACGAAGTGGACTAAATGGGTGAAAGCATAAAGTAATTGCGTACGTCTTTTCAACCAACGCTGCAAGATACAGAAAAAACCTGGAGAGGAACAATACAGATTTCGCTCTGGTAACCGAGGATTGGATTTTAAAGTTTAACATCTTTGCATAGTCTTCAAGAAAACTACGCATTCTTGAATAAATGAAATTTAGCCATCGTAATATTTTTAATTCTTGCTTTGCCATTAAAATGGGCGGTAATGAGTCCATTGAATATCAAGAAATATCCTTTAAACTCCTCAATTAGTCTTGTTGTTTCTTTTTTCTTACATTTTAAGAAGAAGGATAGTTGACAGCGAACTCGAACACTCTGTTCCTAGTCTTCTAATGAATCTTTTACGCTACAAAAAGAGTTCATTTATTAACTGCTACGCCAGGTTTTTTATAGTTCCCGCTTGTAACTGACAACCGCACAGCCAGGTGTTATAATACCGAAGTACATGCGATCAGATTTCAAAGTGCATTACCCACATGAGATTTGGGCTGTCCAAAAGAGCCGCGCGCTATCTTTTCCACTGGAATCCTCCACTAACGGGAACATGTTACACCATTAACTGCACTATTACGCGGATACAGAATTTGATTTCGTCAGTTAGACACACCTGATGGGAAATCAGCTCTTTTACATCTAGATATTCCGTCCAAAATCCTCTTATCTACGCTTATCCCCTTGTCTCAACGACCAAGTTTCCGCGCCATACAATTCCCTTTTTCATATCCTTACTTAAGGTGTTTGCCACTAAAATAAATGTCCCTCCTCTTTGCAAAAGCTTCTTTAGTTAACGCAATTATACATTTAATATCCCTATCCTTTTGCACACCTTCGTCTGCAAATCTACCTAAATAGATTTCTCTTGACAAATCTTCTTTTTTCCGGGTGGTCATCTGACCCCCATCCCATACTCTTTGGCGACGGTTTGCGGGGTATTATGTAGATGTAGATAAATAGATTAATACCTATCTTAGCTTTATAATTTATTGAGAAACTCACAAGCTTCGTTTTCTCATTATTGTTTCTCATCTATCTAATTATTTCAGTAATGTGCTCAGCGATGATAGCAAATCTTTGGCTGTCTGCCCAATAAAGTTTGATCATCCGTAATTCTAACTGATTGGAAAGGATTCCGACTTACTTTCACTCCTGCCTCCAACCTCTCAGATGTCCCTCCCACTATTTCTTCTACAAATTCCTTCATTGAAAAGGAGATGAGATAATGAGCTGCACTCTTTTCCCCACGTGCTTGTCAATTCCCGTTCCGACTCTTCATCCGCTAACACAAGAGATAATGAATTCTACAGTTTGAATCATATTCAGGTGGTTTTGTGTCAAAAACAACGTGTTTGTCCGTTACTTAAAATTTCAGTTTAGGTTCCGGTTTTCGGGTGACACAATGAATACGAATAGGGCATCTTTCCCTTTTAATGCTATGTTTTTTAGTTCACTTTGTCGCCGAAGTACAATAGATGCTCCATTCCCCGCGTTCATTCGCCGGGAAAACGCGCGATGAGCCATATATTTGAGCTTGGATAAGAGAACAGTCTTTGGAAAAATAGACCCTGTCTACACAACATAACAGATATTTAAGTACTCAGCGGATGATTCTACGCCTTCGTCCGTAATCTCACACGAAGGTGTATGACAGAGGGTTGTAAGTGACCAGGTGTTAGGGCAAATGGAGATAGCGTGTGTTAGAGAAAGGGTTTGGGAAGCGAACAAAGCTGGGGTCTCGGTGTCAATTCCAAAAAAACACTCTTGCCTTTCATCACGTTCCTGTTTTCACCCCAGTCATTTTTCCCAATCTCTCTCCCTCCCTCTCCTTTCTCTATTTATACATCCTTCTTCCTCGATCGATCTCGCCACAAAAACGAGCATCGACTTTCAATTACCGTGGTGTGTTACTTTATTTTTTGGTCCCTTTCCAAATATCTTAAGCAATCTTTCGCATTGATGTCGTCACATATTGTAAGCGGAGAAAACAACTCCTTGCAGTGGTCTCTGTTCACAAGTTAACTTCCCTTAACCATTCGTTGCAAGCTCTTCAATTTATTTTGTGCGGCGCTATAATCTTTCTTAGGGTATAAAAAAATTTTTATTGGATATTATTAAGCCATGTGAAACTTTGCGGTTGAATTGATATTCCAGCCAGAATTTTCGAAGATTTGTGCGACGTTTCTTGTTCATACAATGCGACTCTTTAACGAGAGGTTCGGCTTTTCTCCGTAGATGTCCTGTTTGTTTCCACATTTAGTTCTCTCTGAGCAGCGTCCCAAGTGATCAACGCGCATTTCAGGTCGGGTCTACTAAACAATCAATACATTTCTCGATTAATGTTTCATTTAAACATTTCCTCATCGTTCCTATGGTGAAGATAAGTTCCTTTAATGGAGCCGATGGCGATGTAGTAGGTCATTACTTCAACAAGGAACAGAGCATTAGTTGATGACAGAAACCTTGTCCAAGCGTGTGAAATAGGCGCTACATTGTCATGCGAAACACTTAGGCGTGGTTTATTTAAACATTAAGAGATTTTGCTGTGAATCTTAGGAGAGCAGCCATTAATATTAAGTTCGGTTTGGGTCTTGAACCAATAAACTGTGACCTTTTTAAAAATAAAAGCTTCCCTTCAAAACAATAATTGTCCGTTACCGATTAAGTTCGTTTTCCAGTTTATATTTTAGGATGAATAAACCAAATGAAGAACCACTATTATTTAATAATAAGTAAATTGACAGAAAAGTAAATTTTTGGCAGTCATTTATTCGAAAAGAAATTATGTCAGCTCTAAGGTGAGCTTAATTGACCGGTGAGATCATTACATGAATACAATGTTGAAGAGCTTAACTGCCGATGGGAAACATTCAATTCATTAAGATACTGTTTCCAACGACGGCTATTAGGCATTGAGGCTCAGCTATCATACGCACCTTTTGATAATTTTCTGACTATTTAGCCGTAAAAGGACATTCCAGAGGATGTGTGAATTCAAAAAGTGTGTGGCATTCCCTGTTCAAAGCATTCGTCGGTTAAATATATGCACAGTGCGTACTAAAATAAAGATTTTCTTCAATCCTCCTCCCAGTTACACTTTGGATTTTCTCCATTCCTATCGTGGCATCCTTTAATTTTCAGAACTGAAAGAACAAGAAAATTTTCTGCTCCTCAAAATATCCTTTACCCCGTGACAAAATCACCACCCCCGAAAATTTTTACATCCCTTTTGTCAATTCGTACAGAAGTCTACAGGAGAAAACGTGATTTTGGAATTGTTCACAGGAACAAGGGTAGTGGTTTATCATGACTTATCAAGGACATCGAGAAAGAGATATGATTTTCCAAGAGATCTCTCTCATATCCACACAGGTTATCAACCATAGTATGCTCGAATATCATTAGACACATCGGCTAGTCGACGACGTCTTCAAAGACTGGAAATCGATCACAATATTTGTATTTTAATCTCTTTTTACCCATCGTACATCCGTAATCAAAGATCTGACATGAAAGATTTGTGGGTGATAGCTTATTTACATTTGTTGGAGAATATTCATTACCTAACTTGCCCAATTTAATATTTCATCTACATCTACATCTACATAATACCCCGCAAGCCGCCGCAAGGGCGTGTGGCGGGGGGTGTTAGGCCACCACCCAAAAAAAGGAAAAAAGAAAAAGGAAAAAAGAAATTTTAAATAAAACAATACAGAAATATTTCTGTATTGTTTTGACGTTCAAATTAAGGGATTACGTCGGGGTGATTGTAAATTAAAGTGTCATCTCAAGCAAGTAAGAACGCTCTCAGTAGTGGGCATTAATTTTCGTATTGTTAAACGTTAAAATATATCTTTTTATTTTTTAATTACTATTAAGGAAATTTTGAAAATACACGTAAAGAAATATTTTTTTATCTGGAAAATAAAAATACACGCACATGAATGAATATATATTTCACCACTCTACGTTGCATCTGGTTACAAATTCAGATGAATTCTTCAGTAATTAGTGTTATTTCATGCATTCCAAGCAGTAGAATTGAGTATATTGGAAAGATGCAAACTACCTTAACGCTTGTGAATTCATGCAACAGGAGTTGAGGGCTGAATTTCATTTAATAGAAATTAACGCCGAGAAATTATATCAAATCACTCGGATCGTACGCCAAACTACAACAAAACCACCGCGAATCAATTAAATTCCAATTACGGTAGAGAATAGCTTCCGCTGGATTGAAGACCTCTGTGGTGGGAGAGCTACCTTCCGGGGAACTCGAACCTCATCGGTTTGCCTCCCTCCTTCCGTAGAAACGTGGATGTTTCCCAAAAAGGATTCATCTCCACCGAGTGAAGTGATGCCGAGAGCAGATTAAAATCCCAAAGGCATGAAAGATATGATGAAGTTAGATGTTTTATAATTGCTTGATTAACAAAACGGTCTAATGAGCATTTAGTTAATCACTTTCGATTTCGTAATTGTAAAATCGCTCCCCATTTTCGTCGAATTATTTTCTAATAATACCATGTATTTTGCTTGTGGAGCGTTAACAAGGATTTACTTTTAGTTATTTCTAGGCTAAACTCAATACATCATCTCAAGTGCTTGCTTGCTCATCATGCTCGTGACATTTTAACGATCATTTAATAATGTTTGCGCCACATATACAAAAGTATTAAAAAGTAGAGATCTATCAATTAAATTAATTAGAATTCAAGATATTGTTTAATTCTCCAGCATTATACATGCTTGTAGAATGGGCAGCATTGCAGGTAAAATTTGGAGGTGGTTTTAATCAAAGGAGATCGAGTAAAGTAAGCTCAAATATGATTGGATTTCTGAAGAAGTGTTACGAAAAGAAAATTAGTGTACATATTCAGAATAAACTACAAATTGGACACCACCAAGGAGCGTAAGACCTGGAGTAACTTTCAGGGAACTTGAATTTACTTGTTACCATCGATGAGTTTTTGAGTAATGAATCACTACACCTACATTTACATGCCACCCTTGAACAGAACCGGTCGGACGTGTATGACATGGTATGATTCAACATCAGGCATGCAACTGCAAAAATGAAGTTTTTCTACATATTTAGTAACAATTAACCTAAATGAATTCATAAAATGCAGATAATGATAACCCCAGGTACATAAACTAAGATATTCAGGTGAAAAACCTCTCCACACACGAAACGACGTAGAATACTCTCTTACACATACGAGTCAAGCTAACAGTAATAAAAGATACGATAAGCTAATGTTAGATGAATTAATGATAAAATACTACGCCTTTCAGAATAAAAAAAATACTTTTTCTTTATTTATAATATTAGCGGTTGCTTGAAGTAACACTGATCCCTAATTGACCATAGTAAAAAGACATCTATAAGTGTTCGGTTCTACACTTAATCTCTCTGATTTTACCGCCATTATCTCTCAAGTCATAGTACGATTGGGGTTATTAACATACTATGAACACCATCGATGAAGAAACTTTCCAATTTATACGAGATATTTAATCTGTAATTAAAACTTCGCTCCAGGGATTCAAAACCTAGTTCCTGTAATAATCTATTAAGGTTATCATTACAACATCCTAATGTGTGTACTCCATCAAGGTTCAATATCGATTCATCATGAAAACAGGATAATTAGAACCCAGCTCTTACAAATTAAAGACCACAGGGTCCACACAAATTATTCTGGAAATAACGCCAAGCTTAGACGTCCTATAATTTCTGAGATTCCGAGTCGCCAATGAAGAGTAAGTAGCCTCGTAGTATTCCATCTAGGGATCCACAACCAAACTGATAAATTTCTAAAATTGGATTTACTAGTGAAAGCAGTTTTAAGTAGAGTTTGCGGGCAAGTATATAAAAAATTGGGATTTATTAGACGGAATGTCGGCAAAGCTGACTCCAAGGTAAAGGAACGTTGTTACCACGCTCTTGTAAGGCTTCATTTATAATATGCACGCAGCGTATGGGATCGGAGTGAAAAAGGCCTCATTCGGGAAATCGAGAAGGTCCAACGCCGGGCAGCCCGTTTCGTGAAAAACTCTCACGATAATACTAAAAGCATCACTTCAATACTTTTAGACTTGGAATGGAAACATTGGTAGAGAGACGATTCAATGCCAGGTTGAACTTACTAAATAAATTCAGATCCGCATTTTTCAGCGCCGAGCTCTCAAAAATTATTCGCACTCCAACATACATTATTCGTTTGGATCATGGAAATAATTAGTTCTATTCAATTGCATGCACTTTCACTAACTTTGTGTGATTTTTTGTCAAAACCCTTACCGTATGACATCATTAGAATGCCATTAAATAATGCAGTTCTCTTTACAGTATTGCTTGCTCCGCCTTTTCTGTGTTTAAGTTTCCCCTTCCATCCCTGGTCTCTCTCCGTGGGAGGACCCTCTCGCTACCTGCAGCGTTGGTTCAAATTCCCTACCTGTGTCCTTCAGGGAGGAGACCGCTTTATGTTGTAAGTCCATATGGTAGTGGAATTTCGCCTTCTTGCTTTTCAAATTCTAACTTGCACAATTTGGATAAATTTCTTACAGCATTCTAAGGTGAAATTATTTGTTAGATGATAGTATATGTGTTGAATGAAAGGAGGCCTATATATTTGCACGCATGTAAAATGAAAGGATTTTTGCATGAATGTAGGCGCCACTGTGGGTATAGTTATGCATGTATGTGATGATTTTGCATGTGGGTTTTTAGACAGGTGGTGACCTAACACCCCCCTCCACACGTTCTTGCGGCGGCTTGCGGGGCATTATGAAGATGTAGATGCACCCAAATGCCACATATCCACGTGAGAACCGGCAGAATGTGATGCTAATGGTGCTTTCCTCCACCATTTCCCTTCAGAACGCTTTATGAATGCGCATACGACGAAACAAAAGGTGCGTCATCAGTAGCAGTCAACAGACATAGGAAGGACCAAGGAATTACAAAGTATTGTACTTCTAAACCCTGAATAACACAACATGAATGACTCTTAAGCAAAAAACCACAAATGACAATAAATCATTCTTTACAATACCCCATTCTCGGGCGCCGCATATTTTATAAGAGTACTTACACAACTCTGTTAACTGTAAGTACTCTTTTCTTTCACCTGCCTCATATTCCCTCAACATTCTTCCCTAAATTACTATCTTTACCATCTTACCTCCCTTCATTATCTCCTCCATCCACTCGTTTCTTGTCTTCTCCAAATTTGCTTCAACAGCCTTCGTTCTACTTTTACCATGCCTAGAATTTCATATGCTTCTCCATGCGCACAATTTTCTTAACTTTGCAATTCTTCTCCACACCCAGTTCCCAAAAGACACCAATCTAAGATTATCCTGGAGCCTCAACGACCGAATTTCCGATAAATACAAAACTACGCCCCATAATGAAGCCATCGCTAGAAGAGACACTTCATTGGGATAAGATAAAAGTCACTTTTCCATTATACTTTTCCAAATGATTTATAAAAATCAAGTTTAAATGCACAAAATATATCTCAGTGGGATGCTTTATTGTCTTCCCATTTTTATATTTCATAAATAAAATTAATGAAGGCAATTCAAAATTCTCCAATTTGATGCGTCCCAGGGTCTGTACCCTGACACACCTACGTGGGGGGTAGCGTTTGTAGAAGGCCAGATTTTGGTAAAAAAAATGGATTTCGTGTTTCAATGGCCCCTAAATCAAAAAGGAAAATTCCATCGTGTGGAGTGGAGCCCTCAACAAGTAGGTGCGGCCAGAACAGACACGTGATTCATCGACACCAGTGATGTGACGGCAATGCTTATGCTTAAATTATCTGCTCATTTTCGTTTTGAGTCAATGCATAATCGTTCGTTTCGATTGCTCGAAACATTCTCCGCCATGATTCATGTCCCGGCTTCTGCACCGGCGACCCCCTGACCCCCCCCCCGCAACGTTTGGGTCGAGTGATCAAAATGAAACGGCTGGCAGCTCGGAGCGAACTCCCGATTGATTGACCGCTCCCGTCAGTGTGCGTACGTATGACGAGCGGGGAGGGTCGACCGTGTTCACAATCACTGCATCGTGCATGACCAAGCTTTCGACTGCTTGAAGGCTCTAAAATGTATTTCACACAAAATAATTCGTATTCATACAGCCCCAGCATTATACGTATATAAACATCCGTTTTTATGTATAAACATCCATTTTCAAGTGGATTAAGTGTTTTAAAGATGGCTGACTAGATGCTACGGATGATGCAAGGCCTTTCAACCACCTATGTTGACGACAACTTTGATCGTGTGCGGTCTCATGTCCTTAAATATCGTCTAAAAACTGTCCGAATGATAGCTGATAATTGAATTTAGGAAAATCAACAGTGCACACCATTTTAACAGAACGTTTGGGCTTAAAAAATGGGTGCTAAAATCATGCCCTGCACATTCAGCATTGACTATTCGACAGTTTACGGCAAAATATTCAACCACCATCCTTGATCATCCTCCTTATTCGCCAAATCTCACTCCCTACAACTTTTTCCTATTCCCAAAATACAAAAATGTAATGAAGGGATAGCACTGGGAAGATGTGCACACAATAAAGCAAGAAATGACGAGAAAACTAAAATACCTAACTGCCGATGACTTCCAAGGGTGCTTTAAACAATGGAAAAGAAGATGGAATAAGTGCATAGCAAAAGAAGGAAAAGAGAGTACTTCTAAGGGGGCTAAATCGATGTAGACAAAATTTTGCAAAAAAAGTATTTATGGCCTCAGTTCGCGTATTTATAGAAAAGACCTCGTATTTATTGAACCTTTGATTGTTATTTTCTGGTTTGGCCCCCTATATTCAATGCAACGGATCGGTGTTGCGTGAGAAATTTTCCGTGGTCCTCAGGGAAATTTCAAACAATTTACAAGAACGTATCACACGCATGATTTTTTTCAGTAAAATATTTTATTATTTAATATTAATCAATAATTATAAAATATAGTATGTATTACAAATAAAATCAATATTAAATATTTAATTAAACTCGCTTTCTTCATATTTTTTATAATCAAAAGCTTCGCGAAGTGACAACTGAAACTACCCTTTCATTGTTACCGCTTTGTGCATCACTGTACTGGTTGGCGTCTTGGGCACTTGCGGGGCCTGTCGCAAAAATAAATAGAATAATTTTCCCCCATGCAAACGGCTGGAGTGGGGATTTGCGTCAGAAAAGGTGGTGGGAGAACTTGGGAAAACAACATGACCCGCGTCAGTTGCCTGCGGGTCGTTACAGCGAACGGGTGGCTGCTTGACTGAACCTATGTTCGAGGGTAACATCACGAATTCAAGGAGCAACAATAAGCGATAAAATTTTATGTTTCGCTCGAAAAATCGGGTTCTGAAGCCATGACCATGGAGAAGAAGCAATGTTCCAAGGAATGATCTCCCGCTTGCACAAGATGTTCATCTACATCTACTTAGTGCCCCTCAAGCTGCCACAAGGGCGTGTGGCGGGGCGTGTTAGGGCACCACCCATAATTTAGAAAGAAAAACAAACCGCATGCAAAAGCCACAAATTTATACAGTCATGAAACAAAATATTGAATAGATTCATGCAGAAACCCTTACACCCCACGCACATGTAAACACACAAACCACCAACTAACAAACTTATGCACCTACAAATAAACCTAATCACTTTGCAATGTTTAATTTCGCTCCGATTTGTAAAGTAAATGTTTTTAATGTTTCTAAAGTGAATTCGGTTTCCTACTATCATAATTTCTGATTTTTCGGGGAAAGAATGAGTATTTGAATCTATCTGTACTGAAATCTATCTCCCTTATTTGATCTTTGTGGTCTGATCTACTTAAGTAGTGTTCCTGGAGGATAGAAATAGGTTGACGACGAGAAATGCCCTGGACTCCCGTCAACGACACAATACGACGAAAATTTGCTAAAAGTGAGAGATTTGCTCAATTTTGATTGAACCCCTAGTGTCAGAATGTTAACAGAAGAGTGCATTATTCCGAAAACAAAAAAGCATCGCATTCTTAAAGACTATTTAGCCATGAGAAATGTGAGCCTAGATGGTCCCCAAGGTGCTGTCGGAATATAGGAAGGCTGCTCGTGTGATCCCTGGGACCGATCTGAAAGTGATCCGATTTTTTTAGATAACGAAACAAGTGATGACACATGGGTATTTGAGTACTACCCCGAGACAAAAATACAAAATGCAGAAGGGAGGTTCATCGTCTTTTTCGACTCCAATGGCGTTATCCACAAAGAGTTTGCGCCTCAGGGACGGAGAGTGAACAGTGATTTTTATGTAAAAGTGCTCGAAAGGCTGCGGGCATTGGTGCAACGAGTCAGAGAGGAAACCCTTAGCAACTGAAGACTGCACCACGACAACGCTCAACACCGCCTTTCTCCAGCCACCCTACAGGCACTGCCGGTCTTCCTTTTCTTCTCAAGAATAAAAACGAGCTTGAGTGGCAACCATTTCGGAACGCAGGATAACGTCGAAGAGGCCGTGACGAGGTGCCTGAACGAGGTTCCCATCGACTCCTTCCAGAAAGCATGCCCTGACTGGCAGAGGTGCTGAAATCGGTGTGTCGATGCGCAAGGGTGCTAATTCGGAGAAATTAAGTAATTTCATCTGAAATGCAATTTTTCCCAGGTTTTACTCTACTTGTTTTCGGGACAGACCACGGATGTTATAGTTCAACTTTTGAAAAGTGAAAACATTTCTAACGTTTCGAATGTGGGAAAAATTTTGGTCATGAAATAAATATTTTAGAATTACAAAAATCACTCATTTTCATCAAATACTGTTTCCTATATTCTGGTTCAATGTCTGAACTTAAGGAATAAGACACACTTTGTGAATTCACAAAAATGTTTTAGATCAAAATTTATTTTCATTAAGAGTACCTGAGGGTGTCACCTATGCGATGAAACCGGTATCGTATTAACATTTTTTTTAAAATTCGCAACGTTTGCCTTATTCCTCAAGATTGCCTTATTCCTCAATCATGTTCAAGAAGCTGAGCCCGATGTCATTGAAAATCATGGGTTAATTTTAAATTAGAAGACTATGAATAACTATCGAAGTGAAAAATCCCACTTCAATCAAAGAGCGGCGCCTGAGAAGTGATTTTTCGCTGACGTGTCTTATAGATTGGCTCACAATTATTTATTCAACCACCCCCCCCCCCAAGTGTCCCCCGATAACTTCTAACCCCTAAAACATTCCACGAGAGGGTTTCTGTGGTCGCTCACGAACTCCAACGGCAAGTAGGTCCTCCAATTCCCTTAGCAGGTACTCCATTTTCAACCATCAACCCTTACCACCCCTTCCGTTTTAATGCTGAAGTGCACCCTTTAGCCCGCATGCTTATTCGTCAAGTTTTCTCTTCCCCGTCCTTCATAAAAGGCCCCATTCGCCCTCCTTATGTCAAACCCTGGCTGTCCGCATCCTTTTCTGAGGGAGACGTTGGTTAGGAACGCCAATCACAGATTTCATCAACCCCCCTCCATCAAGCGTGGCTAGCGGCAGTCAGCCGCAGGCGTTAATCCGTCCCCCCCCCCCCCAGGGTCAGCACATGGGCCATGCTCCGACGAATCAACTCCTTAAGTACGGATTATCTCCGGGTCGTGTGGTTCGTCGGCTGCAAACAAAGAGACTCGTGTGGACGGGGAGAAGAAATTGACTGGATGATCGATGACCCCTTGGCCTTTATCCCTCGGGTGAAGTGTCCACAGGGCTAAGAGTTCAACCTCTTCCCGGGGACCCGAAAAGAGAATTTCCAAAGGCCTCCAAGTTTAGATATGCGATCGGTAGTCCTCGGTTGGATCCTACCGGGGGTTGCATCATTGGTGTCGTTTTGTGACAGCCATTCTAGGTGCAGGGTGACCAGGAGTAAGCCGCCAAATCTTGGGGCAAATGCTCAAATCCTCAAATCCCCCACCTTGCAGTTGGATGAAAACGAACATACGAGTACTCCACGGTTTTTCAACATATTTTGGAAATTATTACCTACTAGTCTCGTATTTATCTCGTTATTGCTCAATCGCTACAATTGCAACTTTATATATAAATACCAGAAAATGGAAGAATGTAAACACAGAGTTAGGCAAAATGAAGTACAAAGAGTTAAACAATAATTTGTAGAGCGAGGATTCTCCACTCTATCAGTCTTCAATATTCCTCGCTAATTAAATTGCCACATATTTACCTTCCTGGCCTCCTTTAGATATTCTTCAAAGAAATATTTTAAGAATGTGCAGGCAAGGAGAGAGAAAAATTAAGGAGATTGCTTCAAATCAAGAGGTTACGTCCAAAGAAGTACGGCAATTTCTATCAGTTCTAGCTTATTTAATTTACCAGCTATTAGTGCAGTTATGTCTACCAACTTTTACTTACGATCGCATTTTGGCTCTTTAACTTCGCGGTAATAAATAAGGTAATCAGTGAAGAATCTTGAGTCTCCAGATGATACGGGACGGGATGGGAGTAACGTCAAATATTTCTCAGTTAGGGTATCAATTAACTGAAGTACATACTGATGAACCTTTTAGGAAAATATAAAAACACTTTGGATAAAATCAATAGATTTGAGAGAACTACCCTCATTTTCAAAGATAAAAACGCAATCTCAACCCCTTCCTCCCTCTTTCCTATTGCAAGGGCTCAACATTCTTTGTTTTAAATGGCGTGAATCAAAAACCTCCATTTTACACGAAACTTTATATTGGGAAAATCTCTCTGCAATAATTTGTAAGCAATTTATAGCTTTATTTTCAGAACTTTACGCCAATTTCTCTTATGAGGTATTTGAGTTATAAAATGGTATTCGTGAGATCATGGCTTCATAGACCCGCATTTTATTCCATTGAAAACCTATGCGCGATTATTTTAAGTTCTAAAAAGAAAAACATAATGTCATAACTTTACTCGTAAGCATCGTGATCTCCTTCATTCCATCCACACACGTAAAACTGTTCCCATTTATTTTGTGAACGTGTTCTTCTTTTGACTGGTGATATCATAGTTACGGTGGTGTGTTTGGGTCCATCACTGTTTAAATGCTTATATTTCGTTCACGAGGATGGTCTCAAATGTTCTCGGCCTCATCCATAGATGGCATTACTACTCGCATGATCTTATTCTCTCATGTTGGCACAACTTTTTGAGTAGGCGTCATTTAAAATTTAAAGCAATTCCATCCAGCAGTTCGCTGTAGGCAGTCGTTTGAATTACCTGTGGTGAGCTTGCTGCTATAAATGGAAATATTTCGTAAAATAATGCTCAATGACGACCGAAATTTATTCGAAGATTTTGAATGTATAATGGGAAATCATCTTCTTCAATCTCCACAGCGAAGAAATGGACGATCGAGTTCAAACGTGGCCACGAAAGCTTCCTAGATGATTAACGTGAAGGAAGTCCGAACGAAAAATCCAAACACACTGGAAGTCATTGAAAACGTGCACGGTGTAATTTTGGAAGATCTAGGTACGAACATGCATGAAATTACCATATGCTTGCCATATAATGAAAAGTACAAATTTTCTGAACAAATATAAAGTCATTTTCATCATAAGGCCGAGAACTTTTCAGATCGCTCTCGTATATTAATCATGCCCTTGAAAAAAACTATCAAATGCTTTCAACGTGCTCGTACGTATCACCTTAAAGAAAAATGGATATTCTTGGCAAATATTGCATCTGGCGCTTTTTTAACCAATATGCTTTACCATTGCCATCTGCTCCATTTGCTTCTCTTTTCCCATTTTTAGTCTCCTGGGTTAAGAATCGATCACGACCGTCCTTTTCTTCTAAATTTCACCTCCAGGATGAAAGCGAAAGGATGTAAATGCCGAGTCAAACCCATCCAACTTCCACCATTTCTCCGAACTGGCGATGGAAAGGGAAGACCATCTTGTTGGTGGCTAGTGCATCGAGTTTCTGGCGTCGCGCCCGTCGTATCCACTCAATTACGTCGGGCAAATCCCCGCACCCCGGCGGCCACAAATCCACCGGAATCCGCCGCTACACAGTGCAGGGCAAGAGAGACTGACCAAGGAATGAGCTGTCAGGAGCAACTCGTGCCTGTTTACACAAATTAATCGCTAATTGCCCAGAAATAGTTACCGAAAAGAGTCCCGTTTCTAGGGTGATGTTCACAAGGCCTACGTGTTACGCAGTATTCTCTCAGCTCCCGAGTAAATTTCACTGAATGAAAAGAGAAAAAAATGCTGAACCTATTTGAAAAATATCAATAAATACACCAACCGGCCTATTACATTAACATATTTATATCTACTCCCATTCATGAGAAAAACATTAGGTTATCTCAGAACTTGAACGCAACTCGTAGGAAGAAGTTAAACGATTATTACAATTATTTATACGTAGATTTATTACTTTACAAAAAAACTCACTTTAATTTTCAAACAACACATACGAGAGTATCTGAGGGATACGCTCACATCTGAGATTTAAAAAGAACGGCTCCAATGGAAGGTTGTACCGTGAAATTCGCAAGAATGCAAACGCTGCTCCTTCCCGCAACCTGCCTTCTCCACTCGCAGCATCCCCCCAACGAACATCTCTCATTGGACCCATCTCATCCCTTATCCAAACCCCGCTCAGTGTATGTGTATGTAGACCAAATCGTTCGTGTTTTGCCAATGGAAGTTACCCAAAGAGTCGAAACCCAGGTACGAAATATATTAGTGGTAATTAGGAGTGTTTTTCCGCATCTTTTCTTACATGGAAAATGTCCACTCTGTTAAGCCTGTGGCTGCAAGATTTGTGAGGAAGAAGAGCTATTAGGAGTTGAGAGCTTTGACGAAGAAACACAGTCATTTTACTTTCAAACAACAACTTCGCCAGCATCCCCTCCCCTTCGCATCCATCCCCACCAACGTAGATGTTGATGAATAATTGCGTATTGAATAGTTTTATATATTTAACAAAGCAGCCAAAAACGTCACAAAGGCTTTTACATTAGCTGACCATTGCCACGAACATACGAGACCCGGCGTACATAGATTCCCGGCCAGTAGGTTTGGAACATGACGAAAATCCGCATACCAGATCCTGCTATTAATTCTGTTTTGAACCAATTTCGATGCTTAATCAATATCAATCACTTCCAAACGTCAAAGCACCGTTTAAAAACAAGTTGATATAAAATATCTTGTTTGAAAAACTGCATTCATATTTTCAAAAAAAAGAAATAAGTCCACCATCCCAGTTCCGCTACTAGTAATATTTAGCATGTGGGGAACATCACTATGATCCGGCAAGTTTGCCTCATAAGAACCGAAAACGGTGATGTCCTTCGTTCCTAAATGTTTTTTTGCTGTTTAGGCTGACTTGAACGGAAAAAATATTAGGGGATCGGGTTTTGTCTCCGACTTGAGAACTTCCCACCCCCGGCATTAGTTTATTTTATTGGAATGCAAATCCCAGCCAGGGGTGCTATCAGGAGAGCAGTTTAAGTGGAATGCACTATCTGTCCAAAATTATTAAAGGTTATGAAGTCCCTCAAGGAGTGAAGGTCAAATTTAAGATTAAATCTCTTGCATAGATTGGAAGGATGTCTTCTACGAAATTATGTTGGAAATGAATTATTACCCCCATCGTACTACGGCAGGAGAGCTCATGTCAATAAAGTTTAAGAGATTAAGTATAAGTTATGGCGATCAGATAGGTTTAAGATGTCGTTTTCCCGCGAACGATAAGGGATTAGAATAACATTGTCCGACCACGGTAGGGGTGAAAATATTCGGTCAAAATTTGTCTGGTGTGTATTCACCCCCTGCCACACACCCTACCGGTGGATGATAGGGTACTACAATTATTTTTTTTTAATAAACAAATACGCATCACGCGAAAGTTCTTATATTTCGCAATTACACTAACACTTCACGTCATCTCGCGTTCGGGAGAAATGCGTATGCATAGCTATTACTCGATGGACACGCACATACGAGGTGTGTTCAAAACATAACGAAAATTTTTTTCATTTCGCGGGCTTGGAGAGTCCGATTGTCAAACTTTTTTTATTATTTTGGTATATACACCCCTGAAGTATGACAAAACTTTCAGCCGGTTTCATTGTGGACTTTATCTATGTCAGCCACTAAGGTTAGACGTGTTTTATGAGCACGGCGATTTTCGTTTGCTAAAAGAAATGGATGAAAGAATTTGCATTAAATTTGCGTAAATAATGCAATAAAGTGTAAAAAAGTGTGTGAAGTGTTAATAAATGCCTATGGTGAGACTGCTATGAGTACAGCAAGAGTTTACGAGTGGTATAAACGTTTCCAAGAAGGCCGTGAAGACCTTGAAGAACTCCCTGGACGTCCCAGCTGAAAACGTGGAAAAAGTAAATCAAATGGTTATGAACGATCTCCAAATCACAATTAGGGAGGTCGCTGATGATTTTGGAATATCGATTGGATCATGTCATGAAATATTTTCAAATTTTTTGGGTATGAAAGGCGTGGAAACAAAATTCGTTCGAAAATTGTTGAATTTTGAACGAAAACAGCGGCGAATGGAAGTTGCTCAGGAGTCACTAAATGAAGTAAACGACGATGCAAAATTACTGAAACGTATCATAACAGGTGACGAAAAATGGGTTTATGGGTATGACGTTGAAGCTAAGGCTCAATCATCCCAGTGGAGGCATTCTTGCTCGCCAAGACCGAAAAAGGCTCGACAAGTGCGGCCGAACGTGAAGGTTATGCTCACTGTGTTCTTCGATTTTAATGGCATCATGAATTCCTGCCGCCAGATAAAACGGTCAATAAGAAGTACTACCTACAAGTTCAACGCCGTTTGCGTGAAGCAATCTGAAAAAAACGCCTGGATCCGTGGAAAAACAATTCATGGCTTTTGCACCACGATAATGCAGCAGCTTACACTTTATTGCTTGTTCGTGAATTTTTGGCCAAAAACAATACTGTAACGATGTCCTAGCCTCCATGCTCGCCAGATATGGCTCCGTGTTACTTTTTCCTTTTTCCAAAAATTAAGAGAACCTTGAAGGGCTGTCGTTTTACAGCCGTAGATGTCATTAAAAGCGCATCGCTGAAAGAACTAATGGCTATCTCAAAGACCGAGTTTGAGAAGTGTTTCGGGGATTGGATGAAGCGCGGGCTCAAGTGCATAATCTCCAATGGAAACTACTTTGAAGGAGACAACATCAATGTATAAGAATAAATAAATATTATTGTCCTAAAAATTAAAATTCTCATTGTTTTTTTAAAACACCTCGTACATCGGTGAACGGACTCATGTATTCGCGACGCACGCACCTCTGTGACCCGCGATGGAAAATAAAGCCAAAGTTTCCGCCACCAGCGCTTCGAAACAACTAACAAGCTTTATTTTACCCCCGCGGTCTGGCACCACCCCAAATCTCCGATTGCCCCCGCGGGGAAAGGAGAGCCGTGGAGGGAAAATCGCGGAGGCACAAATTTCACACCAGGCTTCACTCTCCCCCTCGGCTGCCCCCCAACGGCCCCCTGCCCCTTCGCCCGCGCCTCCTCCATCCCTCGGTGTTTTATATTCCCACGGCATATTTCACGCTTCTCCTTTACCTGCCCAAACCCATTTCTCCTCCCTGCGCCACCCTTCCTACCCGCCACCCCCAGAAACTACCTCCTCCCCTCCCCCTCCCCCAAAGAAGATGAGGAAGGACTGGAGGCGAAGCACGGAACGACGGAATACACTGGGGGTCGGGATCGTGGTAATGACATCCGGTGTCCCTCGACCCCTCCTTCCCACTCCCCATCCGCCCTCACCCCAACGCCGCATTATTTATTTGAAACTTGTATAAAATAATCTTTCGTTGTGCGGTAGCGAGGTTTTCTGATGGGCGCGAAGGGGGTTTGACGAATGCGAGAATGTTTGAGAGGAGGAAGAGTGGGGTTAAATACACGCTCAGCCATGAAATGCGATACAAGACGAGTTTCCGAGTTATTTGGAATCCATCTCAATGCTTTCCGAGTGATGACTGATTAGAGGAACGCTGAAGGCGATGAGTATGGATTCAGGCAGCTGTATACGCCCGAATGGAAAACGTCGGAGAGCGAAGAAAGACTCGGAGTGGACCCGTGAAATGGATAAAATAACTTCGAGACGGCTTGGGTAAACGGAAAATTTACAAGGGATGACGAAATAGATGGAAAAATGTTGAAAGAAATAAAAATGAGGAATGGAAATCAGCTTTTTACCGGGAATGTAGGGATTACATTAAAATTTGCCCCTTACTAAGTGTTATCCTATGCCACAATAATGTATTCGTACATAAACTTATGCGATGTGTTGGGAATATTTGTGTGCCAAGCAATGAAAGTGAAACCCTCTTCATGCAAGACAGTACATAGTTATTCTGGAAACTGCGGGAGATTCCGCAAAAGTAACTTTGAACGGAGTCATGCGCTAATATGCATTTCAATGCAGCAATTTCAGACAATTTCAACAATTCCAATTTTCCAGGTCAAGGCAAATGATTTTTACACTCTGAAATTGGTGCATTGACAGTAGTTATTCTTATTATAAACTAATTTTAAAATCAAAAAACATACCGAACTGTGCTATGATTCAGGAAATTGCAAGGGGGGAATGGAAATAGGTTCAGTTTCCCGATGTTTGCTAAATTAAAGGACAAGGAACTGCACACAAATACCAAGGTTGTAGCACTGATGTCATATTAGATATTTCTCACACAAGATACTCGAGGCAAATCCTAATTGCGACTACGAATGAACCTCCCCACTACCAACGATTTCCTCTAACCCTCTGTCCTTAAAGTATTATTATTTCTTGGAATTTCTGTATTTGAAACCTTTATTCTATGAAGAGAGTTTTATTGGTCTCTATCTCGGCCTTATCCTCTTATATGTTTTCCCATTCTGTACGTTAGTTCGATCCGTCGTCGGTGTCCAAAATTACCAGTCATCTATTTGGCATGTGCGTCCAAGAAAACTCTTCCTAAAGCCTGACAGAGGGAACTTCCACTTTCAGTTTCATTTATCAGCTTTTCCAATCCATCACCAGTTTGTCATTTTTAAAAATTCTTTTCTTTATGTTTGACAGGGAAACAGGAAGAAACAACCGGGCTTTAAATAGGGTGGGGAAAGAGATTTAGTTACAGTGTGAAATTTGGAAAAGGCAGCGGAAGTAAATGGAGAAAAATTGGAAGCTAGTGGTGTGTTGGAGGAAGTGACTGAAGGGAGTTATTTGGGTGAGCGGATCATTGTAAGAAGGAGCGTTTATAGAGAGCATGAAGGCAGGTGTAAGTCACGAATAAATGAATCAGGAAACAAGGAGTTTCTACGAAGCTTAGACCCAAATAGAGACCTAGACCAAGAGAGGTCGGTCCCAAACCATCTCTTGAAATACGTCAAATTTACCAAAACTTACCTGTATATGTTTTTAAATTCTATTTTTATATTACAAGTGTTATTTTGGCATCTTGCTTCTAAGGAGCCAGCGCTGAAACGAGAGAGCATCAATAGGGTGTCTGCCGTACAATATAGATTAACTACTGAGGCAAGAGAGGGGTAATTTATAATGTAATCAATCTATTCTCACACAAGCGTCATTCAGTTAAACAAAGAAGAAAAATTCACGAGTCAAGCAGTGGCAATGTGTTTTCCCAAACAGAAACAAAAGAGATATACATGAATGCATGTCAATCATATTGCTAAAATTTATATTTATATTGCTTTTAACACTATTTGTTAAAATATCTTCGCAGCTCTTGTGTCGTGATCAGTTTCTCAAAAAAGTGAATTTAATAGAAGACTACATCTTCGATGTACGAGGGTGGTACCAAAAGTACCCGACCCAACAAAGAAAACAAAAATTTGGAAAAAATGTATTTATCTTTCAACATGACCTCCTTTCAGCTCTCTATGCACTCTTCCCAGCGATGTTCAATTTGTTCGATGCCCTTTTTATAATAACAACTGTCTTGCTCCTCAAAATAGCCATTAACTGCCGAAGTCACTTCTTCACGGTTGGAAAATCTTTGACCACCGAACCATTTTTACAAGTTTACGAGCAGAATATAATCGGAGGGGACTAAATCTGGCAAATAGGGTGCATGAGGTAGCAATTCAAACTTTAATTCATGAATTTTGGCCATTGCAACAATGGATTTGTGAGCCGGTTCTCTCTTTCGAATCCATTGTTTAGAATGCTCCTTTATCTCGTGTGTGAAGTAATGGACCAATGTTTCATCCATGGTTATGAAACGACGCAACAATTCTGCTTTGTTGCTGTGAAACTTTGCTAAACACCCAATTGAAACATCTTCACGACACTGGTTTCGCTCGAGTGTGAGCAAACGCGACACCCATCTTGCACACAGCTTTCTCAAGTCCCAATTTTCAGTTAATATGCGATCTACCGCACTTTTTAAAATTCCCACTATATGTGCTAGATCGTGCACTTTCAGCTGATGGTCATCCTATATCACTATGTGGATATTCTTCACCGTTTCTGGAGTCATCACATTACTTGGTCGGCCAATGTGATGCTCATCTTGACAACTCGTACGACCTCGTTTAAACTCTGCAATCAAATATTTTAATGCTGTAAACAAAGGAGCAGACTCACCCAGGGTAGTATCCAGTTCAGCTTTTATATTGCTTGGACTGAGGTCTTTCAAATAAAAGTATTGTATCGCATAACGATGATCAATTTTTTCCATTTTCACAAATCCACTGAAAACATTCACTATTGAACGCCAATAGCCTAACTAGCCGAACGCCTATTTCGCTGCCAAACAAATACTGAATCTTCATACATGAAACGAATGCTTTATAGAATGAGTGTTTTCTAATACAGTGATATTTTTTCAAACAACTACCGCCATCTCTAGGTCAGGGCCTGGGAACTTTGGCCTGGGATCAGCCTCGTAAGATGTCGTCAGCATCATGGGTTTCATTCTCCAAGATTCAATTATTCTCCATGTATTTAAATGCTAATTTAAGAAAATATGTTAGACAAATAACTCTTTTCGATTTAACTGTTTTCAGTGATTGCAGCTGATCACTGTCAGTCGACCAATGAAATTAATTTCGCGTTTCTCCTTATAGGGGCATATATATTTAAATCTAATTTAAGACTAGATATTAGGCAAATATTCCTTTTTTGTTTGGAGGTAATCAGCATTTACTTCATATCACTACTTTTGAAAATTTCGTCATCATGGTATATCTCGCACGATTTACGAGGGGTGTGAAGGCACCAGTCGTTCATTCCCAAAAATGCGTTAATAAATGCCTATTAATATTTATTTTTCAAAAATAAAAAGGCTCGCACAAATGAAAACATATATGCCTAACATATATCATTCAATAATTGTTTTGGTTGCCTGATTTATTGCACTTTGGTCTTTAAATAAAGCCAGTACGTCAGTGTGGTGGCTGTAAGGTCGTCATAATCCAGTGCTGTTGCCAGTGTTGGTGCCGCGTTCAAGAAAATACTAAGGAAACAGAGGTAAACAATCCAAATTATTCCTTCCATTAATTATTATATTATATTAATTATGACAGAAAAATATGAGCGTTTTGTATTGTTGGAAGAAAAAGAAATTTGCTGCGATTTTTCAAATCAGGCAAGAAAAATGTAAGTGGATATTTTGAGTAGTAATGTAGTGTAAATTTTGAAAAGTTGAAGACTTGAGTACCCACGTTGGATCAAATGAAATGTGTGGATGTGGCTTACGGTTTATTAATGGAGAAGGGTTGAACTTCTTAAGGCGTCGTGTCGCATTGGTGTAGTAAGATAAGTGTAGAGCCCAGTGTGGTTAAACTTCAGCCTCCGTTAATCTCTGTGCCCATGAAATACCTATCACGAGTAATTATATATTTGTAATAATAATCCATAAGGGGTGATGGATATTGTGGAAAACTATCGTTGGATATGAGAATGTAATGGTAGAAAACATAGTCCTGGCCAGGTCCACGGCTAGGAGTAGCCTTGAGACAAAAATGTATTAATATGGAATTCTGAGAGTGAACTCATGAAAGCATGGCGACCAAAGTTCGATCCCATACGCCTCGATCGTGATATGAAATGGAACGAGTTGCTTTATATTTTCGCCACAGACTCGAACTGGGATGCCGACATCACCAACAGCTGAATGCGGACGGCCTGGAGAGAAAACGACTCACCGATTGGTCGGGGCGGGAGAATTGAAGATTCCGGGTTGGTCCAGATCGGAAGAAGTGAAGCCTCCGTTTGGTACGAGATATTTTTTCTCACAATGGACGAAAAGGGAAATATTTGCCCCTGGAGCGAACACGAAAAGTCCTTGGCTAGCGTCGAAAGAAAAAAGGTTACGGGGGGTTATTTCTTTTGTTTTTTGTTCTTTACGTGTTTGCCGTGAACGCGTCTGGATCCTTACCCGCCACTTCCCTTCCACATAGAAGAAGGTTGAAGAATTTCCGGAGAAATTTAATGAACTAAACCGATTCACTCGGAAGCTCGCGAAAGCTCCACGAGGGCGTCAAAATACTAAAACTGCGTAAAATAAAAAGACATAACTCTTTTAGGTCAAAAGATACAACGGGGAGTTATGACGTTAGCAATATTATTTTATAGACAAAATATGCTTACCTACGTCACCATTTTCTATAACGAATGCCAATGGTGATAGGATAAGAATTTTTGGAATATATATTCCCGCCGCGACCCGACACGTCTTTTTTATTGCCTCAAGCCCACCACCTGGCGCAGACGTGTGCCCCCAAAAGGCCAAACTTGTTTTCCAGACATCAATATCGTGTTTTGCCGATTTCGGCTCCGATGAACGGAATTGAAGCAAACGTGATGGGAATTATTTCTAAATGAAAAGTCAACGTTGCGACAGTTCAATGCTGTGGCGTTTCTTAGACTTATTACATCTTTAGTTCGAGCGATGATTCAATACATTGCATAATGAATCGATTTCTCTCACTGAACACCCAATAACTTTAGTATATGTACCTTTCACTCTAACAGCTACAGAAATAGTAATGTTCTTTCTGTCAAATGGAAAATTAACGATTTAACATACTGAAATTCTAGGATAGAATGAGGCCCACTGACTCATTACATTTTTTCTCTACATCTCCCATTTTTTATTTTCTAACTTTTCGGCCTCAAACGGTTCCAACATTCCGATCCCCTGCTCTAATTGGATCGGTCCTCTTCGGTATCTTCTTCGCTACTGCTGCTATCTCCTCCGCTTTGCAAGGACGGCCAGACCAAGTGGGTCGAGTCTCGTGGTCGAAAAACTTATTTATGCTATCGTGGCGGAGACTATATTAGAGCTGTACATGATCACCTCTGGCATAAACCCTTCTGGGAAAAACCGATAGACTTCCAGAAGGTGGGACATGGAACACATGAATTGTGTCGACCTCTTCGCAGATCCGATAGAGATGAAGCGAAAGTAATTTTGCTGAAAGAAAAGCCGCTTATCTTCCGAAGAAAAACGGTTATAAAAGAAATATATTGCCAAACAGGTTAAAGGATTCGTTATCTCTGCGCACTATTCGCGACAACTCATGGTAGGAACACTAAGAAAAGGGTGGCTACTGGCGAAAATTAGGAACATACTCCTTACACTCCCCATCAGCTCACTCCACAGCTGATGTCCTAACGTCGCCCGCCACGCGTCTTCGGGCCTTGGAAGCCCGGTGTCGTGTAAATAATTTTTACATATCTGGTACATGAGTGAATATTTTTCCTGCATGAGTAGAACACTGCCTGGTGATTGGTGATCAATATGCATCTACGATAAGCTCGCCCTTTTCCTTACTTCTTATTTATTTAATGCTAGGTATATATTTTTGGAGGTTTACACATTTTTATGAATAAAAAACCGCTTAGTCAGGAGATGCGCGGCACATATAATGTGCCTATAAATCTACTCAAGTTTGGCAGCAATTATTTCTTTCTTGAATCTCATCGTTCCTGAATAGAAAAATAGTCTCCCAAAATCCCACTAACTTTTAAGATTTTCCTGTTGTAGCAATATAAAACTGCTACAGAGGACTGAGTAAACTCGATGGTATCAGGTTTGACTTCGTGGAAATTCACCATTAAGACCAGAGAATTTTGAAGAATTTCCTCCCTCCTTGTAGCATTTCTATCCTTCACCAGTCAACATACCTGGCCTCGCTCCCACCCCTCGCACCCCCCTTCTCTAAAAGAGAAATAATGGGAACCACCCACCCTGCTCTATATTTCCCACCTCAACTGGGCCCACAAATTCCCCCTCTACATCCCCCACCAACAATTCTTTTCCCCCTACATCCTCTCCCTATTGCCCCCTTCCCTTTGACCTTCCAAGGTATATAGTATTCCGCGTATGTGTCCAAAAATATTGTGTACCTGACGATGGATTCTACGCACTGAAACTAGTTGACCCCGAAATAAAAGAACTTCTAAATATTGATCCGCCTTTATGAGTACCGAAACTCATTAATAAAGGATAATCACAAAATAGTAGTACAGTATACCCACCGCCCAAAGCGTAATTACCAATAATAATACTATTTAATCCATGCCATACGTACTGATAGCATACTCCCCTTGCATTTAATTTAAGATTCGTCCGCATCCTCAAAAGAATTTTTACTCAGCCAATTAATTGAAACAATGGGGAGACAGATGCACCCACACATGGAAAATGGGGATCAAATTTCAGTTTATTCAAATGCTCTTCGTAGCAAACTTTCACACAAGTTTCTTTTTGTTCCTTTTACCTTTCAAAATTCTGTCATATGAAAATTATCACTGAAAAATGGAAAACCGATTTCACATTATGAAAATCTATGGTCACAACAAGCTCACTGGCCATTTCCCATAGGCTCTTCAAACTTCCGCGTATTCCGAGAATTTAAAAAATTATTTTCATTAATCCTTATGCAGTAATAATTACGGGGAATACCGATCGTCCATATCCATGCATGCGCCTTTCACATATTTTTTTCGTGATATGAGGGTGTCATGATAATAATAATATGGGTAGTAATCGTTCGGGTGAGAATAAATTTTTACCGTTCCAGTAAAAAAATTGCGATCAATCCAGACCCCTCTTCGGCTGGGTGAGTGCTCCCAAGAGACTCCCTTTCGATTTATAAAAAAGCTTTGTTTGGCGACCAAAATTGACCATCACATAATTCGATTACGACTCAAAGAGAAGCTTACATATTAGTCAAAATCATTTCCCTCGAAAAATGGTATTAAAGTACTGAACTGACTGATTGATGATGAATAATTATTCCCGTAAAACAATATACCCTAAGTTCATGACAGTTCCACCATTTTCCCTTAATTTCACTTTCTATATTCTCCCAAGTAACTAAGACTATAGTCGGCCATTATCATGAAATTCATATTTTACAATTCCTAGTTGGCTCCAGTTGAATTTTTTTAACTCGCACTCACTTCGTCATGGTCCCATTCTGCACTCTGGACTCTGAATCCAGCGATCCGAGTTCAAATCTCGGTGGGACCTACATATTTTTCTGAATGAAAATGAAGATTATATTTTGTAGTTTCTTTTAACATTTTCTCATCGTGAAACTTTACCTAAATAAACAAGAAATGTACAAGTCGTATCGTATATCAAATTGAAAATGTTCCTGCGAGGTCCAAGCAAATTTTTCCCCCTTACGTTTCAATTATTCTCAATTAATTCTCAGGGACTATTGTACGCCTTCATGAGGTTTTTTCTTCGTTCAGATATTTGTACATTGTATTCCTGATATTTAAAGTCAAACCCAAATTCCGAATATTTAATGTGTTGCAGTTAAGTCCTTTTTATTCCAATATTATTCATTCTCATGATTTTTTTTACTTACAAAAAGGCATGTTTCAGAGGTTCAAGTAAAATAGCCATCAAATAAAGAGTCATTTAAGAAAATATACCACATGTGATTCAAAATACATGAAATATATAAACAATAGATATTGTTAAAAAAATATAAAAAATGAATCATGAGTGATTGTGACTCTGGTCCACTCCTGGTACTTTCTATATACAATTTTAGCTTTCTTTTGATTGTTTTCACATATACTACCTCAGATTTTGCTCTGCTGCAATGGGAAACTTTTTTCTTGTTCGATATTTTCATTAATGTATCACGGATTCGTATTTATTTCCTCCGATCATCATTTATTCGCACTCTTCCCCCGTAATTACATTTATCTAAACTACACGCTACGAGCTACAATTACGTGGCACAGAAGGAGGCGTTAAGCCCCTTTCGTGAATTTAAGTTTTCTCCAAATTTCGTTCAAGAAATCTTGCCAAGCCAAAGAAATGCATTTGTCGTCAGGACCGCGATCATTTTCTATTAGAATCGATTGGCACGGCTCATCTTTTTCCATCAAAGTTTCCATTCAAAAGCCCGGCTCTAACATTTCTCGGATATACATAGAAGATATTTAATGCTACTGATAGGAATTAACTAAATGAACTAGAAAATAATTAACTAAAAAAACTAGGAAATTATATCCATGATATAAATTATTTTATTTATTTATTACCAATCTAAAGTACAAATGTGTGTACTTTGTGGCACCATTTTATTTCTCTAACGATTTACACAATGATGTATTGCATATTGTAAGAGTATACGCATCAGGTGCGAAATTTTGAACAGGCGCCAAGTTTTCTTGTACATCTCTAGACGATACAAAAATATTTGGAAACGGTTAAACTAGGCCTCTCATTGATTACTAATTGAATAATCTTGCTAGTCTAAAGTGATGTTACGCCAAAAATAATAAAAAATGCATGTGTTGTATGCATTCGGTCTTCCATATGCTACTTATGTTCTGTCAAAAAAAATTAATTTTTCACAACTTTCTCAAGCGTCTTAAAAATGGCCAATGTCAATTTCACGCGGAAAGGGCATCAAGAGACGGAGAACTCTATACCGCGGATTTTTCCGAAATATCTGGCCACCCTGCTAAGGTGGTAGTAACCGTTTTGCGTTTCAAATTGGGGCAGTGCTGGGGTTGAATACCGGAACGCACCCATATCATTAAATTAAATCATGGGTGGCTCAAGTAGAAGCGCAAATTGAGGAAGGGCGATTGATGCAGGGGGAGAGGGATGTGGATGACGGCTGGGGTTGGTCCTTGAATTCCTTTCTCCTCTTCTTCCGCCGGCTCGAACCCAATTCGTCAAGGCCAGGTGAAAGGGAATGCCGCGATCGTCGGTGGTTCACTCCCATTGTCTTCTTCCCCGAGATGAGCCGCGCGATGCACTGTGCGTTCACGTTCGCGCCACGAGCCTCTCCAAATGCGGGAAACGCACCCATGTCGCCATCCTTTTAAGCATACGCATCCCGCACCATTCCCTTCACTGCCCTAAGGGCGGATTTCGAGTTGGGAGGAGGAGCACAGCACGAAGGTATTGGGGAGATTCGTGCTCCGTTGCGTTGTCATGCTCCTTTGAAAGCCGGTCCACGGCAGTGGAATCTCTCTCCCAGTGTAAATACATTTCACTTCCAAGCATTGTCGGGCCCTTTCTTACCGGAGTCATTATACTCTAGTGTAACGTGCAGAAGAAACAGGAAGGTAAGATTAACCCATAATTCACGAGGTCCCGGGACTGTTGAACGGGATATTATTTTAGGATACGCAAGGTATAATTTACGCCAACTACCTTAAAACGAGAAAATCTATCAATAGTGACTATCACATTGAGTAGTTGATACTTTTGAAGGGCGCAATCGTAAAAAAACGACCACACATGAACAAGAAAAAATCATCTTTCATCAAGACAATACACCACAGTATCACAAGTCAATGAAAACAATGGCCAAATTGAACGAGTTGGGCTTCAAAATCTGCTTCCCCGCCACCCACCACACGTACTCTTCAGATCTAGCCCTCTAGCGACTACTGGCTGTTGGCTGATCTCAAAAAGATGCTTCACGGAAGAAGATTTGGCTCGAATGAGGATGTCATCGCTGCAACGGAAGCTTACGTATTTTGAGGAGAAGTACAAATTTTTACACAACCTTTTGCAAGCATGGTATCGAAAAGGGATTATTGATTGATCCAGATTATTGATGAATAAAAATGAATTTTGCGAAAAAATGTTGTTTTCTTAGTTAATCTCGGGATTTATAGAACGATGGGTTAGAATGATAATTGGAGGAGAAATCCAGTATGACAAAATATCCCGTGAAAGATTCGAGGGAGAATCGAGTTTATTTACGGAACATGATGGCATCATCAGGGCCTCACATTAGATCAGCGCATGAGGGCATCGGATAAAATGGGAGATTTATGTTCCACCAGGGACATATTTAGATAAACTCCTTCCCACGCGTAATTCACGATCAGAGAGGCAATAAGGTTAGGTGCCCTGAAAAAATTCTCAAAGATACAACTGTAATTCTCGGCTTTAATTTCACCACAAATCTTCCACTGGAATTTGCATAAGAAAGGCCAATGTCCTACTAAATCCCTTTTACGAGATACAACGGTACTTTGACGAGAAAAATCGCACAAGAAGTCTTGAAATTTGACCCCAAGCGATCACAGTACATAACTTAAATCACAAGTTGGTTTGGTTTCCACACTGTTTCTGGAATCATAACAGGGGTGAAGCGATCGTTCACCCTGCGTCAACAGCAAAAACGATTTTGCACGTAATAATGTGAAGTTATTCCTCACCATTAGACCCAGACTTACAACCATTCCATTCTTTCATTTCGAGTCCCTTACGATTTTCCATTTTACTGCTCTCAAACTATCTGAACAGATACGTACCAATTCAATGCTTCTCTTTATTTGGAGATGAAAGCCTTATCGGTGTTCTTTCTCGCTGATCCATTTAGCGCGAAAGGCAGTTAAAAAGAATTCCAAACGGCTTCTTTGGGCCGGATGTGCTTTCGATGAAGTTGGGGCTAAATGATAAGTCTTCTCTGTCTGCTATGCTCGGATAAGTCCCGTTTTATTTCGTTTTTGAAAACCTGTTGATCGAGCCTAGAGACCATGCACCTGACCTCACTGCTAAAATACAATTGCATAAAGCTCAGCACCAAGAAGAACATCTGACCCGAATTAGCCATTAGGAAGGCCTGCGAAATAGTCGTCACGACAGATGGGCCAACGAGATGGACCGGACGAGAGACGACATTGTCATCATTCCGAATAAGCCCACGCTCCTACCCCTTTGTCCACTCCACCATTTAGCAGATTCTTACTTGGCATATACAATGACGACCTCTTAAGAATCTGATGAAGTCTTTACCTTTTTCTAGGGACCCTAGGGCTTCTTTCACGATTTTCATAGACTGCGCAAGATAAATCGAAGATGTAATAAATTCCGAGACATTAACGAGTTGAATTAAGCTAATTCACGATAAAAATGACATGAATGAGATGTTTTTCAAGAATCATGATGACGTTAAAGCAATAGAGCATTTATGCGGGTATTTATCTCATTTTTCAAAACTCTATAATGTCAACTTGGATCGAGCTGTACCTAAAGAACAATTACATGATCATGAAAAAAACCAACTCTCTGATAGGAACAGAATTATTTATGAACATAATGAGTAATTAATGAATAAAGACGCCATAAGAATCGAGTTTGGGAAATGTAATGGATGCCGATGGTAAAAACCGGAAGGGAGAAGGTAAAGGGATCAAAAAACGGATAGAAAAAGAATAAAGACTGAATATAAAATCACTATTTAAGGATCTAAGTAGAAGTGAGTAATAAGCCAAATATGAGCTGTGACAGAAAAATACGTAAATCTTTACCTCTAATGTGTTTTAGGTGATAAAATTGCACTTAAATCTGTTCAAATAATATGAACAGAATTTGTGAAAGTTTTTACGAAAAGACAGTGACATAATATAAAAGTGGAGTTTTGTGAAATTATAAATTAGGTGTTGCGATTCACATGAAGAGATCAATAGACTCTCACTTTAAATTTACTGCATAATCGACTCTTTCTTACGCTAGGAAAATTATTAGCACCCGCTCCACACTACATTGACATTGGGGTAGATCTGCCAGAACATCAAGAGAAATGCAACCGGAATTCAAAATGCCAAAGTTTCTGGAGAGTAACGAGTAACTACGTGTTCCCGCTTACAGAAATTATGAGTATCGGAATACGTACTTGAAACGGGTCTTTAAAAATAATTACGTAACAGGGAGAGATAGAACGCACGTTAACAGAATTTTCATTTAATGAACATTGAATTATGACTGAAAACTACTTTAAACTTATAATTAAATGAAAATACTATGAGAATCTTCATAAAAGTATTTTCCATTAGAATTCAAATAAATTAAAAAGTGAGTCAAATGAAAAACGTCATGAAATTTTGAAAAATATTTAAAAATTGAAATCGATTCAGCATGAATGTTTCACACTGCTGACTTTTCACTGTGGAAGCAAGACTTCTGTGGTTTGGTTCCGATTGCTGCTTAGGTGGGCTCATTATTCATAAGAATGGAATTCCGTTATTTTTCCATCAACAATTAATGTTACTAATCCAAAGTAAAAACAAATACCATCAAAGTGAAATTAGATCTTCCTGGTTAATGCTATAAAGTAGGATATTCTACCCATATTAATTGAATTTATAATTTTCCACAGACATGTTTTTGCGGTACAACGCGTTTCCCCAACTTGCGGCATCCTCGGGTACTTAAATTGTTAATTTATCAAATTAAAAAAATTGTTCCTTGGTACTTGATGATGCCGCAAGTCGGTGAAATGCGTTGTTAATTAAAATAAAGTCTGTGGAAATTTTAAAAAACTCATTTAATATGGACATCAAACAATTCCACGAAGTGAAGACTGAAAGCGTAAAAAGTGTTGATATTCTACCCACATATATGTAGATTTTGGACGGTCCTAAACGAATATTTTTTACCAATTTACTTTTATTTTTATATTTACTTTTAACAATTTCGATCGCCCCTCTTATTCTTCCTTCATATCGACGTAATTTACTGCCGTGATTCATGCTCACCAGAAAACCCGCTCTCTTCCATCCTCTATACCCCACTTACCTAGCGCTCTCCCTTCTATCGCGCCCTCCAGCATCCCACACCCATTTCTATATTCACTCCGTCCAACTTCCTTCCTTTTGCGAATTTCCAGCAGTAACTCCCTCTCTTCGCCCACCTAATTGCAAAACCTCGTCGTTTGACACCCTCTCTGTTCATAAATCTCTGAGAATTTGAATGAGTAGGTGATCGGTATGATGCGATGGTTAAAGTTCTGGATTCCCACCCAGAGAGCCTGGGTTCAAATTCTGGAGAAGGCACATATTTTTCAGTGCTATCCCGATCCCTACCTGAGATGCTTAGCGGAGAGCACTTTGATTGAGTGCGCCGTCCGTCGCGTCGTTAACCTGCGGACCCCTTCGCGCCGTTCGTTAAGAGTAGGCTAATTCCGACACCAGGTTTCAGGACCCTATCGCCTATGTCCAACAACCTTAGAAAAGGAGACGTCATTTACTTTTTATTATTATTGTTATATGAAGCTAAAATTGGTTGAATTGGTAAATTTCTGATTGAACTAACTTAAAATCAAATACAATAAATTAAAACGTACGCGCACCGTGTGCTAGGGAATCTCTTGGGCCAGCCAACCAGTCAGTCCATCGGAACAGAAAGATCGCAAGTCGGGGTATTAACCCGTGATCCTTTCGATTGAAGAGTAATATCATGTCAGGGTTGAAATAATAATAATAATTCAACCTAGTAAAAAAGCTTGCAATTTGGTGTGAATGCTGAATTTTTAGATTGCAAAAAGGTTTCTACAATGTAATTCACGAGAAATTGATAAAAAACCAATTTATTATGGTATTAATTGAAAGTGACCAATTGGCTTAGGGAGATTTTATCGAACCATAAACATTTGGAGGGTTTTGCTTATTCTGGTCTGTCAGACAGCGTGGTACCCATCGTGCACAGATTGTACGGTATCCCAATTGTTCAATAATGAAGCCGACACGTTCCTTGGATATTCCAATTTGGTTTGCGATACGCATTTGACTGATTCGTCGGTCATTTTGAATCAAATCTCCGACGAGTTTGCGATGCTTATCGTCTTCGACAGTGATCGGACTTCCGCTGCATGTATCATCAACAATTATGGCTTATTCAAGCTCGCAACCACGAAATTTTACTACTTTCCGATTTACAGTTGGCCTATCAATAGCAACTTCACCATAAATACTCTCTGCACGACGATGAATCTCAGTAGTATTCAATTTTTCTGCAGTTAAAAATTTAATTCGTGATTACAAAGCGCTAGAACTCGTCTCCATAATTGCGCTTCTCAAAATACACTGGATGAATGTAACGACGTCAAACCTGCGCATGCGTGTTGAGGGGGAATGTTACTTCCACATGCCACCAGGAGTGCTTCTGAAGGTTATTTTGTTTGTGGCCTACGAGCATGTGTAAATTTTTTGTATCCTACCCGCGGAATAAGGATTTTATAAAAGATTAAAGTACTTTTGTCCCCATTTATTGCATCCCAGATGGCAAAGTCGTACCCTAGTACACAAATATATTTACTTAAAGGCAAATATTTAATGATTTAGTCAATTAGTGCATTATTTGTCAAGGGTATACCTGTTTGTATGTGTAGGAGTTTGGATACCGGCTGCCGTGTATTACATTTTATGCGTGAAGTAACAGTTTTACATACATTGCCAGAAGTGGCCTACAACCCCCGCCCCACGTCCAAGTGACGACTTCCGGCGTATTTTACATAGATGTAGACGTAAAATGGCGTTAAAGGTCGCTGTGTCTGATTTCTACTAGGAAGCACGAGGCATGAAATGGAAATAAGATTTTGGAGAATTTTTAGCGTCCTTAAACCACGAAAATTAAGGGATGACCTTCTAAGGTAAGGTTACAAAGACCGAAGGATGAAAGGAAAACCTTTTGCCTAAAATCTCCCTTCCCATCCACTTTTCATTCTCCGAGGTGTTTGACCCATTCTCTCAAAGTACTCGTATATATTTTTTTCTTTCCTCGTAGCAAATGAACGCAAAACTAACTCTGGTGCCGCGAGCAATGGCAGCGCCGTGAAGAGAAAGACTGTGGAGTCGTCCCAAAAGGGTTGCTTTGGAAACGGAATGGTAATTGTCCGGGAAGAGCTCCTGCGGACACCTCCACTCATCTCCATTTGGAAAACAAACTCGGCTAGCCCGGCCGTACCTCTCCGCGCGGGTGAATGCGGACGAGAATCCCCAATCCTCTCGAGGCATTTTCCGTTAAACTTGACGGTCGAATGCGTGCCGTGCGGACCGTCAAAACTTGAATGGCTGACCGGAATAAACGGCCCTCGTAGCAGGCAATTCGAGAGTCAAAAAGCTGGACCCCGAACCCCTCCGCGTGACGGACGGATCAACAATGCAGCGAGACCGCTTGAATCCCACAGTCAGCTAAGCCAACTGGAAACGCCCAACTCAACAATGAACATCCTCGTGTTTTACCTCAATGCTATAGCATCCTAAGTGCTAAAATTCAATGTGAATATTATATTAGTCTATAGAATAGTTGCCTGAGACCCAATTGGCCGTCTGTGTTTGGCGGATCGTCGAGCTGTGCGGATGGTGACAGTTATGCTAGTTTTTGTTGTACTTGTTTTTACTGTTTGTCGAAAATGGAAATTAACGAAATCGCGGAGCAACGAATCAGCATCAAGTTTTTGGTGAAGTGCGGTCAAAGTTATCAAGAAATTGCTGAAATGTTGACAGCTGTTTACGGTGATAGTGCTCTGCGAAAAACATCCATTTCCAAGAGGAATGAGCGTTTTAAAGATGGCCGACAAGACGCCATGGATTATGCAAGTCCGGGACGACCTTCAACCACCTGTGTTCACGACAACATTGATCGTGTGCTATCCCTTGATCTTACCGTGAATGCTGAGTTCTACCTTACAGTTCTCAAGTATTTGAAACATCGCGTGCTACCAACTGTGACTCAAGGTGGTGGATGGATCCTTCACCATGAAAATGCACCTGTACATTCAGCAATGATTGTTCGCCAGTTTCTAGGAAAAAATTCGATCACCCTCTTTGATCATCCTCCTTATTCGCCATATCTCGCCCTCTGCGACTTTTTCCTATTCCCAGAATGCAAAAATGTGACGAGGGGACGTCGCTGGGAAGATGGGGACACATTAAAGCAAGAAACGACGAGAAAACTAAAACGCCTAACTCCCGAGGACTTCCAAGGGTGCTTTAAACAGCGGAAAAGAAGATGGAATAAGTGCATAGCAACCAAGGGAGAGTACTTTAGTAGGGGACAAAATCAATGTAGACTAAATTTGGCAAAATAAAGTTTTGATGAGCTCAGTTCGCGTATTGATTTGACAGAACCCGTATATTGCACGACCATGGTTTCAATGCTGAGCATCACCACCTGATGATAATGAGCAAAATTAAAACTCTGGTCGTGCAATGTATTAAATCTTTTTATTTAGAATAGCAAAGTTTTTCTCTATCCTCATCATAAAGGAATTCCACCTAGTTAAGCCTAAAACTGTTAAGGTTACATTTTGAGCTACAAAATGTTATTTTCTTAGGCATATGTCTTCTTCTAATAGGGGTCTTAGCCCTTTTTTATTCCACTAAAGTTCAAATTAGCATGATTCCACAACCTCTCCAATGATTTAATAATTCTCCTTTTCAATGCGTCGTGCTCTCCTTCTTGAGACTGGTCTTTCTATTGAAACAATCCTACGCGAGAGCGAAGAGGAACAGAAATATTTGAGAATAGAAAAAGCCTAACGTTTTGGGTAACCAATATTTTCCCTGGCGCAATTACCTGAGATAGCTTTCAAAGAATTGCAATGAAGTTATTTTTAATTGATTTACAATTTTTCAATGTAACATTTAGTGGAGGTATTATTTTTTAGGAGTAAAATAATAATGAGTCCTGAGCGTTCACCTCGTCCAATATCCAATTGCCACTAACAATAAATAGGATTCCCATGGTTTGTTTTCTGAGACTAAAAGAAGGTCCTTTGTAAAAGACCGTTCATAAATGCCCAATTATTACGCACATAAGGGAGAATTAACTTTAATATGGTGGGATGTGTAAACGTTTCCCAGAGCTGAGAAAAATACTCAATTACAGGGATTTTATTTAATGAAAGAAGCCCCTTCGAAAAATGTCACTTGATCAAGTATTCTGATGCTCGAGATTTCATGAAGAATTCAGAAACATATAATTAACACCTCCTCCTTTGGTTCCGGAGTATTATTTTCTCATAGCAACCATGAGTAAATACGTTAATATTATATAGAATCCAATTTGTCCTTGAATATCATTGTCTTCAAATATTAACGGACAATATTTCCTTAAAGGGCGACAGTAGAAATGAAACGAAAGCGTATAGTTTGGATCGTTTCCAGGTGTACGACGGAAACTAGTTTTCGCTTCAAAGCTTCTTTGTAATATTTATTAGACGAAATAACAAATGCAAGTGACAAATTCTGACGTTACACCTTAAGGTTTTACAAATGCATGTATTTTACCGCACTGCTTACGAAATAGCTAAAGTTTTGAGGCATGCAAGGAAAAATCCAAATAACTGAGAGCAAATGCGCAAATAAGTGATGGGAAAACTGTAAGATATGAAACTATTACAGAAATTGTGGGTTTTAGAGGGCGCTCATGAATAAAATATTGCCGTTCTGCTGGGTAAGTGTTAGAAAAAAACCGTAAATCCGCAAACAAAACAATTTGATCTCATTGTTTCTGAAGCCATTTTGTAAGATAAACATGGATGCAAAATAGTTTGATCTGGTAAAGACTAAAAGTTATCTGATAGCCATAAATAAATGTATGACAGGATTAAATACCTCACCCTTCTCATCTGAATCATTATTTTTAGCGCATCTGAGCTCTATAATCAAACCTCACCTATCGGACTAACCTCTGGATTAATGACGATGCTTGTCAATAACCAGCGTTACCATCATATCACCTAATGAATATATGCTGCTGGTGCAGAGTACATATGGATACATCAAAACGCACCCTCAAAATATTACAAATAACTATTTGTTATCATCATTGATACGAATTTGCTACATATAAAACGCAAGTTCGAAATAACGTTTCCATATCCCGTAATCATTCATGTGTTTCCAACCAAAAGGAAACGTAATCGCTGAAATCAATATCTTGCTGTCACTTTCAAAAACCCTTTTTATTGCAAAACCTTTGATATCAAAATCGTGTCACAGCTCAGTATTTTGAGGTTTTGTTGATTTTTGCTTTCACTATGGCTGTAAAACCAACCCTCGCAAGTTCAAGACCAAAGACTTTTGATGCAGAAAGAAACACTGAACTTAAAATCAAATACTGGTCAACATTTTGCATTCCCTATCGTGTACACCGGTTCATACGATAGTTTCAAGTGCTTTAGATCATTTGTTAACTCAATGGTTCTTTATATTTATAGCCTCGTAAATTTCCCGATAAATCAACCCGGCCTAGCCTCTCTTCCGAGGTTGATTGGATTGATTTTTCCCAGGCGCACCCCAAAGCACGTCTGGAGTGCCAAAAGAAAAAATAATGGATAATTTCGGTGGGAGGGGGCCTTCATCTCGTCCAAGCGAATCATTTCCTCTTCCCCATATCCTCCTAATCACCTCGAATATGAGACAAGCCATTCGGATGGCGGCAATCAGCCACCGAACCAAAGCGAGGGAATTCCAGACGCTGGGGCGGAGAGGAAATTCGCGGACATTCACCGATGAAGATGAGGGGAAGCTGAGACGAGGGAAGGGAGTCGGAGAAAAAGGCCGAGAGATTAGCGGAGAAGACCCGAAGGGCGAGAAAGAAAATGGCATAAAATAAGAAAGAGTGGCGGAGATGAAGAGCGAAGGAGGTGTGGGGTGAGAGTCGCAATTACCTAACCGGGGAGCGAATGAGGTTGTTAAGTGCGTTGATTGGTCGTCAGGGGGAAAACGGGCGCTTGGCCTACAAGGGAAAGGCGTGCTTCTAAATGGAACAAAGAGATTTTGGTCGGGGAACGGAAGTGACGCGAGGAGTGAGTGGAAAAAGAGAGAAAGAGAAGGAACGGATGGAGAAATAGCAAGAGTAGAAGAAGAGAGCACCTCAGAGTACTACGCTTGGTGCGGCGCAGTTCCCAGAAGCCGGGCCGCACTCGCATTAAAGAAGGAGGGTGCAGATTTTTTACGACTCCGACCCTGCTCTGCAGGCACGCACGATTGTTAAAATGCCTTCAGCAACAATTTTTTTTGCCTTCTCCCCAGGTGTTTACTTCGTAACGAGAGTATTACTAAGACACTTACTATGGGGGTGCTGGGGTTACGACTATTGGCTTCATTTCTCTGGGGCTGGTCTAGCACTGAGCCAGATCCGGAAGACGAGATATCGACCCCCCGCCTGTACGTTATTTGATGACTGGAAAGTGATGAAGCTTGCAACTAACGGTCACGTCGAGTTACTATCCATAGGCTTCCTTAATTCATAGCGAAATGAATTAATTATATGTTGCCCACCTCAATCACAGAGTTAGCCACATTACTTTGGGTCTCCATAAATAGTGAATTTGCATAATATTTGACATATGCTACATCTTACTCACAATTTGAGTTGATGTAATATCCAAGTGCGGACACTTGTGTAATATCGGTCAAACATTGACTCGAGAGTATTTACACACGTTTAGCTGAATTACTAATTTGGAAAGATGATTAACAAAAATTTTCAATTTGAAAATTCACCACCTTGAAGTAAAAGAGTAATTGGCACTAAATTTATCTCAATTCCTGATTTTAGCGATTCGATAAAAAGTAGGCTTCACATTTTCGAGAATTCATGATACTGAGATACATAACAATTAGTTTAAATAGCCCGAAAAGCATTTTCAATATATTTTTCCCAGCAAGCATCTGAAATTGCGTTAAAGATTTGCATTCAATTCAAGCAGTAATTGATGTTGAATTTGTGGAAAAATGTTAAATACTCGCACATGCTATTCATGTACATACTACCTTACGTTGTGCCGAAATAGCTAAGTTGGGAGAGCGTTAGACTGAAGATCTAAAGGTCCCTGGTTCAATCCCGGGTTTCGGCAAATTTTTTTCCGACCTCGGTGGCACACGGCATCGTCCTCGTCTGCCAACCGAAAGGTCGCGGGTTCGATTCCCTATAGGGTGGATTTCCCTCCACCCAAAGCGTTGGTGTTTGTAATCGTCTTCATTGTATTCCCTGTTAATTGTCTGATGGAAAGGCCAAAAGTGCTGTTTTCGGACTAAAGCTAAAGAAATAAATTTATGTGAAAACATGATAACAGCTAAAGTGACAGTCTTTAAGCCTCTCGAGTTGCAACATAACAACAAAATAACGGGTTTTTTAGCGAAATATCCACTTCCACGAAAAAGTCGAGTAAATTTCCTCCTTCCATTCCTAACTAATTGCATCTGTGAATGTCCTACGCATTATGCACAAGAGGACATTTTTCCTTCCGCGCCATAAAATCTTATTCATTTTTTTAGCCCGCTTCGACTCACATTATCTCAGGTTTATCTCCCTGGAAAGCCAAATTTGAACGAGTTCACCTCGACTTTTTTAATATCGACATAAATACCCCAAGATCCATCAACTAGGTGTGTGGCAGGGGGTACAAGCACCAAGTGGGAAGGATGAGAAATAAGGAAGGACATGGGAGAGGAAGGGGAAAGGGAATAATATTCGTAAAAAAAATTCTTTAAAATAATTCTCTAAAAAATCCATAAGTTTTACTTGTCGAGTTGCTTCAACAGGAAAGTATTCTTCCTTTTAACTGTCATTTCACAAAAATTACTTAATGTTTGCAGGTACCGTGAAATTTTCTGGAAACTTTCAAAATTACACCAGAGCCCAAAATTAATCTTAGAGAGAAATAAATCAAGTAAGACAAAATAAGAAATTGCCAAGTACATCCGGAAAATTCATTCATTTAATTTTGAATAAATATTTGAATAAAATATTAAGTTCTTTCAATACATTGCTCTCGATTATCACATTTTATTCTATGCAGCTCTTTTTCCTTTACTTTTACTTTTTTAAATGAGGAGAATTTTTTTAATGTTTTATTATTTAGATATTTTCTTTATTCTTTGTTGCAATCGTATATTACGAACAAATTTTAATTGCATTAAAGACCTAATGTATTTTGAAAAGTTTACAATTGTAATCGAGGATGTCATGACAACTATCCACGCACCATTATTTGGTCATGAGCTGTTGTAAGTTTTGTATTTTAAGCGTGGCCCCAGACAATTCTTCTTCTACCAAAGTGGGCCAAAGCCGTAAAGGTTTGGACGCCAGTGCTCTGCCGTCTTGTCTATTTAATAAGAATCATTAAAAAATGCATTGGAGAGGCCAACTGAATTACCTTTGTATTTCTATTACCGTGCTCTTCCACTGAGAGTCTCAATAAAATTCATGTGTTATCAACACGAAGAGTTCTAGTTCGCAAAAGTAAGTCGCAAAACACCTGAATAATTTCAAAATTTGAAATCCCTATCGATAACAGCGAAGTACTCACGCAAATATTTTGGTGAGCCTCCGTCGAAAATGAAAAATATTAATTGGTTAATATTGTGAAATGGCAACAAAATAAATAAGTTATTTCTTTTTACATTCCTTTTCTGTTCAATTAACTCCTCTCTTGGTAACTGGTTGCATTGGTAGTTTTGTTGGGAAGCATTGACTTAGTTGATAACAATTTAAAGATTTTTTTAGAGTGCGATTTTTGGCGGATACCAACCGGCTGGATCCTGGCACCACCTGGATTGTCCATGGTTAAAGACCCAGGTGAAGCCTTTGGGGGCACCCAAGTTGAATCGAAAGCGTGTGACCTTCCAAGGGGTAGATCGTTCTGAGAAATGCCAGGTGGTATGGTAAAATGACCTTCTCACTCCCGCTTCACAATTACAGATTCTGAGAGCGATCATTGTTCTTGGATTTTGTTGAAGATCATTTAATCATTGAATATCCATCAATTGTGCCATTTATTAAAAATTTTCACCATTCATAGCACGACTTAAAGTGTTGGTTTTCCTACAAAAAGATTAAACATGTTATAGACAATGTTATTTCTACCTACAAATGCCTTAGAGACTACGGAATCCAAAAACGGTATTTGCATACCTGTAAGTCATTTAATCGTAAATTTTAGAATATGAAGAAAAGGAACCAATTTGATTTCGGTGAAAAATGCGATACTAACGTATGGAACTTCACCACGAGATAAATGACGTCTGATGATTGAATTTAATACGGGATAATCAAATTTGGTGCAGTTATAAGAGTTGAGAACGCAGGGGCGCAGGTTTAGGGAAAGGAGCAGATGTCTTCTAACCACCCAATTCCGACTCCACGTTAATTGCCGCAGACTTTCAACATTTATTTATGAGTACGGGATGGTACTAATCTCTCCGTCTAGTCAAGTGCGCCGAGAAGATACACAAATCCCCCGTATCCTCGTCGTTTCGAAAAGGGCTTAAAGAGTTAAGATTTGATGATTTAAAAACCAAAACGTCGTTAAAAAATTTTCTTCCACACCGACAAGGGCTGCTTTAGTATTCGTCTAAGCTACATCGAAATACTATCTCACCCATATTCCTTCTCAGTTGCCAAACAACACTTGCCACACACCCTCACCTCCTCTCAATCGCGTGGGGAAACTGGGCGGTGAGGTGGCTAACGTACTTACTTCCCACCCAGATGGCCTGGGTCCGGTGGCGATAGAAATTTTTCTGTGGTGTCCCAATCCCTACTTGAGGCCCTTTGTGGAGAGCACTTTGAGTGAGTACGACGTCCATCGGATGGGACGTTAAACTGCGGACTCCTTGGTGCCTTTCGTTAACATTAGGCTTATGCTGACGCCGGGTTTCGCTCCACCCTTCATCCTTTCCTGTCCATCCCTAATGGGGTAAATGACCTCAGCTGTCGGCCGTCTCCTATAAAAACTACTACTGCGTTCGTTCGCCACATCCATCAACAGCCACTCTCATCCGCAAAAATGTAAGAAGGGATCATTAGGTCTCAATTTTGCCCAAATAAAGATCTTTCTATCAATCAATCTTACTATTCACAAAAATCCCTTAAAGTATTCTTTCCTACCATTCTATTAAACGTATTCATCAGATTTACATATTATTATTTGTTATTACAAGGTGACATTTAAACTGTAAAAATTAAGTAGTGCTTTCTCCGAAGGGTTTGGCGACCTCATTTGTAAACCTTTGTTTTTTTAAATATACTTCATCCACACCCAAAACACTGATTTTCCATCATATTCAGCAATGCCTGTAACACCTTTGCTGACTGGCAAATCAATGCTGGTTCATCCGCAATCTTAACCGATTTTATGAATAGATCACTGAATTTCTATCTCTATCATCTTCCATCGCTAAGTGATCACCTACTATCTCCAGATGCAGACATGATATTGCTATCCTTTCCTCCACCTGTACGTTAACATTTTTTTAACCCCTCTAACACTGCCCATCTCGACTCTTCATCCCTCACTCGAATCTAAGCAGTATGAGAAAAGTACATGATGCGGCTAAGTTGTCTATTACTACAATCTACTCCTGCCTTCTGTAATGCATCAATTTATTGTAATCATATTACTCTATCAAACTCCCTTTAAATCTACGAAACAGAAAAATACATTCACTAAGAGTCTTGTATTTCTTATAAGTGATCTCTTTGTTTCTATGGAAACATGTGCATTTCTCCACTCCTGGAACCCATATTCACCAACATCCAAGAAATCCTAAGCCCTCCTCTCCATCTTCTCTTGATCATCATACGATACATACCACTTTGTCTACGCGTGAAATTAAACTTATTAGCAAAAATCGAAATTAACTATTAGATTTTCCAGTCTCTATGTACACAAATATTAATTTACATTTCACAAATTTAATTTACAAGTCGAAACAAAATTAAACATTGCAAAGGCATCAGGGGTATCTGTAGGTACATGTGTATGTTAGTTGGTTGTATGTGTGTTTGCATGCATGTGGGTTTTAAGGGGTTTTGCATGAATGCCTACAATGTTTTATGTAAATTTGTGGCTTTTACATGCGGTTTTTTTCTTAATTACGGTTGGTGCCTTACACCCCACGCCACACACCCTTGCGGTGGTTTGCGGGGCATTAAGTATATGTAAGTGTAGAAATATGTATCAGAGCTATACAAATCCGTCGTATGTCTTAATCTAAATAATCATATCCATATACGAGATTGTGTGCAGAGCTAGGTTACGAGCGACTTTGATTTTGTAAGGGAGTAAAGGAAATTTTGCCTCGAGCCATTGAGGGCGTGAGTGTAGAGCAGTATGAAGTACCTTGGTCCATTAAAAAGCAGCCCTCAATCGGTAAACTACTGCCGAAATAATAATAAATCTCAGATCTCAACAGTTAGCCGAAACAAGTCCTTTTCGAAGAGGAAAAATGATTTCGCTTTATTAGAAATATAATGAATAAATACACTCCACAAAGATACTAAAGAAATTGTAGCCTTGATTTTTAAGGCATTTTTAAGACAAGTGTTGACGCTAATTTTAACACAGCTTAGATGTAAAGTTTCCAAAGAAACATAAGTTCACAATCAAAAATCTGCCGCAGTATCTAATTTCCTCTTTAAATTATATGTCAATCAATCACTAAAATTCACTTAAAGAATGGAAGACTGTTTTATTCGCCAAAATTGCCTTTTCCTTACTGCGATCGTGGTATGAAAGATCTCCGAGAACTTCAGGCGGCAAGTCAAGATGCTCCTTCGAGACGCGAGGGAAAGGCGTGCGCCATCTCCCAGCTTCAAGCACATGTCGAATGTCAGTCAGCCAGAGGATTGTCATGCCATATCCCCATCGCCGACGGCCAACTCAAAATCAAGATATGAGAACGAGTTTCGTTAACCTCCAACCCCCCTCCTCCCGCCACTTCCCTGCCCCCGAAGGGTGTAAAAGAGTTTCCACTCTCAGCGGAACAGACTGCCGGGAGGGGTGCGTGGGCCATCGGAGGGTCGGGAAGGTGGACGATGTCTCCCTTTCGCCTCCGCAGTTACTCATCGTCGCCCCGGGAAAGTTCTTCCGAGCATTTTTCTTCGGGGACCAAGTCGAGGGAGCAGACTTCCTCGTCCTCGCTACTTTTATCTTGAGTTTCATTTGCCGGAAGAGGGGTGAGGGAAGTTCGCTCTATCCGTCGCAGACTTCCCGCTCTCCCAACGACTTGGTCCACACAGTTTAGATATTGGCGGACGCATAAGTTGTATCCATGGGTGCGCCAACGGAAAGCTTTAGCGAAAGGGATAGAGGTTTAGCTGTTGGATATTTCGGGGTAAAATCTTCCGGTGCTTCATCCGACGTTTAGCCCACGAGATCCTGGTATCGATTGCAAAGAGAAATTAGAATTGCGCGACCTCATTCGGTTTCCATGTCCCCCAGAGAAGTATAATAGGGCCCCTTCTATCCATAAATACATTAATGAGTTAAGCGCACGCGTTAGTAGCAATCTTAGATACCAGGGATCACAACGGGGATAAGGGAACTAATAGAAAAGAAAGAAAAACAAGAACACCAGGAATGATGATGAGGAATGGTTCTACAAAATGATTAAGGATCAAGTCAACCGAGAATGCAAAAAGGCTAGGGAGCATTGGATAGAAGGCTGCGGCAAGGTCATCAACGAAAATATGAGGAAGGGTGAATGAACTGAATATGAACTGGTGAAGAAACATTTCAGAGAAAGGAAAATGGAAAGCATCAACATCAGGAATGTAAACGGGGACATACTGATAGACGGTTGGCAATATTTTTGCAATTGGTAGGATATTGGCAATAGATGGAAGCAATACATTGAAGAACTCTACCAAGGTCCGAGGGCGCTGGAAGAAAATCTGATGAAGGACGATAGTGAAACGGGTGACGAAAACCAGGGCTCGTACATACTAAGGGGCGAATTCGATAGAGCAGTAAAAGACCTCAGGAAAAACAAAGCTCCTTGATAAGACAAAATCAACGGAGTTACCATCAAGGCACTCGGAAACAAAACCAAGGACAATCTGTGGGGAATAATCATAGATAGCTACAAAGACAGAAGAATTCCTGAGGACTTTCAAAGGAGTGTGATGATCGCGATACCAAAGAAGACGAGAACAGAGAAATGTGAGGAACACCGAAACTAAGGAAAAATAGAGGGCAAAGTCCCAAGAGGAAGGCCAAGGGATAAATACATGGGACAAATAAAGAAGAAAGTACATTGCAAAAAATACCAGATGGTAAGCAAATTAGCATGAGGTAGGGTAGGATGGAGGGCTGCAGTCAACCAATCTTAGGATTGAATGACCAATGATGATGGTTAACTGACATCAAGTACGTATCAATAATTGAATTAGGCACTTAAGAAAATTTTGAAATTATGGTTTCTCCGCAACTTTAAATGGTATTCATTAATTTTCCGTTGGTCAAAAACTAAGAACTTTCTTTTTGCATTTTTTCATTCCAAAAGCAAATTAAATTAACGAGCAATTCCTTACGTATCGATGATATCAGATTACCGAGCAAGATAAACAAGAATAACTTTCGTCGTTAGAATCAGAGGCTTGGAAATTGGAAAATTGTTGGAGGTCTTCAACACAAAAATATATTTAGGCTTGTTTTAAGCTACGTAAAAATTCAAGGAATTTTTACAACTGGCGGCGTAAAGCTGGCTTCCCCTAGGAATATATTAACTTCTAAAAATGGGGCCATGAAAACGAATGAGAGGGCGTGATAAGTCTTTCAAAGATGCAAAGAAATGCTCCCGGAACTAAAAAAGACATCTCCTAGACAACGCAAACGGTATCCGGAAACAGAGCGAACAAAAGACTGGATTGGAATGAAAATTTATTTTCTTTTGCGACAAAAACTTTTTCCGTCATGGAACAAATATGACAAGTCCAGTCGCATTTCGAATAAGATCGCAAAATACGACCGATTGATTCGTGCGTTCGGACTTTGAAATACTAGCATACGCTTACGCGGCTACGCAATAGTTGATGTTTTTTGGATGCTGGTCTTAAAAAGAGGGGAATGGCAGAACCACAGGTTAATGAATCATATTGTTTGATTGCGTGACCCAGCCTCCTTGCTTGATGGCGTCGGTTTGTCTTGTGCGCTACCAAAACAGCGTGACGCATAATAACACAAACTGTTTTTATATTGTCAGTAAGCGTTGGGGAAGACGACTGACAGCTGAGGTAATTTTTGCAATTGAGGATCGATGTAGATAATTTAGTAGGGATAGGATTTTCAGGCAATTGGAGAAGAATGGGTGGAAAGAAAGACAGCACTAGCCTACTCTTCAGCGAAAGACGCCAAAGGGTCACAGCATTTAACACCGCACCTGACGGACGGTGCACTCATATCCCACTTCAAAATCTCCCGACTTCGCATCCCAAGTAGGGAAGAGGATACCTCTAAACAATTATCCCACTACAGGGATTCGAACCCGGGACCCCCGCTTTTTGTTCAGTTGTTTTTCTTGAATGTTTAATTCAAAATTTTAATGCCATACGAACGGTGCGTACCAAGTTCAGACGAAGTTCTTTTTAATTTAATAACTTATATCGACAACTTCATGATTCCCTGATTCCCTGGTTCGTTGTTTGACAGGAGGGGCATTCAGCCTAGGCAATGTCAGTAGATCAGGGGTACAGTTCCATATTTTATTTCTTAGTACATCATTTACATTCAACGAACGCCGTCGTATTTTTAGCGTTTTTAATTAGACAGCATCTGTTTCAATTATTTTTATTACCTGCATGAACCTCTGAAATGTGTTATTAGCCATTTTAGAATACGTTTATACTTCCTGCACTATGGAGAAACATTTATTATCCACACACTTGGTGTGAGGTATATAATGAATGTAATAAGTATTGGCACCCTACTGCCTATGACCTATCTCTGACTTGAGAAAACCGTACACATCTATCCCAAATTCCGGAGAAATCCACAGATTTAAATGGAATCTGTTGAGAAAGTCTACCAACATACGAGATCATATTGAGTTGGTTTCTTGTACACATGGGATACCATGATTGTCAGAAACATATTTAACCAAAAAATAAGTACTTTGGGATTATAATATGAGTTTTAAGAAGGAAAACATGAAATCCTGGTGGGTGGAAGAGAGACGCTATATGCACGTCGAGAGACAGGGAAGAGGAAAACGTGGTGCCGTATAAGGAGTCAGGCCACTAATGGGGATGAATATAATCAGAATGTATTTTTGTATTTCGTATATATTTCGTTAGGGTATTTGATAGAGTATATAAGGTAGAATGCGGGTCGCGGTGGTCTAGCGGGTAGAGCGTTGGACAACTGACCAGAGGGTCCCGGGTTCGATTCCCGGGCAAGGCACTTTGGGCACCTGCAGCTCCACCCAAGCTAGTTGATTTTTCGGGTACCAGATCTTCCTGGGAAACCATAACCGGCACAGGGAAAGGAACTGTCCCCCCTACCCTGATGTGTGAATATTCACACGCCGTTGGGCTTGGTACACGGGTGAGCTCTACCATCACCTACTAAAACCGACCTTCGGGTTGATTACTGTGTTTATGGTTTTTATAAGGTAGAATAAAAGAATATATTATAGAAACTGGAAGTAGATTGGAGGGCTAGGCGACTTATCTGCCACATTCACAATTCAACAATAAAACTAGGCTGAGGGAAGTCCTTCTTCACTATTCTACTGACTAGAAGCATGGAAAATTGAAAAAATGAGCCAGCGAGGAATATATGCTTCTGAAAGAGGATGCGGAAGATTAAATGAACAGACGAAGTGAGGAACGAGGGAGGATATACGTGCAGAAGAGGAAAGGACCACTTGCAGAGAACTCTACGGCAAAGAAGGAATAGATGAGGCCAACCCACCTTGAGGCTCGGGAAACTAATTAGAAACATGTCTGAAGGGAAACTTGAAGGAAATATCCCGGGAGGAAGACCAGGAGGACATCGAACTGAAGACAAAACAAGAAGATCGTAAAAGAGAAAAGCGCCGAGGAGGAGATGGATTTTACACGGAAGATAAATAAATAAGAGAGGCACAGTAAACTAATGCTATAAGGATAAGAATTCTGATGGTGATTTTGTCGCTGGTATGCATTTTCAGGGAACTAGCGTCATTTTTATCGCACTATTACCACTCCAATTCAATATTACAACTTACAAAAAAATTAGCATGTAATGCTATACCATGACAGAGGTCACAACAGCAAGCAGTACCTACACCTTATCGTATAAGTTATGAGTCAAATGTAAAATTGAATGAACCAGACAGCTGTACCTGTACTGCAACTGTAGCCACGATATGCTCTTCTCCCTGCTGCTCGTATTTTTGACTCGGACACACAGGACCTCGGCAAGAAGACCCGGTTTCAAACGACATTCACCAAAACTGCAAAAATGTAAAAGAGGATTTTTATTAAACCACCAAAGTAAACAAAATAGATCGCTTTAGTCATTAAATAATATGATAGGAAAGTTTAAATTACAACTTGATTAACAAAGATGGCGTCTAACTTCTAGGTGTGCTGGACCATGTGAGTTTTGATATTTTTTCTCAAATGAACTTTTGGATTTCACTCCATATTTTGAGAGTAATGCACGTGAGTAAGACTACGTAACAGTTCCATCGAGCAACTCTTACATTTCCATGATGAATTTCATTTTAGCGGAAAAAAATCATGCGATTAATAATAAACATTTAGTACGCATTATTCCATTATTACCGCCATCGTATTATAGTAGGAGAGATCATGTTTATCAAATTAGAGAGATTATTCTGCATGTATTCACACCCTGGCGGTGTTTGTGTTTGTGTGTGTGTGTGTGTGTACACACACATGTATATATAGATATACATATATATATATATATATATATATATATATATATACACATACATTCAAACACGAAATACCACCATATGGCGAAAAAATATTCATTCACATTGAAATAGAGATAAGGAAAATGGTAAAGGAACACATATAAAGGACGAACACAAGAGAGGTGGACCTGGTTAGAGCATCCGCCCGGCAAGTGGAGAGATCCGGTGTTCAAGTCCCGGTCGAGGAAGATATTTTTACATTCGTGATCTGCTCACATCCGCCATCCCCACCTCTCTTGTGTTCGTCCTTTATATGTGTTCCTTTACCATTTTCCTTATATCTATTTCAATGTGAATGAATATGTATATATATATATATATTCACATTATTCACATATATATATATTCACATTATTCATATATATATATATATATATATATATATATATATATATATATATATATATTCAAACACGAAATACCGCCATATTGGGAATAAATATTCATTCACATTCCACTCCACTTGCCGGGCGGATGCTCTAACCACCTGAGCTATCGAGGGAGCGTACTTTCACACTGAAATCTGCGATCTTATGAAGCGCCAAAGTGCTCCGAATCATTAAACAGAAGATGGCGTAAGGAAGTTACACCCATATATATATAGTATATATATATATATATATACACTTTTTTGGAAAACCCACAAACGTGTAATGTAAATTCACTGATAGTCATAACAAACACAGAAACCAAAACACACAAAGAGGGAAAACTCACTGGTTCTCGAATTTTCGGTGGTCCAACCACCTTTCTCAAGAGGAATTAGGAACAGAACTGAGGCAGAGGAGGGCCCGAAAGTAGTGGTAGGAAGGAAAAGGGTTGTTTGTTATGACTATCAGTGAATTATATATATATATATATATATATATATATATATATATATATATATATATATATATATAACAACTGCTTATCCTAAAACTTTCCCAATTATTTGTAATATTTAACCCTAGATCACTATCATAATATGAACCGAAATTACATATCTCTACCGTTTTATCGCTTTAGTTAAAACTTTCCAATCTTCGGCGATTTTTTATCGCTGTTAAGTCTTTACGGGCGTGAGAGACATATCGTAGACGACCCGCCATTTACTTTCACGAGAGCCTCCGTGGCGAAAACGTGAAATTAATGCATTCCGCTCGTGAAATGCTGCGAAATTCAGGTGTGATTGATTAAGGAAACAGTAGCAAGCCGTCATTGACGAGCGAAATGACCTCAACCGTCCGTGGACCGAGGCGAAACGTGTTTGCCGTCGCTATCTAACGCCATTAAACCCAAAGGGGAAAACCTATTCTGGCAACGTTTGCTCCGGCGAGTGATTCCATTCCTCCGCGTAATGAATTGGATGTTACATGAATAATTAGTCCCACGTACACGGGCTTTCAAGTTCCAAGGGATGAAGGGTGCGTGATTTGATTCGAAGTGGTGGATTTCCATCCCCCCCCCACACACACACACTACACGTTTCCTTCCTCTCGAAATCCTCGGCTCGTCACCTGCAGGGCACGCCCTTCCCATTCGCCCTTTCCAGCCCTCCCATCCTCGATCGACCCCGCATCGCAATCGCCTCAAAATCCCTTCTCCACCCCCGCCCAAGGAAATCCCCACGCCCACCCCCCGTCCCTTCAACCCCCCCTCTTCGCCGTCGTTTTCCCATCGGCGTCAAAATCCCGACGGCGGGCGACTTCATTTGCGGTCGCGGCTTTCGGCGGGTGGGTGTTGCTTGCGGCTGGGGTGAAAGGGATATTGACGCGGACGGAATTCCGACGGGGTAGAAAGATTCTCCCTCCCGGGTTGAGGAAACGTCACTTCCATTCCTCCGCCCTCTTTACGCACAGTCTGAAGGCAACCCCTTCATCTTCGAGGAAATCGTTTACGTTTTCTCCCCACTCACATCCCCCTCGACAACGAGTGGAGATGACGTACATCGTTTCCTGCCCATGTTAACTCGTCAAGGCCTTGAACCGAAGGCAGTCAAGTGCCAAATTTAAAAATCTTTTAAAATTTCATAAAAAAACAGCGTGCGTTCCGAAAGTAATACAATTGAATTTCCCGTGCCGCTTCCATTCGTTGGAGTGGGATCAAACCACTTGGAGTAGGTTAGGGGGGAGGGAAGCTAAGATTTACCGCAAAACCAGTCTCAGTGCTCTCCCACTGCACTGTTCAAAAACGGCAGGAAATCAGTTATTGTGAAACTCTGCGCGCCGACCGCATCACGAAAAAAATGGAATCGACGATCTAGCAACGTTACCAGATTACTAAGTTTTGTGCTAAATTGAAAAAAATCTCTTGAGGAGGCTAACAAAATGATTCGTGAGGCTAACGGGAACTCTGCTCGGTCATATTCAAAATTTTCGAGGTGGTTTAAGGCCTTTAAAGAAGGGCCGGGAAGAGGTTGACGACGAACATCGCTCAGGGCGGCCGTCAACCAACAAAACCGGCAACAATGTGGCTCGTGTTCGACAATTGTTGGACTCTGGCCGTCGACTGAGTATAAAGATAGTTGCCAATGAACTGAAAATATCGTCTTCTGTTTCGCATTCTTACTGAAGATTTAGCGATGAGGAAAGTGTGCGCCAAACTCATGCCCAAGGTGTTTTCCACAACGCGCCAGGAGTCCTCCAGTTCCTGGCCAAGCACCAAGTTCCAACACTGCCCCAATGCCCCCTATAGTCCTGACGACACCCCAGGAGACTTCTCTCTGTTCCCTCTGATTAAGGCAGCCCTGTAAGGAACCCCTTTTTCGTGCATAGAAGAGTTCACAATCAGTTGTGTCGAAGAACTTGGGAGAGATCCCCAAAGACGCCTTCCTGGATGCGTACCGGTCATGACAGAGTCGCTGGAAAAAAGTGTAGAGGCCCAGGGGTAGTACTTTGAAGAATTTTAAGTTTTTTTGGAAATCTGTTTAATAAATTACTTTAAAATACGGAACGCACCCTGAACGAAAACGTCCCTTTAGTCATTTTCCAAGCTGAATTGGTCAGTTTCGCTAACATCTGTCATAATCAGTATTACTCATGTTCAATGTGAAATTTGAAGAAAAAGACAGAACTTGGAACAGAATTTGGTGGACTACATCGTACACAGACGTTGTGGGATGAAGAATGTCATCATCGAAGTGAAACTGTTGCGCAAATGATGCGGAGTATAGTATTTTGTGATGGCATGAATAACGATTGAAGGTGCGAAGAGGGGAATATTATAATGTAAAAAAGAGTTCAAGCTTAGGTTATTCAAGTCACGTGCAGCACTCGTCTGGGACCACCGTATATATCATACCATTTGGTAATGGAAGATTATCTAAGATGATGAAATCTCAGGGATTAGTCATGTGATCGCTGTTCCTGATATTTGGTAATTTTAAACTTTCTATTCACCAATAACGGGTAAGAATAAAAATAAGGGGAGAGAATTGGTAATTTCCTTGAAAGCCTAATTCAATGAAAAGAAACTGTATTAAATTGACAGTGACTACAGTCCATTTTATAGCAACAACTAACCTAAAAGTTGACTCGATAGGTAAGAATAGAGCTCACCAAATAATAAATCCTATGAGGCTCGCGAAATTCACGCATCAAGGTGATAGGGGCTTCTTTCCTTGTGTCCCCTGCGGTTTCCCAGAGAGATCTGGTACCCAAATAATCTCAAAGCTTGTTTGAATCTCAGGGTGCATGGAAGGGTCGCTGTTGGTAATATAACTCTTGTGCCCGCCAGTGATTAGCCCAGCGATCTAACCACTTTACTACAAAGCCAACAGAGACGTAACGTTCATTTAAATATCCGATGAGGATATTAAAATAGCGAATGGCTCGGGAAAATTGAGACACGAACCTCCTGTCAGATAAGTGAAACAATTATACAAGTTTAGATATGTTAGCGTACTAAGGAATAAATATATTCAGCACGAATAGTTTCGTTACTTAGCAACATCTCCAGGTGAGTAAATATATACATGCAATTGCTACAGTGTACCAAAATCAGTTAAGGAGATTAATTTTTAATTTTATCTATGTAAGGCGTCATCTATTATTCCCTCCATTCAGAATGGATTTTTAAAAATTTCTATTTCATCCTATATAAATTTGTTGAGCCTTTGATCACTCCCACCAGATGATTTTAATGTCGCCAAGCCCTCATCCCCTTTCATTGAAATTCAAAGGCTCACATGCACAAAATATACAAATGCACTCGAAGATAAAAACAGATTCTTTTAATTAGACGGATCTTATTCCTACTTGGTCCATTTTAATACCTTCTGTTTAATTAACGGCTTTAATTACAGAACTGGAAGCTTCGAATCAACACACACACACACACCAAAGGATATTTTGAAAGAAAAATTATGATTCCAAAAAATAAATTATATCTAATTTTGCTTTACTTTTCCGACATACAATCTTGAAAAATGAAAACTGCCATAAGCATTATTGTATTTTGTCTTGTGTTCGCGGGAGAAAGGGACTCTCATGGGTTTCGGTCAATTGTGACCCATTCGCGCCAAAAACTCACCTACCACCAATTCACTCGGGTGGAGTCATCTGAGTGAAGACGTTGACGTGGTAATGCCATTCACTTTGATGACATAAAAAAAATAATGGCCCGACGTGAGACAGCTGGTGGGTCGGGATGGTGCGGTGGCTAACGTGCATGCTTTCTACCGAGAGGATTCCAAATTCAAATCCTGGAGACAACAAATATTTTTCAGTGATTTCTCGATCCCCACTTGAGGTGCTTTGTAGAGAGCACTATGGGTGAGGACGACGTCCGTCGGATGGGACATTAAACTGCGGACCCCTTTCCACAAGAGTAGGCTAATGCCGACGCCGGGTTTTTTTCCAGCCTTCCTTTCCCATCCATCCCTAATGTAGTCTGAGCTGTCGGTCGCCTCCCATAAAAACTACAACGAGAGACACGCTTCTCGACGCTGGGAGGGCACGCAGATACGGAGGCGACGCGACGGTGGGGATGGACGGAGGCGGTTGTGGGAATGGGAATGCGAGGTACCGCGTGGTAACTCGCATTTATTAATAGGGGTATTCAGGATCCCATGAACATTTCGTTCGAAGCGAAGCGACCGTCAAAATTTAGTGAGGAATGCGAGATGTTTCCTTACAAAGTGAGATGGAAAAGAAAGAGAGAAGAAAATAGGTTTGCCCAAGAATAAGAGCCCGAGTTTTTTCAAATAGGGTAAAAGAAGAGAGGAAGTTATAAGGGAAAATCCGAAAAAGGCAGAGAAAGTGGAAGGAGGACAAAATGAAAGTTAAAGGCCGCAGCAGAAGGGAGAACGTTTTGCAAGCAGGGTGTGGGGGCTGAGAGCGGAGGTTTTTTAGACGGCATGAGGACGGGCCGACGTTACGTAGAAATGGAGAAAAAATGAAGGAATAATAAAGGGCAATTATGGAAGAAGTTCTCGCAACACCAGCAGGTGAATAAATATTAGGTACCGTCCGAAATCTACCTTTAAATCGCTAGGATACTTTTAAAAAGAATGAGAAACGCTATTCAAGGAAAAAGGTATTGAAATTTTTATTAGTTCCTACGCCACGGGCCCCAGCGTATTTCATGAAATATATTAAGTTTTTGATGGTCGACTAATCGAATAAAGTTGGCGGCGGTTGTCGTAAATCTCACCGTCAAGTCTCGCCTTCATTTCAGTGCCTCGCTTTTCACCAAGTTTGCCACAAGCCGCTAAAATAAAACCAACTTTTTCAACCAAAATACTCTGTACTTGACGCATTGTAATATTTTCCCGCGGGCAACTGCAAAAGGTCCTAGGTTTTGAATTGATATTGAAACGGGGTGGGTATGCTATTGGAAGAAAAATTAATTTAATCCCTATTTGATATGAATTTCAGGGTGTATTGAAATTTAGGACGAAAACAACCGCGTGAATGTACAGGAAATGAATTTCTAAGGAAAGATATTAATGTCGGTGCACGCCTTGAATGGCCTGTGCCTTCATTTCTTCGATGAGAGAAAACTTTACGGAATGGGTAGCAGGAATCGATAGATCTCTGGTGAAAGGAAGCTGGGTGCTGGTCAGTGATGGGGTGAAGGATGAGAGAGAGAAAGGATACGTCGATGTTAAGATCGATGGTGATCTTCTCAGGGCCGGGAATGCTGACTCTTGACTGCCATCCTTCGCCAATTCAGAGGGTAATGGGCAATTCTTTCGACCCTCAAGCGTGGATTCAAGTGACCCGCCATAACTGACCGAACCCGAAATTTACAATCCAATCTCTCAAATGCCTCTGCGGTTGAAAGTGGCGGCCCCTATCTTTATGAGCACACCACCATCAAATACGACACAGATCAAAAGCAACAGTGAAGGTGAAAGCCGGTGATGGTGAATTAAATAAAGTCGGAATTAGGATATACGTATTTTATGCCATCATTTATATTTCAATTTATTTAAACTAGCTGTTACATTCTACGGCGGGCTGAATTAAGCGCTCGGAGACCGGTTATTGGCTGAGTTCGATCCGGGTATCACTGAGAACAATGGCAATAACCCAATCAGTATGATTTTTCAAGCACTTTGTATAATTTTCTGGGAAACCTCAGACGAGACGAGGAAAGGAGCTGCTCGCCATTTTTACCGCTAGAACATTTCACTCGCCTTGTATACGTAAATAATCGAGTGATTCTGATTTTATTGCGCGGCAGTGAAACCATGGTCGTGTGACATATGGATTCGGAATTTTGGAATTACTGAGTATTTTTCTCTACCATTCCTTGGAATAAGGAGGAATTACACATAGATAAGCATGAGAGAGTGTTCTACGGTTTAAAATAGGTTTTGAATAGACACAAACTATACAATGTTAGATTACTTTGCTCCAGCTAATAGAACAACCTGGAAATCCCAAACTACAATCAATCTTCTTCAACTCCGCATACGTCCTCCTACTCTCCATTGACTGCCCTTTCCTCAGTTTCTTAAACATCTTCCCTTGCTCAGTCTTCAATATCCAAATACCAATTAAAATGCTCTCCGTTCACCTTTCCTGCTTCCTTCAGATTTCTCCCAACAATGCCCTCTCTTCCCCCACCATGCCTAGCACTTCCTTTTCAAGGAGTTTTGTGGGATTTTACCTTTCTAGCATTCGAAGAATCGAAGCATCAATCATTCAAAGTGAACTGATTACTGAATTGGTCAACATCATTTAAGTAATAGATTATTTCATGTCGTGCATTTTAGGAGAGTTAAACATTCTTACAATCCTAAAGAGGTGAAATCCCTGGGTCATTTACGCGTTTTTTTACTTTATCAGACTCTGGGAGAGGGGAATAAGAGGCGCGTAGTGGAAGAAGAGAGCTAAAAAGGCGACCGTTCGCCAGTCCATCCGGTGATTCACGTCCGTAGTCGGAAGGGAGAGCGAGCGGGTAGGTTTGTTTCACCGGGAGGATAATGTATGGGAAGACAATTCTGGGGTCTTCCAGCGACCAGGCTCTCCCTTTCCGCCAGCGATTCGATGTTCGGGTCGGACTTCGAAATATTGGCGAAAGAGGAGACTTTGGTCGTTCGGGACACGGGAACACTTTTACCAGAATATACGACGGAAAAGGACTCGAAATAATGAAAATGTCTCGACCTAGGGTGCTATCCTGGTGACGCATGGTAAGACAAATCTCTAATTCTTTTTTTTTTAATGAGTGATTGAGACCAGGATATTTCTGTCAATTTTGACTTTTTAAAGATGATCGGAAATAATTTTTACAGAAGCTTGGAGTCGTTACAACATTCATTAAAATTTCGCTTAGCATAAAATATTGGCTTTTGATTTTAAACAAACGCCCGTCTCTAATTATTTTAGAAGTGATTACGTGGGCAATCTAGCATTCTGCAGAAACCTTTTAAGATATTTTCGCATAATTGAGCAGAAGGCTGTCACTAATACAGTAGTATTTAGCATAAATATTTTAATGCCGTTTTTTCTAAAGAGCGTATAATCCAAAAATAACAGATACTATTGTCTTAAGCCCTTGGGAAATGATTTGGGATTATAAAACCCTCGAATATCTTTGTATTCTGAATAGTATAGCTAATTAAGGCAAAAATACATGCGTAATATATTATTTGATATGTTTTTTTAGAAAATCAAAGTGCTAAATTTATAGCAATCGTTTAATGAAACGATAAAAAATTCTGGAGGCGCCGGGTATCGATCCCGGTACCTCTCACATGCTAAGCGAGCGCTCTACCATCTGAGCTACGCCCCCAGTTGATACCAGGTAATCCGAGTTTAAAATATATAGGTATAAGTGGAGCGACCACTCCCTTGACCCTCCAGTGGAAAGTAGGTCTCGACGGAAATTGGAAAGTGAAATTGCAGAGCGGGGCCAGAATTGTTCACAGAGCGGAGGGCGATTCTGCCCGGGGCACTACATCCCTCTTCACGGATGTACAAAGTAAGTAAAATCCAAATAACACACAGATACACTTGTACTTGTTCGTGCATGTGAATTATTTGAATGTGAGGTATTCCTGGAGTACAAGCTCTTGACGTGGAAATTCACTTTAGTGGTCGAAAACTGAAATATTAACCTTTTAACCCAATCGCGGAAATCCTCGTGAAATTTTAAGACTCGCATTAGTCAGAATTTCACCAGGTGGATTTTTTTTAATGGGAATCGACTTAATTAAACAAGCTATTGAATAGCATTACTACGTGTTAATTCGGCACAGCAAATTCAAGGAAAGAAGGGAGATCGAAAGTCGTCACGTCTCAATTTTACGTCGTTCGCATTTTTACCTGAAGAATTTCCGGTGAATTGTATCGTCTTAATGTGAGGGCGCAATGGATTTGCGTGTTTCTCCTTCTTCATAGATCCACCAACTCTATCAGGTATAACAAGTACCCCGCTTATTCTTTGTGTTCTTAATAACTTACACGGAAATAGTCCGTTAAAAATCTCTTTTAGTCGCCATAGTTAATAAGATTCAGTTGTTTGCCTCGAAAGTTTAATGGCTTTATTTTCCTCACTTTTGAACAAAAGAAGAAGCACTTTAAGTAGTCTTGTGCAACTCTCTGTTGACTTTTAATAATCAAACCACTTTACTTTTCCACACAAACTTCACACTTTTTCACATAAACGAAGGTTTATGTGGAAAAGTAAAGTGGTTTGATTATTAAAAGTCAGTATGAAGATTTTCCACCAAGTTACGCCAGAAACTGTTTCATTTTTCAACTCTCTGTTGTCTACGTGAGTGTTTTCACATATCCTGCATTTAAAACTCGTTTTCTGAGTAAACAATTCAACGGTCAAAGATGTGACGAGACTATTTTGCGTAAAAAAATATCCCATTATGTCACGATATTATAATAAAAGTTGTGATGCAAACTACATAATATTTTCCTGTTTCAAGAATTGATTTAATTTTATTTTTAATTCTCTACTCTGCGCCATACTATGCCTTCGCTGACTTTTTTATTCAATGCAAACTGCGTATTTCAGGGCTGCCAGAGTACATTTCGTGATCTAATTGCTGAGCAAGAACTAGCACATCTAGCCATAGAACTCAGATTATCCAGTCGCTCCACAAACGTGCTTCTTGTGCTTAGAGTTTCCTTTAAAGTCACCGCGAGGCAAGCGTTTCCTTCAATTTACAATTCTAAGGAGAATGGTACAGCTGTCGAAGGAATTGTTTTGATCGAATTAATAAACGGAACGGAGTAATTTGAAACGGAGGAAAATCGCATCCAATAACGTGCTGAATTTAAGAGAACATACCAATCCGATGCAAACTAAATACGACATTATCTTAATGGTTTTCGGAGTACCTTTATGGAATCGATTCGTATTGAAAATGAAAAAATTGTAAATTTGTGGTCCCACAAAAAATTTACAACGATACGACCGAGTTTTCGACGTTCAACATCATCTTCAGTTTAACCAATGGAATCTGTTGGATTCTATGTGGAATCACAAAGTTAATATTTTTTCATTTACAACTACATTGACAGTTAATTTCAAATTTTTGAGCCCATCATTTTCCAATTTGGAAGATACGTGTGTATAGCATTTATTCGACAGAACTATGGAACCACAATACGAATGGTGAATTTGGTTCCTTTTCCATAGAATCATGAAACAGCATCACTTTGGAGATTACAAACAAATCGTCAGAAATAATTTTTCGGACTGTATTAGCTTCTATGGTAAAAATTTAAGGTGCTATCTATTGTTTCAAGCTCAACTTTGTGGAAGTTCATCTTCATTAAATAAAGAAACACAATGTGTACATCCACTGTTCTTTATTCTCGCACTACTAGTTTCAACCCTTAGACGTCATCATCAGGTACAAAATTAAAACCAGCTGCGGCTCGTTTATATAGCATTTATGAGGGAGAGTGGAGTGAGTGAGAGAGGTGGGAAAAAGAGGGGAAAAAATTGGGTTGCGATCAGCGTAAATGGGAAGGAGAGAGGTATTAAGAGTCAGTGATTGGTGGGCTCACAGTGGGGGCGGGGGGGTTGTTGTGTCTTTCGGTGAAGGAAAGGGGTACCTCCATGATTGGGGAGTGGTATTCAAACAATAATTCGTTCACCAAATGACCCGTTTTTAAATTCTTTCTAATTTCAAGCTCCTCCCACTTGTCCACCCTCATCCCTTTGTCCATCTGGTGTAAGAGTTCCAGGTTGAAAGCACTCTCATGGTTGTTTTCCCATAGATGCTTGGCGAAGTGCGATTGCTTGGGGTCACAATTACTAAAACAAATTTTGCTCTTCCGCCCATGTTTTTAATGACCTCCCCGTTTGGCCTATATATACCATATAGCACTACAGTCCTTACAAAGGAACCTATAAATGCCACTTTTATTCCATTGGATTACTTTGTCTTTCGTAGAGTTCAAAAATGAGTTTAAGTTATTCTTGTTATAAAAGGCTATTCAAAATTTTTCCCAAGGAAAGAAGTTGGCTATCTTCTGTGAATTTAAACCATAAAAAGGGAGTTTACACCATTTGTTTTCTTTTCCAACCACATTAATTGGTTTGTATAAACTTTCTTTGGCTTGAACTGAACGTTTTTTTTGTAGCATTTTATCTATTAAAATGTCTTTGTAGCCATTATACGTTGCTAAATCTTTAATTATATTAAGTTCATGAGCAAAATTGTTATTGTAAAGAGGAATGGTTAACAGTCTGTTTAGTAAAAAATGAAAAGTTGAAAGTTTGTGGGATATGTGATGGCGGGAGTTGAAGGGAATGAGGTGGTCTGTGGTGGTTATTTTCCGGAAAATTTCAAAATCAAAGCTCCGTCCCTTTTTCGACACTAGGATATCAAGAAAATTTAACTTACTATTGAGTTCTTTTTCACAAGTGGAACTGAAATGTTTGCATTGGGAATTAAGGGTAATCACAAAATTCTCTAACTGTCTTTCAGTGCATGTCCATACAGCACTCCACTCTCCCTCATAAATGCTATATATACGAGCAGCAGCTGGTTTTAATTTTGTACCTGATGATGACGCCTAAGCGTTGAAACTAATCGTACAATAATAAAGAACAGTGGATGTATACATTGTGTTTCTTTATTTAATGAAAATTTAAGGTGAATAATCCGATTTTTTGGGTTTGTAGCATTATACTATCAAGCAGCAGACTAAACTTTCGAACAAACGAACATACGAGCGAGACGAAAACGAAAGAGTGTACGAAACACACCATCCTTGTTTTTATTTGATCATTTTCTCATTTGAGTTTTCCCGATAAAAATGTCCTCTGGTGATCATACGGTCAGATCGAATGATGAAAACAAGCAACCAAAGTGTAAAGAAAACATCGGAGATCGATCCATAGGTGATCAAATAAAGATTCTTGGAACCGAAACGCTTAACTGAGAGACAGGAATAGGTTTCCAACGTCACGTGGTGGAAATAATTCGTGAAAAAATAATTGCAAAATACTGTGCATTTTCGCTTCAATATAATGTAAACACTTATGCTGTACTGCGACGTATATATTTTTAGATTTAACAAAATATTTCTAACGTTAATGAGAAAATGCATTGGTAATCTTTTATATTAGTTGTATTTCTCTTTACCCTGATCCGTCAGCAATGCAAATTCTCTTTGTTCATGTACATTTTTTAAAATTATGAGCGAAAATAAGTGCAATAACTAATTTGAATTTCGTGAAAATTCATGTTTGGTTTATTATTGCACTAATAGTAATTTCAAAATAGGGAAAAAAGTGACCTAAGAGCTCCAATTAGGCAGCACAGGGTAGCCCAAAGAGGGAAGCTATGAAGGTAGAGGGAAGTATTTTTCTTCGAAAGGCCACCTTTCGTGACACAAAATATTCCCGCATTCCCTCATTGTGCGATCTAAACATTATGCCAGTCGACGCGAAATAAATTACTCAATGCTGGGGAACATGATTGAAAATACCTTTTGCCAACACGCAGCATCTAACTCATCGCTCTGACCTACTTCCTCGGCCTGAAAAACATTTTTTCATTAACGTTTGGGCTTCTGCTGGGTGACTTTTATCTTTCCACACGCGTAAACGTCGAAATAACATTGCAGGGACCAGTCTGAGCCGCGGCGAGACAACGTAATTAAAGCGGAGGTCATTCACGAGTCTCGTTACCGTTGAATGGAGGCCTCCGTTACCACGCTATGTACTAACCGCGGAATAAAAGCCTCTTTCCCCGTAGACATGAGAAAAAAGTTAATCCTCCCGCCCCGTGAGAAAGGTGTGCTAAAATGGACGATCGCCATCGCGAGTCCACCGCCGACAAGTTCCAATGCCCTTCGCAAGAAGGAAGGGATGAACGCGGTCGCGAAGAATCCATTCCCAATGGATATCCCTCACGGGTTATGACTGACTGACCTCTTCGATATCATTCTTAGAGTAAGCCATTTTATTCGAAGACAGGTTGAAGAGACTCATTGGCAAAACTATTTATTTTTATTATGCCCTTAAAAATCCATCATGCCCTATGCAAAGATCCTATATTTAAATGGGAATGAGTAAATATATCGCCTTAAGCACGTACTAGAATGACAGCCTTCTCAAAAACCCCTGTACGATATCCCCCAGAACTGTATCCAACAAATCCTGTGCGAAAAATGATAAATGAGATAATATTCATAAAATTAAGCTTTGCCCATTAAAGGACGACATATTAAAACGACGACGACGACGATTAAAAAATAAATACAAAATTTGAAAATTGCACGTTTGGCTACGTGCGATATTCGCATAGAGTCTAACAATGAGACAGCACCATGTGCCTGAACATTGCTAAGATAGAAGAAACGAAGTAAAAAATCAACACCGAAACAAATAAGGACGATAACTTCTATTTTATTTGCATTAAATTAAGAACTTTTGAAACAAAATTGGCAACTACGCAAAATCTACGCAATACCCCGCAAGCCACCGCAAGGACTGTGGCGGTGGGGGGAAGGCGTCAGGTCACCAGCCATGTATCGTATACGTAGGTAGAAATAGTAGTAATAGCATTTTAATGCATTCCAGCTAATATACAGGACAATGGCAGTCGCGCATATGTCTTGTGGGTTCGATTTTGGAATGACTCATGAGGAAGAAAATCTTATTAACCTTCTCACTTTCGACGAAAATCCCGAATTTACTTAGCAGTAACCAAATATCCAACCCCATCAACCCTTCAACCCCTCTCAACCAACATCCACCCTTTTCTATGATTTTTTCCCAATTCGAGAACCAGCTTCATCACTTTTCATACCCCAAACTGATTGAGTCTCTTAATTTCATCAAAATTCTTACGCCCGTTTTCAATTTGCAAGAAATGCTCGCTTCAACGCACAAGTCATCTGTTCTTTTATCCATCACCTAGTTTCTTATTTAGAAGAGACGAGAGGCAATTAGGGCTCTAGTTGCTCTGCAGCAGCCCTCCCAAGAACCCTTCCACCTGGCGATCTTTGAATTCCCTCTCACTTCATTGCGCTCAGATATCCCTCGTTTCACGTAATAAGTCCATAGCCCCTCATTCATGGCTCCTTATATTTCGGCATCCGAAATACTGCCGTGCCTATGACTACACTGTGATGAGAAACGAAGGAATTTTTGAAGTGGTTAAAGATATAATTTCTCCAGCAGTCACTTGATCGGCTCATTTTCTACATTTACGATCTCTCAAGCCACCTCAAGGGAGTGTGCCAGGGTTTGTTATAGCACCAGACTTTTTTTAATCACTCAATCTGTGCAATTACAGCCCAGAGTCAATTTAAATGCACCGAGTAGCATAAAAAAAGCACAAATGACAATCAAAAACACCCAAGCCCTTGGTGGTGGGTTCCCATCCATTTGGCTGGAATTGAACTCGCGATCTATGGGTTGGCGGGTGAGGTCGTTACCCCAGTACAATTGTGATAGCTTAATGTTTTTAAATATGCACTCACATATTAATATATTATTTAAGATAAATGTATGTAATCGTCATTCTTATGCATCCCATCATATCCATCGCTGCGAAAGGTTTTCCCTCAATGTCTATCATACTCCTCCTGTGCGAGGGTGTTTGTCTTGCCAGAGGGTTTTTCCTCGTCAGGGATATCAACTTGCAATCCATTAATATTTCCCACAAAGAGAACCCATTTGAGGCGCACATTCTATGATTTTTTTCAGGGAAAACGTTTTATCTCTAAATCATGTCACGATTAACAATTGAGAAATTTGCGAAATTGTGCAAGCGAATTTGAGGAAGAGCTTCAAATAGAATTCAAACTTATTATCTAATCTTTAGAGCCGGTGGTAAATGTAATCAAATTACATGTATGTAAACGAATAATGAAAAAGATATGGAAGACAACAAACAAGCTAATATAATCCGAAAGCTTTTGCCATTCTCAATTTAAGTATCCTTTGCCCGTGTTATTTTTTTGTTCTTTCAAGATGATGAACATCGTAACAAAAGGAACCTCTGGTGCAATGGAAAAGTTAAAAATCTTGTATCTGATTTCACATGTTTCATTTCTTATTCAATAAAATAAATAGCTTTTGCTTTCATCACTATTTAAGATATTGATTTAGCATTAAAAAATTTGAAGATTTCTTGAAAGAAAGTTTTCTCACAAAGAGAAAAAATAGTCGGAGTGTTGAGATATTAAACTGGTCCATTGACCACTCAGGCCGATGTGTCTAAAAATTTAAAAGATATAACTTCGAAAGATCTTAAAATGAACGGAATGAAAAGACATGTATCCCATATTCAGGGAATATACGAATGAAATGTGACTTTATCATGCAAGTATGCATGGAGAAGGGCAACGGGAGTCCACTTCTAAGTTTTTACCGTGACAAAAACATGTGCGAGTCAAATTTTTAAAAATTGTATTTATGTATCCATCTAAAACCAAGCTGAAAATAGGTATATTTCAAATGATTGTGAAATTGTAAAATGAAATATTCCTCGTGAAGAATAGTAATAAACAGAACGGGTGTTTAAATGCGTACGGCCGTGGACCAAGATCTGCACGTGCATCAGGTGCTGATAAATAAAAAAAGGATTATTTCACCAAGCATACACCCAAGCCCGAAATGAGTTACGCTCCCGTAGGATGCACAGCTACACTTCTTTTACTCAAGGTCACGCAGTTACGACTCTATTATGGCCCTCCAGCATGTTTTACGGCCGAGGAATCCCCGCCTCGAAATTCGGGATGCTGACCAGATGCCGACAAAGACACGAAGAATCCATTTGAAACTCTTTGCGAGTCAGCATTGTTTGTTTGCCCACTTCCGCCATCATGCGAGCCAGATGACTGAGCGTGGATTATGGAGGCGTTGCCTTGACAGCAGCTGGAATGCACCCACGCGGGGATATTTCACGCAGCATCCACATCTAGATAGAGCCCCGCAAGCAAGAGTGTGTGGTGGAGGGTGTTAGGTCACCACCAGTAATTAAGAGTACACCCGCATGGAAAACCCACAAATCCATGCCAATCTTCACACACACAAAATTGTGTATACATAAGGGAAAAAACTTTACAATTCACATTCATGCAGATGCATTTACTATCAACTAATACACACTAGTACTTCTAGTACTTCCTCATTTGTTTTCCTTTCGGTCCATTTCACCTTCTCCATTCTTCTCCACACCCACATTTCAAAAGCCTCCAATATACGCCTATCCTCCTGCTTCAGCGACCACGTTTCCGCGCCGTATATAGCTACACTCCATATCACAGTTTTTACAAGTCTTGTCTTAGCATCTCTACTCAACGTCCCCGTCAGCAACTCCCTCCTCCTCGAGAAAGTCTCCTTGCCTAGCGCAATTCTTCTCCTTAGGTCCCTACCACTCTGACCGTATTGTCCAAAACACTTCCGAGATATACTATATAAACTGCTCCACCTGCTCTACTCTTTCCCCCCCTATTTTAATATTTAGCTTAGCCTTTTTCTTTCTTGAAAATCGCATAACCTTTATTTTATTAATATTGATTCTCATCCCATATTTATCGCACTGAACCTCCAATTCACTCAACAATGCTTGCAACCCCTTGGCTGACTGAGCAACTAATGCTTGGTCATCAGCAAACCTAACCGATTTTACGAATTCCCCTCCGACTTTCATTCCTACCTCCAGTTCTTCCCATGCCTCTTTAATCATTTCCTCTACATATACGCTGAACAGTACCGGTGACAATGGGCAACCCTGCCTTACACCTCTTCCTAACACTGCCCATCCGGATTCTCCGTTCCCCACTCACACCTGAGCAGTCTGAGACATGTACAGGTTGCGGATCAGTCTCCTGTCCCTCCAATCCATTCCTATTTTCTGCAATACACTCATTAATTTTCCCCAATTCAATCTATCAAACGCTTTTTCGAACTCTACAAAACAGGCAAAAACGTCCTGATTGTATTCTATATTCCTCTCGATTAGGGATCTCATTACTGCAATGGCATCACGCGTACCTCTTCCTTTCCTAAACCTAAACTGATCAGCCCCTAAGTAATCATTTGCCTTACTCTCTATCCTTTTGTTGATGATCCTGAGAATAACTTTAGCTGCGTGGCATATCAAACTTATGGTTCTGTAATCCTCACATGACGTAGCCTTTGCCTTTTTTGGAATAGGAACTAACACCGATCTCACATAATCATTCGGCCAGATTCCTTCCTCATATATTCTACGAATCAGTCCATATATGGCCTTCTTCCCACCATTTCCTAACCATTTTAACATTTCTACACGTATGTTGTCCACCCCCACGGCCTTATTTGCTTTCATCTCCTTTAATGCCCTTTCTATTTCATTGTCGAGTATGCCTAGACCTATGCTATATTCTTGTACGTCATGTTCCCTTTCTATGTCTAACCTTTTCGGCCTAAGTTCTTTACCATACAGTGTTTCTATATATTCCTTCCATCTCTCCTGGATTTCTCCTGGTTCGACTATGACTTACCCCACTTTTCTTTAACTCTTAGCACAGATATTGCCTTCTTACTTCCCGATAATAACTTAACCTTGCTGTATAGAGCACCAATTTCACCCTTCTTCTGTAAATTTTCCATATCCTCACATTGAGTTTTCCACCACTTTTCTTTTGTTTATTTGTAGCCCTTCTCAATTTATTGTTTAAATCTTTGTACGGCATTTTGCCTAACTCTGTGTTTACATTTTTCCATCTTCTTCTCTCATCCATCTTTGCAATCACCTCATCCGTTACCCATGGTTTCCTTATCCTTTTCCCGTTAACGGTTCCTATAGTGTCTTTAGCGGCTTCCAAAATCCCTTTCTTGATACATTCCCATTTTTCTTCGATAGTACTCAGTTCTTTACGGTCATTCATTATTTTCTCTACAGCCTGCTGATACTCCTTCCTTGTTAATCCATTTAATGCTTCTAAATTCTTTTTCCTAACCCGCCGCCCTTGCCCTATCTTCTTGAAACGAACGTTATAATTCATAACAACTAAATTTTGGTCAGAGTCCGCATCCGCTCCTTGGAAACTGTGCGAATTTATCACACTGTTCCTAAACCTGTGCCTAACCATAATATAATCTAACTAATACATTTCTGAGTCACCTGGCATTTTCCATGTATACCTACGCCTTTTGTGTTGTCTAAACCATGTGTTGGTGATGACTAACCCCTGTGTCCGAATGTAAAAATATTTTCCTCGACCGGGACTTGAACGCCGGATCTCTCCACTTGCCGGGCGGATGCTCTAAACCACCTGAGCTATCGAGGAAGAGTACTCGCAGATTTCAATGTAAAAGTACTCTTCCTCGATAGCTCAGGTGGTTTAGAGCATCCGCCCGGCAAGTGGAGAGATCCGGTGTTCAAGTCCCGGTCGAGGAAAATATTTTTACATTCGTGATCTGCTCACATCCGCCATCCCCACCTCTGTTGTGTTCGTCCTTTATGTGTGTTCCTTTACCATTTTCCTTATCTCTATTTCAATTTGAATGAATATTTATTCGCCATATGGCGGTATTTCGTGTTTGAATGTGTGTATATATATATATATATATATATATATATATATATATATATATATATATATATATATATATATATATATATATATATATATATATATATATATATAGCTCAGGTGCGAGTGGGGAACGGAGAGTCAGGATGGGCAGTGTTAGGAAGAGGGGTAAGGCAGGGTTGCCCATTATCACCGGTGCTGTTCAACGTATATGTGGAGGAAGTGATCAAAGAGGCATGGGAAGAACTGGAGGTAGGAATGAAAGTCGGAGGGGAATTCGTAAAATCGGTTAGGTTTGCTGATGACCAAGCATTAGTTGCTCAGTCAGCCAAGGAGTTGCAAGCATTGCTGAGTGAATTGGAGGTTCAGTGCGATAAATATGGAAATATGGGATAAAAACCATAAACACAGTAAACAACCCGAAGGTCGGTTTAGTAGGTCATGGTAGAGCTCACCCATGTACCAAGCCCGACGGCTTGTGAATATTCACACATCATGGTAGGGGGGCCAGTTCATTTCCCTGTGCCGGTTATGGTTTCCCAGGAAGACCTGGTACCCGAAAAATCAACTAGTTTGGATGGAGCTGCAGGTGCCCAAAGTGCCTTGCCCGGGAACCGAACCCGGGACCCTCCGGTCAGTAGTCCAACTCTCTACCCAGTAGACCTCCGCGACCCGCATATATGTATATATATACACGTATAATGTATTTGAAGTTCTTCCCGGTACCTATTTGAGGTACTTTGTGGAGACCACTTTGAGGGAGTACGACGTCCATCGGATCGGACGTTAAACTATGGACCCATTGGAGCCTTTCGACAAAATAGGCTAATGCCGACGCTGGTTTTCTCTCCACTCTTCCTTTCCCACCCATTCGTAATGGCGTAAATGATCTTAGCTTTAGGTCACCTCCCATAAAAACTACTGCTACAACTACAAAGACAAAAACACAGAAACACAAAAAAGAAAAATTCTTTTCTTTTTTGTGTTACCATTTCAAATTTCGAATTTTCGATGGTGCAGGCCACCTATCTCAAGGAAGAGAAGGAAGGAACTGACGAAAAGGATGTAACAGAAGGGGCTGGAAACCTGGATGGAAGGGGAAGATGGGGAAAGGTTTGGGAGGGGGAATTTTAGAAGTGTAGGAATAATATGGAAAGTTTTGGGGTCGGAGGGAGGATGAAAATATGTGAAGATCGGGGGAATTAATCTCTAATATTAATACCTGGTTCATTTCAAGAATCCAGGAACCAGATAAACGCCTGCTCTATTGCCTTGAGTTTGAGTGGATGGTCAGAAGGTGGGAGGGATGCTAAAATTGATACACTACAGCACTTATCATAGGGAGTGTTGTGTTCGGAGGCGTGTTTTGAGATTTGGATTATCCCAATCAGGGAGGGATTCTTGCATGAAGCCCGGTGGTTATTTATGCTAATATGAGCGGTTTTGTACACTGTTCAATATAAAAGGCAGGGCTTAATTGGCACTTAAGAAGGTAAACTATTATGCTGGAAGTACATGAGGGGTAGGGAATTAGTGGGAGAGAATTAGAAAGCGGGTGGGACAAGTGTGGGATTAGGGTATTGAAAATAGGGCATGCTTTGAATCTAGGTTTTTTGCAGGGCATGGGCCCAATCTTTAACCACCTCAAAACTTGTGAGTAGGAAAGATCAGAGTCTCCGTAAACCTCACGAATCATTTTCTTAGCCTCTTCAAGAGATTTGTTCAGTTTAGCACAAAACTTAGTAATCGCGTAACGTTCCTCGATCGTCGATTCCATTTTTTCCTTGACACTGTCGGAGCGCAGAGGTTTACAATAACTGACGTCTTGCCGTTTTCACAGCTTGGAGATCATTCAGACTTATTTTGCCGCAAGGATTAGTGTCCCCGCACCTACTTCTAGTTGCTTGATCCCACTCCGACCAATAGAAGCGGCGCGGGAAATTCAATTGCATTACTTTATGAACGCACTCTGTAGCACCCGGACGTGAGCTACTCTGGCTCATTGAGATGTTAAGTGCACCTTAACGACCAAATTTTGCGTGAATCTGATAGGGGAGTTCTGGGATAGACTCTAATATGTCCTCGAAAAAGTGTCTGTCGAAGTGGACGAGGAGAACGAAGCATGTTTAAATTGAGTTTATCTACTCTGGAGATATATTTCATTTCTTAGCATCTTCGTATCGTTAAAAAATAACTCAATTTAACTTCTACTTGATTCCCAAGTTTAATAACGTCGCAAGAGAATTTTCTGCAGTTGAGAAAATCACCAGGATGTTTTATTCCATTCGCAAGAATTTTAAGCGAACTTTTTGAAAAAAAATAAAGCAATTCGTTTATTTCTACATGTCTTCTAAATATTATTTATCCACCTTTAAATGACAGAATAAGAAGATCTCAAGATTATTTTAATTCAGTGCTCCAAAAAACGAAAATTAATAGACTCGTATCAGAAAAAATATCCAATTAAAATAAACCGACAATCGAGTACTACCTACTTCCATTACTTTCGCATTACTTCTTATGGTACTCTCACGGAAATATGAAATTAGAAAATACATAGACTATGCGTAGGTTCTATGCTGAAGTCCTTGCAAACTAAGAGGGAGACATGCAATGCAGCACACTTTTGAAAAAATGGCATGGATAATTGCAGGAACAATTCTATCATCTGGTGGGAAAAGATTTCATTTTAAAGTAGGAAATTTATCGAAGTGACCCTGGTGAATATCAAAGTGCAAATATGAGGGAAGGGTAGCCTAATAGGTAGAACTTCTAGCTAATGACCAAATGGAGAAGTTTCCATTTAGGTGACTTTGGATTACCCCATATTCACCCAAGTTAATTTGCGGTTAGCGTGACCCCAAATCAAGGAAGGAGCTGGCCTCGCTGCAATGAACGTGGGAATTTCAAACAGCGAGACGCAAGGCTAGCATTAGAAGAAGGCCAACTATAGCCTCAACTACTGACTAATCTTTTAATTTTTAGCAGGTTTTAAAGTTTCCTGGGGACGTGGTAGTCCAGGGGTAGAGCGTTGGAGCGTTGACCGGAAGGTCCGGGTTCGATTCCCGGTCATGCCTCTCTGAGCACCCTCTTGCCTTTACCAAGCAGTGTATTTTTCGGGTACCAGATCTTCCTGGGAAACCATAACCGGCACAGGGAAAGGATCTGCCCCCCTACCCTGATGTGTGAATATTCACACGCCGTCGGGCTTAGTGCTGGGTAAACTACACCATCACTTAACAATGGATGTTTTGGTTGATTACTGTGTTTATGTCATTATAGTTTACTGTATCCATTTTTCGCATCTTAAACCTAACTTCTTATGCCCAACATAATCAGTTTTTGGGCCGTCTTTATGCGATTTACTTAGAAGTTTTTTCTCGGCCGGTCATTTTCTTTTCTTTGGATGAGTGTCCAATCCATTATCAAATTTGATGACAGTTCTGGGCCGATTCGTCCTACATGCTCATACCAAATCAGGAATTTCCTGTTTAATCTCCAGTATCGAGATTACTCCGCCTATTTGTTAATGGGTATGTTCGTTTTAGACCCTTACTCTCTTAAGGTTGATCTAATGGCTCTTATCCATAAACTCATTTCAGTGGCTAGAGAGTTTTTCCGGTAATTCTTCCTGTGCTTGTCAATATTCAAGTTCCATATATAGCAATAATTTCAAATAGCGCCTATTATATTCTAATGTTTATGAATTTTGCGTATTTTGCTACATTTAACCGGATACAATGTCTAATATCCACTTTCCCTGATTCTTTCGGTTCACAATGTCCCATTTCCTTGTCCCGTCTGTTACCATCATTACTCAACGATATTCATGGATGTCAACTCCTGTTAAAGCCACAGAATCAAGCTCTAAATCTTCATATTATCTTCCCGAAAAAACACATTCCGCCAACCTTCGGTGATTTTGGAGAGACACTCGGTCTTGTTTTCCGTCAAATGCTGTCTCCACCTTCGAGGATGATGAGACGAGCCTCAGGTGCGTAAACATGGCGACACGCAAAACATCAAGGCGTTTATATCTATCAGGTGGAATGGGGAAGGATTGGCTGGGGCGAGAGGGATGAGTGGGGCGCGCAGTCAGGTGTCCCATGCATTCCGTATCGCGGTTCGGGTTTGATTTTGAGATTTCAGGATCGTTGTGGAGACACTCCGGGGGATAGGAAGGGGCTCACTCCGCTGGCCGCGGTAAAATAACGATTCCCTCCCGATTCCCTCACTGATTGATGCAAGGCGTCAAGTGGAAAACCTTTTTGTTCCCGTCGCAACGTGAGGCTGCCGTCCCCTAGGTTCGTTGAAGTCTATCTGAAACGGCATTTCTTCTCTTCAGAGTCTGCATTGTGTGCAAAGTGGAGACAGGTTCAAAGGAAGAGGAAAACATTAATTCCTTGACTCATTTCCACAATTTTCTAACCCCATTCGAAACAATTTCCCCAAAATCATTAAATTGGAGTTAGTACGTTCTAAATTGGTTTGAAGCGGTCATCTAACATATTGAAATGTATTCTTTATAATTAAGATATTACATAACTGCATATTGCCCGATGGCGGAATATGTGCTTACGTTTGACGTTTAACGCGGAAATGATGCTTATCAATTTATATGCACGTGGCATAGAATTATTAGAGCTACAGAAAACATAGAAAACATAACCGAAATATTACATTTCAATGATGAGTGAATTGTGAAAAACTAATGAGTGTAGGATAGGAGTGCAGAATATAGGAATAGATTGGAGGGACAGGAGACTAAACCGCCACCAGTACATGTCTCAGACTGCTCAGGTGCGAGTGGGGAATGAAGAGTCCGGATAAGCCGTGTTAGGAAGAGGTGTAAGGCAGGGTTGCCCATTGTCACCGGTGCTGTTCAACGTATATGTGGAGGGAATGATTAAAGATGCATAAGAAGAATTGGAGGTAGGAATGAAAGTCGGAGGGGGATTTGTAAAATCGGTTAGGTTTGCTGATGACCAAGCATTAGTTGCTCTATCGGTAATGCAGAAATTCTGATCCTCCTGCTCTACATTTCCTGGTCTGGGAAATGTAGAGCAGGTAGAACAGTTAACGTATCTCGGAAGTGTTTTGGATCAATACGGTAAAGTAGTAGGGGCGTAAGGAGAAGAATTACGATAGGCAAGGAGGCTTTCTCAAGGAAGAGGGAGTTGATGACGGGGACGTTGAGTAGAGAGGTTAAAAAAGACTCGTAAAAACTCTGACATAGAGCGTAGCTATGAACGGCGCGGAAACGTGGTCACTGATGCAGGAGGATAGACGTAGATTGGAGGCTCTTGAAATGTGGGTGTGGAGAAGAATGGAGAAGGTGAAATGGACCGAAAGTAAAACAAATGAGGAAGTACTGGAGATGGTGGGTGAGGAGAGGGGTTTGTTGAGAGATTTCCTATGGGGCAGGAAAAATGGATGAAAGGCGTATTGAGCGGTAGTGGAATGTTGAAGAAAGTAATAGAGGGGAGAATGTTAGGTAAACGAGGAAAGGGCAGGAACAGGATAGGGATGCTGGACGGGATGAAGGAAGAAAGACATACACGGAGATGAAGAGGGATCTGATGTAGAGTAGGTTGCTCGATTGTGTTTTGTTTGGAGTTACAAAATATTTATTTATTTGTTAGTTGTGTCCATCCAAAAACCTATCTTAACCGGTAGACTACCTTAAATAATAAATAGTATATATTCAATATTAAAATGCTCAAGATTCCTCATAAACCCCTTCTTTACTGCTTCTTAAGGATTCGTAAAGATATGGCACCCATTCCTTCCACTCCAAAAACTGCGTCATTGGAGAACTAAAGAGTAACGTTACCTATGACTCATTTTGCTTCATTAGATTTACTTGTTTGACCCTCTCCGCTTGTTAGTGACGCAAACATCTTGCATGACATCGAATTATTCCCTTGGGTATCAAACGGGTTGCTTTTTTGGGGTACTTGAAAAGTAGAAAATGAGACCCTAGGCTATACCAGTAGGCTATAATTTTCAACCAGAATGCGAACCCTCAATGAAAAGGCCTGCCAAAGCCAGCGACGATTTCGACCCCTGTGGTCAGGGAGCGTCTGCCAAAATTAGGAGCAAGACGGAGAGACCCGGCATCATTGTGTGAAAGCCAAATTTGGCTGCTAAACTTGCCAGATATGCATTAATGTCGAATCAATGCAGTTCGTATGGTTTATTCGAGAAAATCTTGTATTAAATATTGTCAAGAAATTGAGAAATGAATGGATTTTGAAAGAGAATAAGGGTCTCGGTAACTTGAACAAATTCTTTTCGGAAAAATATTTTACGTTGTTTTGGTCATGTAGCTGTATTGATAAGGCCACTCCAGATGAAGAATTTATGTTTACATAAAAATATGCAACTGCTCAAGTCATATCTTGACCTAGAAACTAAATATTCTATCCTCGAAGAAGAAATAATCTCTCTGAATTTTCAAGATGTTAACAGAAACTTGCTAGTGTGGTACTTAAATTTCATATATTTCATATCAAGGTTATCGTCAAATACCTACGACTTATGTGCATCTAGTTATCTACCATTTAAATATTATTTTTACTTTGGTTTGACTATAGTAATACCACATACGTGTTCGAGTTACCATAAAAAATACCAGTGTCAGATGTGAGACAGTTTTCAGAACCCTTCCAATGTCCCTTCTTCATTTTCCCAAAACTCTACATATTCGAGCGTAACTTAATCAGAGTAATATTTGATTGTGTAATAATTGTGATTTTGTAATAATTAAATAAAGCAAAGTGTTTTGAGTTTGAATGAGTAATCAATCATACAATGTTTTTTACAAGCCCTACCTGTTGAGATATTTAGAGCTCAATCTCTCGAATCAAGTACGTTATAAAATTAGTAATGATTTATATTTAATATTTAAAATAAAACTATTTACCTAAAAAATTCATAAAAACATCAGTATTTTCTAAAATTTTAGGCAGCGTTGAGTGGAAAAGCGCTGAAAATTTAACCGAGGACTCAATCTAGCAATCTTTTGCAGAGAGCCATGTTTAAGACAGTTGTAATTATGTCTTCGGAATTCAGGATGATGTTACATTATCAATGTCTAGCACTTAGCATATTGCAAAGTGACATAGACTGCCCAGAGTAAATTTTATTCCATTAAAGATCGGGTACATTCATGTTCTAAATTAAAACCAGGGTCCAGAATATAATAACTCAAAGACTAAAAGTATTGCCTGATGCATAGAGTCATGCATGTATGGCAAAGCTTAGCGTCTCCCCCACCTACTCCAAAGAGGTTTGACACCACTCCGACCAATAGGAGTTGATGGGTTTGCATGTACGAAGACAGAGAAATTTATGGGTATGCATGTATGAGTTGGTTTTGAATGCTCTTTTGTCCCCTTTTACGGATGGTGACCTAACACCCCCCGCCACACGCTCTTGCGGAGGCTTGCACGGTATTATGTAGATGTAGGAGCGGCGCGAGAAATTTAATTGCATTACATAATGAACGCACCCTGTGCTTTGAAAGAAACGTGCAAGGATTTCAAGGATGAAGAAGTAGATCGAGAGAGGGTGATTTGGAGAGTCAGAATAGGGAATAATATAATTAAAACCAGGAACATAAAGTTTATGCAGGAAACAATGAAGGAGAGAAATAGACAAAAATAGGGAAGTAGGGGAGAAATTAGTGTAGTAGTACCACTCAAGGAAAACTAACGAAGAAATACTATGACTGGTGAGATAGGAACGAACGAGGGTTATGCGATATCCAATGGAGGCTCGAAAGTTGGATCCAATGCGTTGCAATAAGAGATGAAAGATGCGGAGAGAGCAAATGTGTGACTGGAGCTAGAGAAAACGTTGGGAGCGTTGTATGGAAAGTCAAGGGTTGCATTTTCAAGGTGATAAGCATGGTTATAGGGCAAATGATAAAATCAAGTGTTTATTCAAACAATCTCAATTTTTTTCAACAGATCTTTTGATGCTACTAACTAACTGCTAACTACAAGAAATTGCATAAATATGTTTATTTTGAATGCGGTTTTCTTCTCTTTTACGGAAGGTGACCTAACACTCCCCGCCACACACCCCTCATCTACATCTATCTTCATCTACTCAATACCCCGCAAGCCGCCGCAAGAGCGTGTGGCGGGGGGTGTTGGGGCACCACCCGTAATTTAGAAAGGAAAAAAAACCGCATGTGGAAGCCGTATATGTGTGTGAATATATGTATGTATGTTTGTATATTTATTTGTATACATCTCCTTTCAAACATTATAGGCATGTTTGAATGCGCGCACATACGCCACTGCTTCCGAGATTAATGTAGATTTCGAGGGAAACAATTAGTCTCCATGATGATCTCCAGCAAGAGGGGGTTCGTGTCCTGCCCCTTTTATTCAGTGTCCAGTGCGTCCCAAGGGGAGGGCAAACGGGGACGGTTCTTGATGACCTGAGCGCCATTCTCAGTCACAAGGGAGAGAGTCAACTGGCACGGGATTCCCACATGAAGCCCCCTGTTCATCCGTCCCGTACTTCGAACCCATGCCAGGACTCCCTCCAAATGCTGTGCGATCGCCTGGGAATTCAAACTGTGTGATCGCCGTAACTTAGGAATCCTATCACGTCCCCTCAGCCTTCCACGCTCCAGAGCGGCCCCTAGGGTAGGGGAGGATGGAGAAGGGGGTGGGGAGGATTTGGAAATCTGTGGCCGCCGCACGACACTGAAAGCGCCATCTAATTTGAGGAAAACTAAACGCCACTTGATTCGCGCGTCCGTCTCAATGGGGGGGGGGGCGAGGGGAGATCGTTCCTTGGCCCGCCTCAATTGGCCGCGAGGGATTCATGGGGAGGAGAGGTAGTTTTGATTCATGCTCTTGGTCCGTGGGCCGAAAGAAGGGAAGGGATGTTTTTATACCCTTTCCTGGTCTGGTTTCCTGATCAAATAAGAAGCCGACATGCTCCTTGGATATTCCAATATGGTTGGCCGTACGCTTTTGAGGGATTTGCCGGTCATTTTGAATCAATCTTCGACGAGTTTGCGATGTTTTTCATCTATGGAAATGATCGGACGTCCGCTGCGTGTTTCATCAACGAAATGTTACCACCCATCGATTCACAGTATACATAACATCGTCACCATAAACATCCTTTTAATGACGAAAAATCTCAGTATGGGTCGCTTTTTCAGCAGTTAAAAATTCAATAACAGCACGCTGTTAAACTCGCGTTGACATAGCACTAGAACACGTCTCCATACTTACGCTTCTCAAAATACACTGGGCGAATGTAACGACCTCAAACCTGCGCATGCGTGTTGGGGGGGGGGGATGTTACTTCCACGTGCCACCATGAGTGCTTCTGAAGGTCATTTTGTTTGTGGTCTACAGGCAAAGTGTGCATTAGTATTCAGCCTACCGTCGTATATTCAGCTACCCCTTCATTTCCCATCAACCTTCATTGTGCTTGACAGCCACAACAAGAAAACAAATGCGTGACGATTACTCCCGAAATCCTACCCTAACCAATGTGTTCTCTAAAATTGAATAGGTTTTGTTCCAAAAAAAATTTTACTGCCCTAACCGAACAAATGCGTCACCGGGATGATTATTTTTTTTAATTGTTCCGTCGTAAGACGAAAAATGAATTTGAAGGATCAATTGAAAACTAAAAATACTCTGCGGCGGCAATGCGCGAGGGGAAAACTGCGCATGCTGGGGGACATGTCACAGGGATCGTTAGCTTTGGAAATCTGCTGACATCCTATCATTCCAGTAAAACGCGCTCCTAAGATTTCAAGAGAAACAAAAAAAGCCAAATCAGACGTTGGATGTGTAGCACGACGTGGAGTAAAGATTTTATTTCTTCGGTGAAGTTATTTGAAAATATCAACATCACCAATAGTTAAGAATCTTATTTTTAATACTTTCCTATCACTATTCATCATAAATTGTACTGTCGCGCACTAGGTCTATTACAAGCAGTTTTTCGCTAATTAACGGGTGAGTGTTTTATGTGGAATCGCATCACTGGAAAAACCCGAAACTCTCCTCACTCTTGAACCTCCATGTGAGGAAATTATGAGCTAACGTTAGGAAAAACACTCGCCAGTGGTAGAAGTCATGTTTGCCAAAAGTGTGATCTCACATGTCTCAATCGTATCCTAGATAAAATAAAATTTAACCTACGTTGTCCCCTCATAATTACAGCAATACTCATCTATTTCCCAGCAAACGAAAATGTATTCCATATCTACAAAAAACAAAGCAAGACTAGCAATGCGTAGCAAAGCTAAGCAAGTAATCAGAAATTCCAAAATCACATATGCCTTCCAAATATCTAAAGATCCCCCGTCACAAATTTGGAAAAACTTGAAGAGTCTTGGTGTCGAAATTAACCCGCTGACATTCCTCCAGACGATCCAAACCGTTTATTCATAACCCCGCCCACAATTGATCTTGATGCAAAAAATGAATACTTATACAATTTGTATAATTCTGGACCAACTCCAGTTTCTGCTGCAAGCTCATTCAAAATTTCTCCCATTGCACAAATGCAAGTTCTGCAGGCCCTTAAAAAATCAAGTCCTCCTTAGATGGAGCTGACGAAATTTCAGCTATTCTCCTACACAAATTACTTCCCAATGTGCTTCCTGTTATAACTCATATCTTTAATTGGTCTATCCTAACTGGAACATATCCCTCGCTCTGGAAACAAAAGAGCCCAAATAAATTCACAGCCGCCAACATCGCTGAATACAGGCCAATCAGCATTTTGCCTCCCTTATCAAAAGCATTCGAGAGACTCATACATGAACAAATCTCTAAGTTTCTCAATGAAAATGGCTTACTTGATCCTCTACAATCAGGCTTTTGGTCCTCTCAAAGCACAGCTACCGCTCTCTTTAAAATAACAGATGACACCCGACTTCCATGGATCGTAAAGAAGTGGCAATAGTAACTCTCCTAGACTTAACGAAAGCCTTCGACTCTATTGACAAAGATATTCTCTTAGCAAAACTAACGCCGATGATTTACAAACATACCGCCATTCCTACATTCATGACCTATCTAGAATTATTAACGAAATTAATTCAGATCTTGCTGCCTTTTCACTATGGGGTATGCAAAAATTACTGAAAATAAACCCCTTCAAAAGTCAGTCTATAATAATCGGATACCATAAAATACATTCTAAAATAAGTATTTATAAACTTCTACCAATAAAATTGCAAGGAATTATCATACCATGCCTAAGGATAGTAAATTATTTAGGCGTAACCATTAATGAAACGTTTTCTTGGACTGATCATTCAATTTCTATCTACAGCAAAATGAGCTCATCCCGGCATTCACTGAAAAGGTGAAAGCACGTTGCTCCCCCCTCCTTAAAGATGCCTCTTGTATCCTCTCTTCTTATACCTCATTTGATTTACTGTGATGTGGAATACCGAGACCTTTCAGGCGAACTGAAAACCAAATTTCAGAGGACCCATAATTCCTGTGTACGGTTCATATGTGATCTTAGAAAGTATGATCAAGTTTCCGACTCGTTAAAAAGAATATCCTGGTTAAAGCTAGAAGGAAGAATTTCCTACAGGATGTTTTCAAACCACACAACTGAATATTTATACAAAAGTTTCCTCCCCATCAGCTCAATCCACAACAGGAATACTAGGGGCAATAATAAACTTCTTGTCACACCCCATCGCATGGAAATCTACAACGAATCATTTCATGTTACAGCATGTCGTCTGTATAACTCTCTCCCAGAGGACATAAAAAACTCTCCATCCACAGTAACATTTAAGAGAGCACTTCACAAGTTCATTCTCCTCAACTACAAAACTTAACCAGTTCACCCTCCCTCATTTCACTCAGCCTCTACACAGATCACTGTTTCTGCTTTTTATTGTTTTTTGTCATCTCAAGCAGTCGAATCTTCAGCATCATTGTTTTTAGTTAATGTTATGTTTCTCATTACTCCTCAGGTGTTGTCAATATATTTAATTTCTTCATTTCAATTTCAGTAATTTAATAATATGCATACTGTATGTGAAATGTGTATACCCTGTATATGCTTCTTTCCTCTAATAAATACAGTTTTCGCAGATTTTTCATACCCCCCTTCTCTTCGAGTGGGTTTTCTAGCGTGGGTTTTTACTAGGCGAGCAATGCCATGTCCTCCCTAGCTTTTCCCACAAACCTCATTCTTTGCTTAAACTCTCCCAATTTCATTGTTCTCTTTCTTAATTTTCATTTACTATGAGTATGTGCAGGTGTATCCTTAATTTATATATGTACATGTATGTATATAAATAAATTTTTTCAAGTTTTCTTTCCGATGTGCATCATGAATTTGTGTCTACCTATATGTATTCATGCGTATGTATGCATGTAATTATAAATTGTATGCCTAACATAGTACGTACGACAATGGGTTAAATGAAAGAAGGGACCATTAGGTCTCATTTTTTCCCAAATAAAGACCTCTATCTATTTATCTATTAAACCGACCAGTAAGAAAACCAGCTGTAAACAGACTTCGAGATCTTTCCTTTTTTTTCACAAGAGCATCATACTTTGCATTGACGTTTGTTAATATAACCAGGAATACTGTTTTACAAGTAATGTCTGCATGTATTGGAATGTGTATATATATCGGATAGTATTTGTGTGTATTTTATGTGTGTTTGTTGTGTATATTGTGTGATAGTTATTAATTAACTTGGCAACTAATGTAGTGTGTACTGTATTTTAATCTTAAGATATTGTATGTAATGATTTTATTGACATTTGTATTTAATTTATCTGTAAATTTAATATTGAAATGTGTGACTAGGGGTTAGGTGGTAGAAGTGATTCCATAGTCTCAATCTCGCCCCAAAATTAAGAGAACTACCTATCTATCTAGCTCTAGCCCTTACGGCAATATGATACATAAGTACGTATGAACCTACGTACTCAATCATCGACATCTATCGAAAGTCCTTTCATAAATATGATCCATGTCCTTGCTAGATACATTCAGGCAATGTAATATGATTATTCACTTCCACCGGGGAAATCCAAGAGATCGGCAGCTGCTCTCACTTCACGTACTCTATTCTGCTTAGAGAACTGATAAATTAGTCATAAATTGTCCCTTTTTCCCCCATTTTTCATAGCTGCTAGTTTTTATTATCCAAGAGAAAATTGAGTGCTTTTCTCTTGAGAAAAATCTGCTATTGTTTGCAAAAGCGAAGCACAGTAAAATCTAAAATGAACGCATTGTTCAATTTAACTCGATGATTGGCGTGGAACTTTTATTGGACAAACTACATATTCCGTAAATAAACTCTACCTCCATGGACATACAGTATCAAACTTTTATAGATTTTCTGAGTTTCCTGAACATTTTCAGTAATTAAAGACATTTAAATCTCACAGAGAAAGTACTTAACAGAAAAAATGGCCGGTAGACGAACTAAAATGCAATTCTTAAGCAATATAAGTTCAGTCCCTGACGCATCGTCAACATGGCCGTCGGATACTTGCGAAGAAAATCGCCTTTTTCCATTCATTTGCAAACAAACACTCAAAAATTCCCGTCTAGGAATCTTTCTTTTTCACAATTATTTGTATGATGAAAACATTAATGTAATGCACCAACTTCCACTAATCCCATTCAATTTTCCAAAGGGTAGGAAACTACCCTATTCCCCCACCCAGAGAGGTAATACATAAAGGGAAAAATAGAATAATTAAAAAATCTTAAGATAAATATTCTCGGATAATTCTACCAAAACAGTCCCATTGATGCTCATATTACCTTAATAGTAATTAGAAATAAATTGATTTAGTTTCGTATCGCTTTTCCCAAATATTTCTCATGAACATGCCACTGAGACTGTCAGTACTTTCCCGAAGCATTGAAATCCCAAGGCAACAGGGAAAGCAGCAGAATTAGCCTCGGAAGGGCCATCCATTCTCGAAGAGTGAAACTAAAAGCATTAACACAGCTTTTAAACTCCCTCCATCCTCAAATTCATGCAGCACCACCTTTTTTTCTTTGTAATTTGAATCCTCACATAAATAGGTTCAAGTTGATTCAGTAGGTATAAACACTGGGCTAACTAATGGAAAAAGTCAATACAGAAAATGCCGTTTCTGAAACACTCCATCTAGCTTATTTGAAATTTACATTTACTGACATTGTTGCCATGGATACTTATGTAACTGGAAAATATTCAACCAAGTAAAATGATGGTTTTATTAATAGAAAAACAGCTTTAATTTCACAATTAAAGGAGTAAACCGAATATTTGGGAAGATTTTACAAGTTTTCTTTCATATCCCTCCACAATTCATATATGTACGTAAAGAAAATGCCACTCCTAAAACCCGCTATCTTGTGTGGCTACTGACTGGCAATTCCCAGCACTGTATGGCATACACATAGTAGGAGGAGTGCCCTATTCGAATCTAGCAAACCAACCTTCGGGTTGATTACTGCACTGGTATTAGTTTGAATACGCATCACATTCCTTCGATGCATCACGACTATGTAAATTAGTAAAATGGCGGATGAATTACAAAAGTAAGATTTAGAATTCCAAATGTGAGCATCACTTTGATAGCCAGGAGTAGAAATTTGATAAGTAACCTAGTTCCTACTTGGTGGTCGCAGAGGTTATGCTCTGCCTTGACCTAAGAAATGATTGCCGTTCACGGGCCTGCGGTTTAATGTCCCGCTCGTAAAACAGTTGACGAACTGCCGATCAACACCCAAGGTTCAGCCCACACACAGTCGCGCCATTAACGTGGTACACGCTTAATCCTTGATGCCGAGCTAGGAAAGAAATCAATATTATATGGGTTATCAGTACAACACCCAGTCCTTAGTTCCTCCGATGGACCCGCTCTTTGGCGAACTGGAAATGACCTTGGTCATAAATTGCCGAGCTAAAGAGTATTAAAACAAATAAATTGTGAACAACAACCACATAAATATTACCTGGTCTTCTTAAAATATATTAGTAGATGTGGAAATTACATAATTTAGTACCCTGAAAGCCACCGGTAGGGTGTGTGGCAAGGGGTGAGAACACTCCAGAGTAATTTTCACCCGAATATTTTTACCCTCACCGCGGTCGGACAATGTTATTCTGATCTTTTATCATTCGTGGAAAAAATTACATCTTCAATCCATCTGTTCTACACTTGATCTCTCTAATTGTATTGGCATGATCTCTCCTATCGTTGTACAATGGGGGTAATAATATTCGTACATTTCCAAACATTACTACTTAAGAGACCTCCTTCCAATGTATGCAAGAGCTTCAATCTGTAACTTAACCTTCGCTCCGTGAGTTATTCTTAGCCTAGCTCTTTAATATTCTGGATACGCTACTAAGTTAATCATGACAACGTTTTACAAATCTACGCTGCACGCGATCCAATTCGGCAATCAATCCAACTTCGTGAGGATCCCTTATACTTGCAGCATATTCTAAATTAGGCCTAACTAGCGAAATATAACATTTCTCTTTAAACTTTTCATCGCAATTACCCAGCACTCGTCCAATAAATCCTATTTTTTTTAGCTTGTCCACATATGTGTTTGACACTAAAGTAATTATAATGGCTCCACACTACTTAGGTAGATCAGACCACAAAGATAAAATAAGGGAGATATATTCCAATACGGATAGATTCAAATACTCATTCTTTCCCAGAACAATCATAAATCATGATAGTAAGAAACCTAACTCTCCCTAGAAATATTAAAAACACTGAAGTTGCAAGTCGAAACATAATAAAAAATTCAAAGATATTATGTTTACCTGTGGGTGCATGTGTATGTTTGTTGCTCGTGTATGGGGTAAAAGGGTTCTTGCATGAATGTATACCATGTTTGGTTTATGGATCTTATGAATTTGTGACTTCGGCATGCGGTTTGTTTTTCCTTCTATATTAGGGGTGGTGCCCTAACACTCCCCGTCACACGCCCTTGCGGCAGCTCGTGAGGTATTGAGTAGATGTAGACCCAGGAGGGAGGACAATGTCTAAGTATTTAATCAGGTTTACGTATTCCATTTCGGTGCTCTCGATGCAGTAACCATTCGGAAAGGAGTTACTCTTTTTCAAAAATTCATCAAAACGCACATCTTCAAGGTTAATTCTAATGGTCAAGTGTATATATGTGCCAATAATTTTTATAAGTAAGGAATTTGAACCCACGCACGCCTATGTTGTCAATCCACACGGATGTGCTTACTATTCAGAAAAATATGACCTCTTTGTGTAATAATATTTACTAGAATGATGGATCATTCCACAATGTTAATAGCTACAGGTTATTCCAGTGTCAGGTATATATTTAATTAATCAAGAGGAATACAAAAGTGTCCGGAACACATTCAAGGCTGTGGATCAAATAAGAAGAGTCGTCCCGATTAGGATGCCGATTTCACAGAGGAAATCAATCATGGCGCGCCAGAAAGGTTTTTAAGTCACCACAATCAAAGATGGAGATGAGATAATATGGACTAACATATGAACAACATTTACAGTTAAAAAGTTTACCAATTAATTCAATAAACATTTCTTCCTTACAGAGCCTAAATGCATAAAGGGAAAAAATACTGAAGTATTTAAATACCTTAGAGAAGGATCAGTTGGAAAAAGAGATGTTGACGTAATGTATGAATTTGGTAAAAAACTTCACCATGAACATCTACAAAAAGAAAACTCTTTCTATCAATGTTAAATTAAACGATTATAGACAGTGACCCAGTCTGAAACTCTTTATGGATCAAATGCAATGTTATCTTAGAAGCAGGGACAGATTGGTTGATCGGTTGTCTGAATTTGTCGGAATACAGTTCTGAAAAGCTATTTGAGCAACGAAGATCACAAGATGGGTACCATGGAAGGCGAGCGATTGAAAAATTTCACAATCAAAAGGAAAAGTTCTAAGGCACAATCAGAAATAGAAGAGCAATGTTTTTCCGATACAATGACCGAATCTAACAGGGTAGACTAACCAATGCAATATTCAAATTACTGGAGAAAAGGAAGACAAAGTTACGCTGGTTTCATGAGGTTCAAAGAGACATAATTGATGGTTTCCGGCGTAACTTTATGAAATCGATTCATATTGGAAATGAAAGAATAGTAACTTTGTGATTCCACAGAAATTTTATTTCGATACGACCCGGGTTTCGACGTTCAACGTCATCTTCAGGTAACAACTCTTACAGACATCCATCTATATATACTACATTCAGTAGGGGCGGGGAGGTGAGAAGGTGGGTGAGGGAGAGAAGTGAGCAATTGGAGGGAAGGTTGGCTCCCTCCTAATGGCGGAGGAAAGTGGGTGGGTTTTAAACGGTTCATAGACATAAATGCAACGCCCTTTACATATCTCTGAGGTCAAGGGATTGTGTTGGGGGAGGGAAAGTGGAGGGGTTTTAACCCTCATTAGCCCAGGTATCGAGTAGTGGTAGGTTTAGGAGAGGGGAGTGGGATGTGTACAAAAGGTCGTTAACAATATTCTCTTTGGAGCGTACACTTTTTAAAATTTCAAATTGCTCCAAAGCATCTAGTCGAAGTCCATTACCTTCCACATGCAAAGTTTCAAACTTAAAATCACTACTGTGGTCATTTTCTAATAAATGTTTTGCAAAAAGTGACGTTGACTTTTTGTTTCTCACGCAGGCTTAGTGTTCCTTCACCCGTTCTTGAAATTTTCGGCCTGTTTGTCCAACATACACTGCGTCACACTCACAGCTTCACTTATACACTCCACTTTCTTCCCCTGCCGGAATTTTGTCTTTTGTGTGAGAGAGTAGGTTCCTGAGGTTCGATTTATTATAGTAGGCTATTTTAAACTTATCTTTCGGTAGTTTTTTGCAAATCCTCCTAGTAATGTGATCCAGATATAGGATTGTACGCCATTTGGCAGTAGAATCTTGTCGCGGTTGGGATTTATAAATGTCTCTGACTGCCAGTTGATTTAGTTTTTTAAAATACAAATTATTAATGAGCTGCTCCTTGTAACCATTGTTTCTAGCTATTGTTTTATTGTAGCTAATTCTTTATCAAAATTGGTTTGAGACATGGGAATGTGCACTAGCCTGTGAATAATGGAGTGAAAGGCGGATAACTTTTGAGAAAAGCAGTGCCTTGAGTCAAAGTGAATCACTTGGTCCGTATAAGAATCTTTCCGAAAGATGGAGAACTCTAAGTGGTTGTCCGTTTTTGAAACATTTAAAGCAAGGAAATTGAGGGAGTTGTTATCTTCTATTTCGCACGTGAATACCAAATTGTGATTTAATGAATTTATATAAGATAGGAAATTTTCAAGTTGCCTTTTGGAACCTACCCACACGCAAAAAACATCGTCCACGTATCGATGCCAACACAATACATTTTTAATCAGAGCATTACCAGAGCAGAACAGACTCTTTTCAAAATGGTCCATGCAAATATCCGCCAGTAGCGGAGACAAAGGCGAACCCATGGCTAGGCCATTGGGTTGTTCGAAATATCTACCGTTGAACTTAAAATAATTTTGCGAAATACCTATATTTATGAGTTAACACAGTTCAAAGATGATGGGAGCAGGTACAGACTTCTGAAAAACCCACCCACTTTCCTCCGCCATTAGGAGGGAGCCAACCTTCCCTCCAATTGCTCACTTCCCTCCCTCACCCACCTTCTCACCTCCCCGCCCCTACCGGAATGTAGTATATATAGATGGATGTCTGTAAGAGTTGTTACCTGAAGATGACGTTGAACGTCGAAACCCGGGTCGTATCGAAATAAAATTTCTGTGGAATCACAAAGTTACTATTCTTTCATTTCCAAGTTCAAAGAGACATTTAAGGTGACGAGAGTGCAGGAAAGAAAGGGGCGCAATTGAAAAGTCTTTCAATCCAGATTTGAGACGACTAAAGGTTTTGGATATACAGGACACATATATAATGAACTGAACTTGTCGTCTATCGTTGTCATTTGCATTGATACTGAAAATTTAGCGATGTGGAAAGTGTGCGCCAAGCTCGTACCCAAGGTGTTTGCCACAACGCGCTACGAGCCCGCGAGTTCCTGGTCAAACGCCAAGTGCCAACCCTGCCTCCCCCCGCCACAGTCCTGACGTAGCCCCAGACGACTTTTCTCTGATCCCTCGGATTAAGACAGCCCTGAAATGAACCCGTTTTGCATCCATAGAAGAGATCTAATCAGTCGTTTCGAAGACCTTGCGAGAGGTCCCCGAAGACGTCTTTCAGGTCACGCCTTTCAGGTCAGGGACGCAGGCCACGCATGGCAGAGTCATTGGAAAAACGTGTAGAGGTCCAAGCACGGTACTTTAAGTGTTGATACAAATCTGTTCAATAAATTACTTTGTAAAAAATAATTGCCCTACTTTTGGAACACATCCTGTAGATCGAAATTCAGGATCCAAACACCCTCGAGAGATGAGAGGAGGAAAGAACAGAGTGAAAGAATGAAGAGTTTTACACAATTAAATATTCTCCTGCATATTTTCCAAGCAGTTGACGTCCACGTAAAGTGCAAACGACCAAAAGGTGGTGCATCCGAATATACAAGGGTTATAGATTACACTTTCTGGTCAGGAAAGGCACAAGGTTCCAGACATTTAATGAAAGATATGAGTGGCAATAAGTGAGATCAACTCCATTCTGCTGAGATTCTTGTTGATCATCAGTTGAACTTCTTCAGCACACACAATACAAATGTGTTAACACAAATGAACAAATATTTCTGATTGGAGTGAAAAGTAATGAGATTAATTAGATGGAATTACAATTCACCCGAAAGAAAAGACCAAAATGTAAATTAAAACATTAACGGAATGTGTATTTCGTTTTTTTGAATCGATTATTTATATCTACTACGGTTACTATTCGCTTAATTACCTGTGAAAATAATAACCAAATAACGGTAAATGTTGTTAAGAATAATGCTTTTTGACTCATTTGACGTGGTATTTACTGCCTAAATGAAAATATTCAGCAGAATTAAGACTTCAGTCAAAGAGGAAACCCCGGAAATGCAAAGACAATTATGTTAAAATAAAACCAAATAATTATGCATTTGTGAGTTTAATTTACTTAGCAAAACTGCTCTGAGGGACGGATGATGTTTCATTTTTCGTAAAGCTCCATTCCTTTGCCGAAAGAGACTCAATAATGTAACTCCAATTACAGACGAACATACAATCCATAATCATCTTGATTACATCGAGCCAAGTTTCCTTCCTCTTCTTCAACGGGAAGCCTTAAAAGGAGACTCAAGTTCTTTTCCATGAAATACTTATCCTTTGGAAGAGTTAAAAATACTCTCGCCGCATCAAATGCTGAATTGGCCCTGGAGGAATTTCTAAGTTTTCAATGGATAAAACTTTTTCACGGGATTTCAAATTAACGGATGCCAGCTGAGCCCTCGGAAAAGACAAACAAGACTATCGGATTATTAATTACTGAGAAACTTTCGCGATGAATTAAATTTCAGAGAGGAAATATTTTTAGCTCATTTATTCATCAATTAAACGGTATGTACGCCAGGGTTGGTTTGCATCACAGCGCTTACAACTTATTAAATATGTTCTTGACGTTTCTCAAATTTTATAATTAAATTTTTAACAGTTTTTCTTCCGAATATATTGCGAAAATAAGTTTAAGGGATTTTTCATTATCAACAGATACAGGTTTATCTACAGATCGTCGGAGAAATTCGGGATTGAGATTCTAAGGTTTCCCAAGTATCATCAGTCGAACCAAAATAAGCTGATACGAAAGAAGATGTTGTATTTTGACTCAATGATGTTATCACCAAAATTTGCATCAATACTTTTCCCGATAAGGGACGACGATAAACATTTCAAGTCGATAAGCTCTCGTACATGTTGTCGAGCACCCTAGGAGAGTGCGCTATGGAATGCTGAGATTTGAATTCGAGATTCGAGTATCTTTTCAAGGCGATATTGAAGCATCAAAGATTTTTCTTGATTTATTCTACATCCTAGTCTTAGTTAATAGTGCTGTTCAGTTTTTGTCCATTTTTGCTGTTCTTTTAACACTTAAGTTTTTGCAGAGAATTTATAAATAGCAATTCTGATTTCCGTTATTATGTAGTGGAAATCGCGTAGCTATGTACGGCGCGGAAACGTGGTCGCTGAAGCAGGAGGATGGACATAGATTGGAGGCTTTTGAAATGTGGGAGTGGAGAAGAATGGAGAAGGTGAAATGGACCGAAAGGAAAACAAATGAGGAAGTACAAGGGATGGTGGGTGAGGAGAGGGGTTTGTTGAGAGAAATCGTATGGAGGCAGTAAAAATGGATGAAAGGCGTATTGAGCGATAGTGTAATGTTGAAGAGGGTAATAGAGGGGAGAATGTTGGGCAAGCGAGGTAAGGGCAGAAACAGGATAGGGATGTTGGACGGGATGAAGGGAGGAAAGAAGTACACAGAGATGAAGAGGGACCAGATTAGGTTGCTGGATTGGGTTTTGTTTGGAGTTACAAAATATTTATTTAAATAGTTGTGTCCATCCAAACACCTACCTTAACCGGTAGATTACTTTATAATAATAATAATAGTGTAAATCACAATTAATTACCATTTCTCCCCAATATGGACAGTTTCCACAAAGTTAAGTCTGAGACTACGGTTCGTCAATAAAGTTTTTCTCAGTTAATGAATATCATGGTTTACATTTCAAACAGACAACTTTGACGTATCTCTCAACCTTTTATGTGTGCATTGTCATATAACTTAACCAATAATACTTATTGGAAAACATTATCTCCATAGAGAAACCGGGATTCATAACAAGATAGACAATACAACAAAAAGAAAAAAAATATCAAAGTCTATTGAATACAAAGGTAGTATGCTAAGGAGTGCCAAAAGTATTTTGGGGCACGTCACATAACTTATTAATCGAAAAATAGGTCGACAGGTTCAAGAAAGAACGGTTGAATTTGTCTGAGAAGTTGTCAAGAGATGGACAAAAGTGTGACGGCGCAAATGGAGAGACTTAAACCTAATTACTCCACCTAGGGAGAGAGCAAATGAGACCACAAATTAATAATAAAAAACCCGTATTATCGTCTTTGAGTTTCGAAAATATTTCACGCATCTCCGTCAAAAATCGTAAATGAATTCTTGATTCGGGAGACGCGTAAGAGATTCCCAGGCTATAAATAGGAGGAAAAGGCATTCAGAAAGTTGACGTGAACAGGAGTTCAATTTGAAACCCACGGAATCATAAGGATGCCACATTACATCAAAAGATAAGATCACCCAGAGAAAGCAAGATAATTAAGCCTTCGGCACCAACTTGAATAATTACGCTATCTTCGTCACTCGTAGCTGTATTGACTTTCCAAGCGAGTATTTAGGCTTAATAAGACAAAGAAATATTAGCCTCTTGGATCCCTGGAAGTATGATAAATTATTCAAATATACGTACACACCAATTCGCAGAAAGGATCAAGTTCACCGAGGAAGAAAAGGACGACGGGAATATAGCAACACCTATTTTCCTTAATTTAAGGAATGAGAAAAAACGTTTGCCGCTGCCATTTCGATTTAATTTAGATGCATAACATCCCCAAGAGCACTAATCAACGCATAGCCTCCATTTATCGAGCCGAAGGATGTTTATTCGTATTAAAGGGCCACCTCCGAGGCGGAGTGGAATTCGTGTATTCAGATAAATAATTATTGAAGACAAGCCTATAGTTTCCCAAAAAAATCTCAGTACCTTGGTATAGTGTATCATTTCCATGATTGCTTACCCAAATAAGACTCAGGAACCGTCCGACAACGGCCGAAATGGTTACCATTACACTACCATGCCACTATAAACCGGAAAATAGAGTGCGAAATCTTTAGCAATTTTATTAAAATTTGGTGAAAAATCACTGGAAAAAAGTGAATCAACGCCTTGAGAGAGTATTTAAACGAAATGCCCTTTGAAACCAAAGCGATGGAATGAATCCGGCAAAATAGTAATTGGTATATATTGCTGCAAACTATCGGGAAAAGAGAACATCAAGGAAAACAAAAGATCAAGAAAAAGTCGATCGAAAATCAAAGTCATGCACCTGGTTTTCTTTAATGTCGAAGGCGTTGTTCATCAAGAATTCCTTTCCGAGGGAAAACAGTAAATGCTGAGTTCTAACGCGTTTGAGAGATCGTGTGCGTTCTGTGCGACCAACTTTGACTCGAGGCGATGGATGGATCCTTCACCATGACAATGGACCTCCACAGTCAGCATTGATTGTTTGCCAGTTTCTGGCAAGCAATTCAATCACCATCCCTGATCATCCTCCTGATTCTTATAGATCTCGCCCCTTGCGACTTTTTCCTATTCCCAAAATTCAAAAATGTGATGAGGGGGACATCACTGCGAAAATGTGGACACAATAAAGCAAGAAACGACGAGAAAATCCTCCTCAAGCAGAGGGTGCTTTAAACATTGGAAAAGGAGATGGAATAAGTGCATAGCAACGAATGGAGAGTACTTTGAAGGAGACAAAATCGATGTAGACTAAATTTTGCAAAATGAAGTTTTTATGGCCTCAGTTCGTGTATTTATTGGACAGACCTCCTGTCCGTATAACAATATTTTTCCCAGAAGGGTATAGCTGGTCTGGTAAATTGATTTCAGCTATATAGGTCACGTGGGTCTCAACTTGCTCAATTCTACCTGACCTTACTGATTGCATGAGCCATATTTAAAAAAAACTGGAATAAAGGTAAAAAAATGTAACTACAATGAAAATTATTTGTCGAAAAAGGAATACTTTCAATATTTGCGACTGACATTATCGTGAACGCATTGAAACATACTTTAAAAAATATAATTTTTGACGTACCAAATTCTGTGATACTTTAGAATGTTTCCATCAAGAAATTAAAATGGATTACTACAATTTGTAATACAATCCCAATAATTCCATTAAAATTTTGGATGCAAAATAACATTAATTTTAACTCTTTGTGAAACCACGGTGGTAAAATAGGTATGCTTAAAGATAATCTACCATGTGAAAGTCAATTTTGAATGTTTACTTACAATTTTTATATTTTATTGGGCGGACTTTTTCTTTGCCTCAAAAGTCTTACTTCGACATTTATTTCTGCTTTCCTCCAGTCTCCATGCACTTTAGAAGCCCTCTTTCCTAGAGGAAGAACAAGAAAAGACTTTTCAGATGTCGTAAAGGCAGGTGGAAGGTACAAGAAAATAAAATATCAAATGAAAAAAACAAATTTGAACTTTTCCTCAGATTTATTTGTAACGTACAACGCGTTTCATTTAATTGAACAAGTTGTACGTTACAAATAAATCTCTGGAAAAGTGCAAATTTGTTTTTTTTTTATAATGGCAAACTTCAGCTACATGTCGCCTGAAACTGTTGAAAAAATCAAATGCCTAATGGCAAACAAAAAGAAATTCGCGTGATATAGAACCAGATATTCGATAGTCACCAATGAAAACCTTTCGGAAGAAGACATTCAGTAAAACTCCATTAATTCACGAAGCACGGATGAAACTAATTTTTACATATCAAAATGTGTCAGAGAAGGAATAAAAATCACTCCTACACAAAAAAGACTGCTTTTATTTTATTCAGTCGGGATTAATGATGACAAAAAACTTATGATTATCCTTCTTCCTGGGGAGAAAAGAAAAAAAAACCGCACGAAAATATACCAATTCGTAGCAAATTTAACGTTTCCTACGTCGTCACATAAATAATGAAATATTAATAAATATTTCAGATTCAGTATATGTACGAGATGCGGAATACAGTACAAGGATACGTAAATCGTAGTGTTTTTGCAAAATATATTTTGATTTTAAGGGAACCGTTAAACACGCCATCGTGATCGAAGCATTCACCCGTTCGGGGAGAGGGAAACGGCGAGATCACCTTGGGGGAATCCGAGAGAGCATCATTGATAAACAGCTACGCCCTTGATGGAAACGGATGCCGGTATAAATAAAACGAATGTGCATGGCGAAGAGTGGGGTGAGAGGTCCAGTATCCAGACCAACGAAATCGCTCAAAGGGAAGACCTTCCACCTGATGAGTGCTCTGTCTAATACATTACCTCGGAGAGAAATAATAATTAACAATTGTGATTCTCACTTTAGATTGAATCTCAGAATATTCATTCTAATACCAAGTGCCTCGAACAAGGAGTCACCCCTAAGTATTGGTTCATCAAAAATACTACAGTGGAAATCACAATTGTTAATTATTATTTCTCTCCGATATGAAAAGTTTCCACAAAGCTGAGACTGAAAATATTAAATAGCCTCACTTTTTGATGAGCCGCTATTTGCGCTAATGGCACATAAAATCTCGGAGATCACAATTTCAAGGGTGTAAGGTGGGCTTCGAAAATGCTTATCGACCAACAGAAAGAGTAAAGCCTGGCGATTACTTGGAGCGCTATCAAAAATATGGAGATGACTTGACATAACACATTGAGGTTAATCCCTCTTCTAGAACTTGAAATAGTGACGAACGGTTTAAAAAAAACAACGAACTAGAGACCATCGTTTTCCAACTGGTTCCATGGCCGGACGGCACACTTATATGTACATGCTGAGGGATCAAAGAAACTGGTGCAGGGCTACAGAAATTGCTTAGAAAAGAGCCATCATTAGGTACAAGACATCTACATTTACATAATACCCCGCAAGTTGCCGCAAGGGCGTGTGGCAGGGGGTGTTAGGTCACCACCCGTAAAAGGGAACAAAACCACATTCAAAACCAACACATACATGCAAAACCATGCCCACAGGCGTGTGCGTATACATTCATACTTAAATCATGATCCCTTAATTTTACACACATGCAAATACATGTACTATCATCTAACAAATAATTGCACCTTTGGATGTACTAACAAGTTTTATCCAATAACGTGCGAGCTAGAATCTGAAAAGCAAGGAGGCGAAATTCCACTACCACATGGACATGCAACATACAATGGTCTCCTGCCTATGGGATACAGGGAGGCTTCCAAAAATATGGCAAATGTATGGCAAACATAAACCGTTATAAAATCGTTTTTGATGACCAAACTTACACAAATAAATAATCCTTATAATTAGGGATGGGATGGAATAGATACGTTGAATCCTAGTGTTTAAAACGTTTGGCTACCGCCGGAAGGTTCCAATTATATTACAAGCGACTTTAAATAAACCCAGATTATAATTTGAAGAGATGAGTGATTTTTTCTCTCTCTGTCACTCTCCCTGGAAGATTTTCAGGTGGGACCGAAAACTTGGCTCACTCAAAGGTGCGGCATTAGTAAGCGCTCAAACCGTCCAAACAGCTGAACTGAATTACTTTTTCTTCTTACGCTTTGATCCGACTAATAGCTAGGTTGCTTCAAAGTGACGATTGGCTTTGCTATAGATTTGAATATTGTACAGTAATTAATGTTCTGTACTGTAATTTTTTTGTTGTTTTTCGTTGTACCTGAAATTTTCAAATGAAAACCATAAACATAGTAATCAACCCGAAGGTCGGTTTGGTAGGTGATGGTACAACTCACCCAGCACTAAGGCATGTGAATATTCACACATCAGGGTAGGGGGGCCAGTTCCTTTCTCTGTGCCGGTTAGGAAGATCTGTTACCCAAAAAGTAGAGTAGCTTGTGGTGAAGCTGCAGGTGCCCAGAGAGGCTTGCCGAGGAATCGAACCCGGGCCCTCCGGTCAGTAGTCTAACACTCTAACCCTGGACTACCGCGACACACAATTTTCAAATACTTGTTGGTTTAACTGCACCTTGATATCTGGCTGGGGGCCAAATCGCATTGTAATAAATAAATTATCTGCCCTCGCTATTACCCTGATTGCATGACTTTCACACGCCATTGGAATTGCAATTGGCACGAGGTGAACTCTACCCTCTCCTATGAAATCAAAATCGGTGTGGATTACTATGGGATTTGGTTAATGACTATAATGTTGGATACGTGGCATGTGTACGCGTGATTCACTTGGCGCTTGATTCCGGTTCAAAATGAAAATGGTGGTCGTCAGTTGAGGCAGGTTCGGGTTGCAAGTAATGAGAATGATTAAAAAGTGCTGGAGATGGTTCTTTCACTCCTCATATCAGTCCTGGAACTCACTTCACTCACATAGCAGTTCTGGATACTGGAATAGCCTTCAACTGGTCGGTTACAGCCGTTTGAATGTTTTCGACTGTCCCAAAATGGGTTCCCTTGAGATAATTTGTCAACTTCGGGAAGGGAAAAAAGTCACGAGCACACAAGTGAGGCAAATAAGGAGGCTGAGGAGCCACAGGAATGTTTTTACTGGCCAAAAACTCGTTTATTTAAATTGCTGTGCGAGGTTTTTAGAACCATTTCTACGCAGATTTTTCTCATCCCCTATTCATTGTTCAAAATCTGATGAACGGTGGTGTGAGTCAAATTCAACTATTCCCTAATTATTCTGACTGTCCACCGACGATCTGAACGCACAAGATCTCGGATTCTGTCGACGTTTTCATCGGTTCTTTAAGATGAAGACCTTCCGCTTCGTGGTTCATCTTCAATCGACTCCCTTCCTTCTGGATATGCCTTAAAATACCAAACAAACTGGGCTCTTGACAAAACACTATCTCCGTAGGCCTGCTGAGGTTCAGCAAGAGTTTCCGTTGCACTGTGCCCAAGTCTGAGGCAAAACCTGATAGCACACCGTTGCTCGAAATAGATGTCACTCATTTTTAGGACCCAATAGAAAAAACTGTTTCACAAAAAAAATCACTACGGACGACCAAATGACTCGAGCGGATTCAAACCCAGATTGAAGGCGGATCACATGTTCTCCTACCGTCCCTCCAAGCCCAGCGCTTCCAGTGTTCTCAGATCGAACAATATGTTGCCAGTTTTATTACTTAATTTACAGACCTCGTATAAGCATAAAATGGAAGGAAAGGAAAGTAAAGAAATGAAGACATAGAGAAGGGACATCACCCGTGCGTGACAGTTTGATACTTGGAATGGGTGTGGGAGGAGGGGGAGTGTGCGGGGAGTAATTATAAAAGGCCGGTCTTGCAGGAGAGAGAAAAGAAGAGAGGTTCTGGGATTCGACTATTTGGAGATTTTGACCGCTGATAGGACTGAACAGAGGGCTTGAAATAAGAAGGGATGACAGAAGAAGAGGGATTTTGGCGACAAACTCCCTTATGGAAAAACAATAAGAGGAAAATTGTGAAGAGCGACAAGCAGAAAAATAATTTGATCTTGCATTTTTTTAAGTTATCATTATCACTTTCCGAAGCAATAATATTTACGTTGCGATTCAAAGCACACCAGTGTGTAAATAAGAAGCGATACACGTGGAATCGACTCAAACATGGCTAAGCTCTTATAACAACGTCAAACTTCCATTTTTCGTTCGATATGCCAGCAAAAAAATACATGAAAACAGGTTTACGAAGGGATAAAGGGACAGGCGTGTCTTGTTCCCCGTCAAAGACGTTCCAATTACACCCGAATCCGCTTACAAAAGACACGGCGCCGTAAAGCTGTATTCAGCATTTTGATGGATTGCGTGTGTATCATTGGCAAGCAGCCTGGTTGTAAATAAAACGGAAATCTCCTCTCAAATGCGGCGAGTGCCGATATTTTTGGAATTTTTATTTCATTAAACTTGCTGAATCAGGCTTCCGCTTACATAAAATACCCACTCGGAATTTTTTTTAAATCTACCTCATCTACTCCAATCCATCGTTTTTCATCAAAGAAAGTACTGACGTCTGTAGCAGTCCAAGAACAGTGCACGATAGTGAAGCGAGCAACGTTTGTACAACAAGTATCGAAAACAATTTTTTCCTAACATGTGCGTGAAGAGCTGGATCCCGACCATCAATCAAGTTTGAGCATAATCGTGAATATCGTATAGGCATCAATAGGATGACAGTGCACAAATCGTTATCACTGAATTTTTTTTGCGATTTGAAAGATCAGCGCTAAACTCGTCCTCCAAAAGGTTTTTGGACGGACGACCAAAAGAGCAGAGTCGAGTGTCTGCTTGCGAAGACTACCTGGTAACGGTATCACGACGAATCCCCAAACCCCTTACTTGGCACAAAATTCCCGACTTGGCACCAGCAGACTATATCCTATTCTCAAAATTGAAATCTCCCCTTAAAGGACACCATCCTAGGGGACCCTAAGTGCCATCAAAGGAGCTTAAACGCGTACCATTAAGGACCTATCAGAATTCACCTGCGAGGGAGCCTTCGAGTCTTGGGAGAGCCGCTGGAAAAAGTCTGTCGACACGCTCAAGGGAAGTACTTTGAATAATATTGAGGCATTGTAGAAATATCTGAAGCAAATCTATTTTTCCCAAACTTTTCCGGAAACTTTTTATACAAGCCATGTATGTTAACATTAAGGTCGGCAGAATTCGAATTTTGCAAGGGTTGCCCGACCTTGGAGAATGCGCAAAGTTAGTAAATGACTCAGTGTTAGGTATTGTTTAGAGAATAAGGTAACACGCGTTTACAAAAGGAAGGATAACCCATAGCGTGGGGACTGCATACCGAAAGTAAACACACAATTAACGAGAGCAATATCCAAGTGTGCGTTACATCTCCCCATCCTGACCTGCCATATATGGCCGCAGAAATTCTACACGGAAGGGTGGGTGACACTGAAATACCTTTAGCCCAAATTGTGCACCGGTTGTTCTGCGAGTTGTTAATTATATGGGCATTATTTCATTTACGATAACGTATAATAATTTGAATTTTAAGAGCGTTCTTATCAACCTTAACAATTTACTTCTAATTATATTTCCCACTTATGTTCCCTCTTGTTGGTGGCACTGTAGAAAACCGGTATCCTGATTTCCACAGAGGTGAATCAGAGTCACATTGGCACATCCATCAGTCCTCCCTCCGTCGGGGTTTCGTCTTTTCCTTGAGATGCAAAAGGCAAACACCCCTTCCCTCGATCTTCGAGAGAGCACATGGATGTTCGAGTCAAACGGTGTTTACGGGAAGGTTCTTTTTTACGGCCTATAATTTTGCGAAAGGAGATTTTTTCTATCACCCGACTGCAAAGAGTGAAACGGAAATTCTTCTGCAAAGTACGTATCCTCACTCAAAGAAGCTGCGTTCAGAACTGACCAAGAAGCATTCGGAAATATTTCGGAGCATGAAATTTAAAAAAACAGCTTTGTTCAATGGTAAGCAAAATAAAATACTAGAATGAAAGAATACCATGCCGAACAAAGAGCAAAAAAATGCAAATGTACAACTAGTCAAATTTCTAGCTGAATTGTCAAGTCAAATTTCTATCTCCAATTGTACCTGAAGGAAAATCATCCATTGTAAACTAAAAAAAGCCGAGACCGTAAACTTGATTGGCACTAAGTGATAATAAAACAGAAAAAAAGAAAGGAAAAAGTTACAAGTAAGGGGAGAAATAAGGAATACTCACTAGGTCACTTGGTTGTGTTTAAGAAACAGTGACTCACGTATACCTCAAGGACATACAAAAGCCAAAATAAACATAAAAATAATAAAACAAACAACCTTTCGATCACTAGGGTGTATTAAGAAATAACAGTCACTCTCTTGAATCACATTCACACACACACTCAGGGTTTACAAGGATCCTTCCTATGTCAGTGACCCGTCAATCACACAAATAAATGAAAATTATTAAAGGATGTAAAGAAACAAAACAACTTACGTGAATACACAGTCACTCAATCACTCGGGTGTGTTATACCTTTGTGAATTTAACACACTCACTCTGTCAGGGTTTACAAGGATCCCTCCTATGCCATTGACCCGTCAATCACACAGATGAATACAAAATTATAACACGGATGTACGCACACTCTCTCTCAATCACTCAGGTGTGCTGAAAAACAAGGACCTTTGCGACTCACAAGTACTCACACGTTCAGGGTTTACCAGCCTTCTCCTATGCCTTCTCAAACACACCCAAGTGACTTAGTGTGTGTTCCCTATTTCTCCCTTACTTGTAACATTTCTTTCTTTCTTTTTTCTTATCACTTAGTGCCAATCGAGTTTAAGGTCTCGGCCTTTTTTAGTGTACATTAATTCACGACCGTAGCTACGTTCCTTGTACATTAACCCATCCATTATTCCTCAAAATATTTTTAAAAGTCCTCTTCAAATTTTTTATAGCAATCGATAGTTTTTCAAACTCTCCGTGAATGAGAATTTTACTAACTGTCAGATAGACTAGGAAATCTGAACGCTCACTCCCCAAGGAACTCGTTCCTTTAACCGCAGTGACTGAAGAAAATCTGAACTCCAGTATAAAGCGCTGTGCGACGTCATCATCACCCATTCAGGAAACCACCTGCAGTAGAAGCCATTGCGACACGGGAGGGGAGCTAAATAAAGTAGTAGCTACACTTGATGCTTCTCAAACATTTAAAACTTTAACTTACAACACCAGCTAAGTTCTCGTAATTTTTTAATTTGCATAGGGAAAATATCAAAATTATATTTGATTCCGTTGGAATCGTTATCTTCTCCATTAATAAGATACATTTTTGGACTATCGATGGTAGGACTCAATTTTCAGAGAAATACTTTTTCCAGTAACCACTTTTGGGTCATGAATTTCCGATCCGGCCTTGAGTGCATCCCGAGCATAATTGTCTTTGCTGTAACATTGGCTAAGTTTTCTACGCCTTAATGTTCCAATGTAAACTCATTCACCTGAATAAAAACTTCTTTCTAGCAGCACGTCTTTTCATTCCCCTAAAATATCCATATCCATTGCTTAAAGAGGAAAATAACGCTTTCTCTAGAATATACTACCCCTTCCCAACAGATACGCGAACTGAGGTCATTAAAACTTCATTTTGCATAATTTAGTCTACATTGATTTTGTCCCCTACTAAAGTACTCTCCATCCTAAAGAAAGAAAGAAAACACGGCAATTCCACATTTACACTTTTATTAGACGACCATGGTTTCACCACTGCGTGGCATCTTCAGGTGTAAAAGTGTAAATGTGGAATTGCCGTGTTTTCTTTCTTTATTTACGATGGAAAAATTCCACAGAGTAACGGCTAAAACAGTCTCTTATACTCTCCATCCGTAAGCTATGCACTTATTCCATCTTCTTCTTTTCCACTGTTAAAAGCACCCTTGGAAGTCCTCGGCATTCAGGCTTTTTAGTTTTCTCGTCATTTCTTATTTTATTTTATCCCCATCTTCCCAGTGATGTCCCCTCGTCATATTTTTGCATTTTGGGAATAGAATGCACGTAGATCACGGACACTCACGTTTTCACCTTTTACAGCCTTAAAGCTAACTCCACCAAAATAATCTTTTCATCGAACTCTAATTCACTCGATTGAGGGGCATTCGACAATGCATGAACGAACTAACGGGTAGCACAACAGCATGTGGCACAATTTGAACAATTGATTTATTCCACGATTTCTGTCAAAATCTAGTAATTAAGAATTATGAACAGAATATTTCTGGGGAGAAGGGTTGTACATCTACAAAGTACCCCGCAATCCATCGCAAGGGCAGTGTGGCAGGTAATTCAAACAATGGCAACCAAGGAGCTATCGCAACAGTGGTGTCGAGTACATATGTGTAGTTACCGACGCTCAAAAAGCTATAAGTGATGAAGTTGTGAGGAGCAATTAACTTTTCGGTTCGCTTTATCACTTGATATAATATTTAGTGCATTACAAGTGCAATCGCTTTAATGGCATCGTGCAATAAAAGTGATGTTCTCTACAGAAATCAGTGTTTTGAAGATGAAGGAGTTCTGGAAGATTATTTCTATTGTTTGACGCACGCAGAATGGTGTCTCCAGAAGCTTCCCGAACACTTGCGCAAACAAGCGAGTGCACGGATCAAGTTTTTGATCAGAACAAAACCTTGCAGTGTAACGGAGATGAGGATACGAAACATGCACTTCGTCAGCTTACTCCTGGACATGTCTCTAGGGACTCTGAGGAAGTTATACCTCAGTGATCCCCCAAATGCGCACCAGCCGCTCCCTCCACCGACCGATGAATGCTTCAATTGGGAGGAACAGCCGGTTGAAAAAAGTGAACCCACAGAGGAATGTGCCTTCAAGACTCCTGACTGGGTGACAAAGCTGATCGAAGGCCACGAGTCATCGCCTGCTGACCATCCAAAGGACCCCCAAGTGAGACGCACCTCTGGGCGACTCTATGTTGCCACCGGAGCTTTCCCTCGGGGGCCGGGTGCTTACGGCTTCGTGAGCATGTCAGGAGGTGCCGGTGACGACATGCGAAGAGGGGGTCCTCCGAAAATTCAAGAAATAGGGGGAGAGGACTTAAAGAGAAATGCGACGGGACGAAAACCATGGCGTGGTGAACAGTACCCTATTCACTGGCAACAAGCAAGGGCTGGAGCAAGCCAACATCAATGCATTCCCACTACCGCACCTCGGGGCATGAGAAGAGGACAATCCGCTCTAGTACGTATAGTATCTCAAATTTAAATGACTATACAGTTTGCAAAAGCTCCTCATGTTGCCATTAAATGCGTACTACCACCCTTGGTTTTCTCCTAGGCAATTTGCTTCTCTGTGCGTGAGGTTGTCATTCACTTCATCATGAAGTTTATGCCATTTATATCCAAGATCAACATTCAATATTCACGAGAATAGCATTATTATAAATAGCTCTTAAGATAGTCACCCCTTCAAAAATTACTTTTTCATTCCTATTAGCATTATAGAATTAATTTTTGAATGAAGGTCATATTTTAAGCAACGCATTCTTCTTTGTTTAGTCTAGACATGTTCGAGAAATTATTCAACGCGCAAAGGAACAAATTCAGGCTGATTTCCATGCTGAGTTCAACCAAAAACTGACCTCCATGAGAGAGAATGCCAGGCAAGATTGATTCGGTACTTGCTTTGAGCCGTGCTCAAAGCAAGTACCGAAGGGCGCAGTGATCATATGAAATGGCAATGAGGGCACGGGAACTGGCAATGGAAGAGAAGGAGAGAGCATTGCCAAGAAATATCAATGCACTCTTGAATAAACTGGATTTACTCGAGCGCCGAAATGTGTTTCTCTTAGATTTCATTAAGAAGGAAATGATGGAACTGTATGAGGCTAAACGATATGTGAGGGCCATTAAGGAGTCGCGCGCCAGAGAATTGAAAGATCTCAAAGATGAACTACGCCGGAAGCAATTATATCTCGCTGATATGATGACATACTACGAAGAGAATTACCTGGGTCCTCCTGAATACACTGGAAATTAAGCATATGAACACCCATTTTATTAATTCTGTAAATAATATATTTTGTTTATGCTTATCAATATATATTTAGTGTTTTGATAAAATGTTAATTTATAAGAGATATCAAGATAGATTTGAAGATCTTTAGGCATTATTTGGGATTCATATAGTTGTAGGTACCTACATATAATCCCATGAATACACATTTCTTCACAAAAATCGTATCAACAAAAAAAAGGCTTACAATATCCATGGGTTGACTTTGGGTAAACGGTTGACTGATCCCAATTAAGACACTAAATGTACAGCTCAGTTTGAAGCCCTTAATCCGCCCTCACACCCTCCGTTGTCGTTTTAATAATATTTTTAATTCTGTTAATAACAATTTACGACTCTCTCAACCATTATGCCCAGAGGAGAGTAAAATATAACCAATGTACGAGTCGGGATGTTTATTGTGGCGGATAAAGAACCAAATTGAACACAAGTTTAGATTGATTCTGTATATTTACCCCGAGTAAAAGTCATTCCCCATAATTCCATTGTAAACAAGGGAAGTACAGAAAATATTTCGCGACATCTGTCATATATTGATGATAAGTACACGTAGATAGGCGTAATGATACGCATTAACACGAAAATTTAACATTTAACAGGAGATGGCTACTGCAAAGATGATTTCATTCCATTTCTCTGAAAGGAAGTCAGACAAAAAAGGCACCCGTAGGTGTCTAATTTTCAAGATATTGGCAAATAAAGTTAGTACTAATATAAACTTGATAGTAATAAAAACATTTACTATCGTCCATCTAATATGACTCCAGATATGGGTTTCCAATGCCATCATTGGTCATTAAAATCCATCTAAGAAATCTGAGTCATATTTTGCCGAAATGTGAGGTCCTTTAAAGGATTTCAATTAAATGACAAAGTAATAATATATTTTATCATTTTCAAGGTAAATAATCATTATTTCTCTTTTCTCAGTGCAATAAAATACGAAGTTTTTGCGACCCTTACAAAATTTTGCATCAACGCATCAAAACGCAATTTTGCAAAAAAGCATCAATTTCCTCCTTCAAACATCATAACGGCGGCATATATAAGCAAAAAAGAGGCAAAGAGTGACGAGGGGCTCAATTATTTCAGAACAGCTTACTTCGAAATCACCTTAAAAAAGTAATAATGCTCACTTAATGTATGAGAGTATATTGTGCAATGCTGGAACGCCGTTGAAAACTGCGAACACTACTGTAAAGGAATTTCTTATTTATGAACAGTTGATCAAACCTAATTAATATGACAGAAAGCTATTGAGTGCTGATTTACCACATCATTACGCACAGTTACTGAACAAGTATTGTATTGATTCTTACTCTTTTCAATTATAAATATAATTTGAAATATAGATCGATCTCTGTTTGATCAAATGATTGAATAAAGTTTATCAATTTTATCAACAACTTCCAAGATTTTGGCTATTGATTTAATATACTAATCGTATGATTTATACCACATGTCAGCTTTTTGCATAAAAATCTTGTTCCAACACACGAACAGGATGGCTTCTCGAGGTTGAGTTCAAGCGCTAATTTGTATACGAAACAATCTCTCGTGACGCTCATTGCCAGTCATCGGAAATTCTTTTGTTTACAAATTCCGTAAATTTAGCGACGAGGAAATAGTGTTTAGGTCAATGGGTCAATGTTTTTTCGCAAGTCCCTGCCATCGGTGTGGACCAAACCACATTATGCAAGTGGGACAACCATCCTTTAGATAGCATGAATTAATGCAGGGAAATTTACATTTCTGGCGGCAGTATTGAAACGGCAATACGCATCTCCCAACTGAAAGGATAGTAGAAAATAAAAAATGAGTACAACAGAGCCCTCTGATTTGTTTCTCCAAGTTTCCCTCAAAATTTCAGCCTTCGCGGAGAATCCGTTGCCTCGGTCCGCAAGCGAAATCAAATAACGAAAACATTGCCGTTATTCATTTGATTCGTTGAGTGTGTGCGTTAAGGACGCTTGGAAAATATTTTAAAATGGCAATCAAACGCGATAAGGACGTGGTTTGTTATATCGACGACGGGGGATCCACGAGCGTCCCAGCACTGATAGTTGAGAGAAATGAAAATGTCGAGCACTTGGTGCGAATTATTTTTATTTTTGCAAAAATCTATTAATTTTAAATAAAACCTTTAATATCAGAATGCTATGTCGCCGAGGCTGAAATATATAAATTATGGATAACCTAACCTTTACATGAAATCCACGCCCTTTGTTTTTTATTTGATTTCCTTTTGGATTTTGCTGGACAGAAACCTTTTAAGAGTATATAATATTGAGGAGAATTTAATGTCAATATCAAATAAAAATATTTCCCAATTTAATGTGTGATTCGCCCTCAGGAGTCCAAACGTGAAATTAAACCACACATTTTAAACCTCTCAGAGTCTTAACAGACAGGAAGTTTGCAAATACGATGAAATATTTGGTTTACCAAAATATTTTATTCGTGATACAGCATTAATTTTATGTTAATATGGGAAGAAAGAACATTTAAATCAGCAATGACTAACCATTCCATATTTGTCACTGCTATAATTTAAAACATACTTTTAAAATATTAAATGTATGCTTAGACCACAGTTATAAGGAATAACTGAATACGAGCTACACAAACGCGAGTTACCCGTAAGAAAACTTGCCTTCTTTTTAAGAGAATGCGACAGAATTGAATTGGATGGCCGACATACGAATGTATAGCAAATCTTTCAAATCATCATGCGGCGTCAGTGATTAAAAGGGAACACTTTTTGGAAAATTTCACTTACTTATTATGCAATATTTCCTCTATCACATGCCATCTACAGCATACAGATGCAGCTTTTTAGAGTATTTCACCGATAAAAAAATCTAAAAGTATTTATAATTAATTGGTATAAAATTGTACCTAGTCCCTTGAATACATGAATTGATTTTTCTTGTGACATCCTAGCATTCCCTTTCTCTTAATAAATCTTACAGGTTTAGATGGAACTGGCCAAGATACTCAAGAGCGTTCATGATGTACAGGGTAGCTTGGTCAGTCAATATGAAACTGAAATAGTTTAGAGGACTCAAATACTATTGTCACTCCAATTTCGCCCATCAGGGTTCAGGGTTCATCCACCCAGTTTCGTCTCCATGTGTCTCTCGGGCGCAGCTATTCAAATTCGACCCCGTTTTTGCCTCTCGCTTGTCTTCGGCGGTCATCGCGCGACTCCTCCCCGACAGGAGGCAGCGACCGCGGCCGGCAGACCCCACGGGGCTCATTCGTCGAGTCCCGACGTCGATGCATGCATAAACGAATGCATCCCCGCGGGACTCCCTCGGCGCCTGTCGTTAGGACTCCCCCTCTCCGATCGCCACGCTTCGGCGCGGGGGTGCGAGGTCATCCCGGGATGTCCTGGCCGTCGGGAAACGAAATCGAATCATCCATCACGTGCGGAGCGGTACTGGAGGACTCAACCTCCCCCACTTCCCACAGGTCGAACCGCTTCGGGGAACTCGGGAGGTTGTAAACATGGGTTCCTCTTCTTTTTAACGAATGCATAAAAAACTTCATTTTATATTATTATTCACGGCTCTCGCGAGGCCAGTTGTTCTTGTTATTTATTTACCGTTATCATTGAATCAAACGAGTAACTATACTTCTTTTTTTAAATCGATTTTTTCTATTTATTTTTTATAATTTGATACGTATCTACAACATGTAGGCGTTGGAATTTCTCTCGAGTTTTCGATAGTGTCTAGTGCTCACTTCTTGCTGAAGTCTCAATTTTATATTGTAACATCCGTTTTCAGAGCCAGTGAAACCCCTGATGTTTCCGTGTTCCACTCGGAGATCGTCTTGTGGGACACCTGGCTCCTCTGCTCTTTAGAAGGGAAGTCTTTGGTAAGACCAGCTTTAGAGTACTCATCACTTGTATGGGACTCGCACGAAGTAGGACATATCACAAACCTGGAGAAGGCACAATGAAAGGCGGCAGATATGTGTACTTGGGAAGAGGCATAGAAGGATGGAGAGTGTGACTGAAATGTTCAAAATGCTGGGCTGGGAACAAAGTAGAAGAAAGATAAGCAGACTTTGTGGAATGTTCAGCATTCTGAAAGAGAGAGAAGAAAGCAGAGGGCAGGAGTGAGGAAAGAGGCGGAAAATCCAAATTTCACAGGGAGGAATGATCACAAATTCAAGATAAAATCCTAGAGACAAAGAACAATTAAAAAAAATCATTTCTTAATAAAACATTTGCTGATTGGAATAGTTTACCTGCAAAACTATCCGAGTCCTCTCCTAACAGAGTGATTACTTTTAGGAAAAATTTTAACGATTTCTGTAATAATGTGATTGATTTGTAGTGTAAAATTGTATGTAATAGCTTAGTTTAGAATTTTCCTTGTTGATTTGGGAAACTGATTTTAATAAAATGGAGATTTTCATTTTTTTTGTGTTAGAGATTGGTGTTTGGAAGTTACCTGTAAGTGTATTGTTTTTTACTGACTGATTTTATTCATTATCTTTTGTCATATCGATTGGATTTGAGATGTCATGTTATTTTTCCAAGACAAGCTCGACTGTAATACTTGGGATTTGTGTGCCACCTGACATTGTCCATCTGCCTGACATGTAAGTTTTAATAATAATAAGACACCCGAGTCGAATGTCTACACGATGGCCAACATGGAGGCCTCGAGCCAGTGAACAGCGCACGGCCCTCGCAACATGCAGATACAATTCAGGAGGGCAACCAAAGGGGGAATTTATTGGACCGAAAATAATGTAAAATGCAGCAACTCATGCGTCGGTATTCGCTGACGAGAAATGATTGGATGTGACCGAAATGGAAATATTGGGTATCTCAATTTGAAGATTGTGCAGCGCGACAAACCACCATGCTTCTTGTTGAACTAACGAAGGCTTATTTTGGAAACTATGATTTCCCAGGTTCAGCCAAAATATCACCTAAACTACATCTTGAATACTAATGGGAGCATTTTTGGGCCTGGAGAGGACATTTTAATTTCAGTGTCGAACAATTACAACTAAAGGGAAAACAAATTCACTCAGATTTATATTTTTATGAAGGCACATAAATTGTCACAGTCTCTGACATGAATCGGCGACCGGGATTGGAAAAGCAAATGTGGGGACCGCTCAAGACACGTTGAGTTCACACAAGAGTTAAACTTTGCGGAAAAATGCAAATGGACCGAGAGGAATGGCGACACGGAGTGAATTAATCTCACGCCGCATTGCATAGATTGGAAAGAGGACCGTCGGAAGAGAGGAGAAAAAGAATTCAAACAAAATCCTATATAAGCTATTTTTTCCTACGCATTATCCGTGATGGCAAGTGTGCACGAGCACAGATATTGGAAAATAATGATCCAGAAGGAATGCCCAACATAATTTCTTTTAAAATGCATCGACTACATCGAAAATTACCGACGAGTTCCCGATCTACTCTATGTAGATATATACTCTCGTAGATAGAGGTCTTCGTTCGGGCGAAATTGAGACCTAATGGTCCCTTCTTCCATTTAACCCATCGTCGTATACATAATAAATTCGGCATTAATTTATAATTACATGCATAGATACCCAGAAACACATATAGACAGACACATTCATTATGCACGGAGTTGCACATCGAAATATATATACAGGGTTCGTCCATAAAATAAGTGTACTCAGCTCAGGAAAAAAATGTATTGCACTTTTACATATCTTAAGCTAATATTCCTCAAAATAGGACCCTTGTGAGTCGATACACTTGTTCCAGCGGCGTTCCCATTCCTGGAACGCTCCCGCGAAGGCATCATCGGGAACTTTTCGAAGACACGTCGTCACGGCCTCTTTGACGGCGTCCAAAGTCCCGTATCGCGTTCCTTTCAAACTCCTCTTTATCTTCGGAAACAGAAAGAAGTCCGGTGGTGCCAAGTCCGGGCTGTAGGGCGGGTGCGGCAGCGTTGCCACGCCGTGCTTGGCCAAGAAGTCCGACACGACAAGCGCAGTGTGAGACGGCGCATTGCCGTGATGCAGCCACCAGATGTTTTTGATCGCTGGCCGGACGCGGGCGACTCGTTTTCGAAGCCTGTCGAGCACTTGGATGTAAAATGCAGCATTTACAGTTTGTCGTTCAGGTACAAATTCATAGTGGACGACTCCCCTTTTGTCAAAAAAGACAATGAGCGTCATAAACTTATTTTCCGGACGAACCCTGTACGTATATAACATATCCGCCCCCCTACCTTTATGTGTGAATTTCACACGCCGTCGAGCTTAGTACTGGGTGAGCTCTACCATCACCTACCAAACTGTCCTTAGGGTTTATTACTGTGCTTATGTTTTATAAATATATTATATAAAACATATAAATGAACATGAACATATGACAATAAAGAAAGAGAGCAATGAAATAGGAAATGTCTAAGCAAAGAATGAGGTTTTTGGGAAAAGCTAGGGAGAGTGTGGAATACCTAGTACAAGAAAACCCACGCGTGTAAAAACCCACGCAGGAAAACGACCACAGAGAGAAGGGGTGTGTGAAAAACCTGCGAAAACCTTGAAAGATACACATGGATTTTAACAATTATTTTTCACATGGTTTTTACATGTTATTATGTTACTGAAATTGAAATGAGGAAATTAAAAAGATTGACTGCACATGTAAAGTCATGAGAAACATAACATTAATTAAAAATAACGATATGTGGAGGTGCATTGAAGGTAAATGTGCAATGTGAGCTCAAGTCCCAAGGTAATCCAATGTTTTATCGGAACTGGAGTTTGGTTGAAAAATTTAATTGAGTTTAAAATGCGCAAGGACTTTTTCATGAATACAAAACGAAGATAACTGAACCGTTGAGCGCACAAAGTTAGTAAAACTGCTGTTAGAGTGAGAAGCGTTTTCAATGCTAAATATTGTGCCGTTTGGTGTGTTAAAAACAGCTTGGGCTATCATCTTTTCTCTCCACTTGGGTGTTTAAAAATCCAAGAATATGCATCTTCAATCGATTGAGACATGCGGTGATGATGTTACAGATGTGAGAAATGTGCGCTCGCGTGTTCGACAGCTCGACGAAGGGCCAACGCCAAGAACCCACGTAGTCTCGGCCACGGTGCGGCCGATTTTTCCACTGGGAAAAAAGAAACCTGACAGAAACGTCCACGGCGATCATGGATCTATTGCGTCGACGTTGAGAAAATGTATACACACACAGGGAGAGTTTAGCTTCAGAAATAACAGAAGTTTCAGGTCATTTCTGTTAGTAGTTTGTTGGAAAAAAATAGAAGGCGTCATAACTTGAACCCTCCTTGCATGCATAACTTGGATTAGTACCACAAGCAAGGGAATCGTTAATCGACAAGCCTCAGTCACAAAGATGCCAAGTTCATTCGTACCCTGATGAACAACGTACGAGGATTTCTTAAATCACGAGGAAATGGGAGTGGATGAACGTTTCGTCACGAGTCGAAGTAGTAATGCGCAAAAAAGCAGATAATACATTTGTGCGGAAGCAATCGCATTGAAAAGGTATTATTACGTAATTTGCAGTGACTTCCATCCGAACTCCAAATCTGCCAAAGTGACATTTAAGGGTTTTCCCTTTGCCGAATATCGTTAAAGTAACAGGATAAACCCCACGCCACATTTTCCCCAGCATAAAACTTTGTCCCTTGCTCCCTCTAATCCTGCCTCCCGCTTAATCCTTATACTACGATTGTTCTCAGATAATGGGGTCATCTTCTCCAATAACTCCAACTTCACCCTTAGCGATCGCAATAAAAGTGAGTTTAAACCCTGGCTATGTGAATATTGATCAGAGAACCATGTTTTCACCTACTGTGCCGTTTGCGAACAGTTCACAGTTACCCAACGTTAGAAAATTTAAGACGAGCGATTAAACTTCCACTGCCACACGCCCTCATGTAGGTAGAAGAGGATCAAGAAGGGGTAAATCTCGAAGGGGATGAATTAGGTTTGAGTCTTGCGATATTGTAAAAAGAATGTAACGTGAGGTTTGGATAATCTCATGGCATGAATTGTGGTGAATTTTAATATCCCAAAGAAATAAAATAAAATGATGTGTGTAATATATTGTGTCTAACTATTTTACGTCAATCACTCCGCGTTAGTGAAACAATTTCTGTTAAATATTAACTACTTGCGATAAACTACGTCATTTCCACAAAGAACATATACTGTCACGTCCAATTTAGTTAGCAAAAATATCACTTTAAACATAGATCTGATAGAGAAGTTGAATATTTCATTACCAGCATTAATCTATTTATTTCCTGACAAGATAATGGAATATAATGTATCTATAAATGTAGGAACGCCAAATTTGAGACAGGTCCTACCTGTCTCAAATTTTCATGAATAATTTGCTTGATGATTTTGCGTATTCGTTTATTTCTATGGTGCACACATATTTCAAAAGGGTTTACTTTGCAAAACTTGGACCAAGAGGGCAAACTATTGCACCGTTTCATATTTTATCTGAAAGAGCAACACGTGCACTCGATTGGAGGCAAATATATAGAAGGATAATAAAACACTCCGTAGGTCAGTTAAATGCACGTTTATATGAATAACAATAAAATTATTGCTATGATTTGCAAAAATAGCTTTTTGCGTTGCATGTGGAAAATTACCAATAAGGACAAATTTTATTGTTTGTTTACGGGTGGTGGCCTAACACCCTCCTCCACACACCCTTACGGGGTATTGTGTAGATGTAGATTTAGTGCAATCTAGCGAAATATTTCCATGTTCTTTGGAAAGAGTTAAATTAGTTTATCGGAATTTTTTTCACTACGAGCATTCGTTTCTCTGTTAATATAATTAAATAGTAAACAGAAGTTATGTTTCTGATTTTTACAGTAATGTTACTTATAGTAATATTTTGAGCTTTTTTAGGTTTTATAAAGCCTAACTGGGGTATTAGAATCGCTTACTTTTGCCAAGCAAAAAAAATTATAGAACCTAAAAATTTGCGATCTAATTGTAACCCTGTAATCTAACGTTATGAAATCATCAAATTCAACGGAAACGCAAACGCCGTTTTGACGGAGGGCAATCGACTGCTAAGGGAACTTGGTCAATTAGAGATTGGAGGGAAAATTGATAATAAATAAGCGGGACTTTGAGGAAATAGGAAGGGACTGAGAGAAACCCAGCACCCGATGTGATAGTTCCGCTCTCTTAGAGAGACACCGCGAGGCCAAGAGGTTTTAATATTCCTACTCACGGGCGTAGACCTGCTTTTAAAAAATCCAGTAGGCAGCACACATATGCAGATTGAAACTTCCTCTACTGGGTTCGAGCCCGGGCCCTTGATGGGGAACGACGAAAAGGAAGCCACCTCACTAATCGAATCTCTTGGAAAAAAAGCTGAATTACACGTTCGGGGAAAAGAATTTCCAACTACCGCGCGCAGATTTCCCAATATCGAAATCGGATAAGCAATCAGGCGACGTGCGATCTTATTGTTAAACATCCGTACGAAAGGAAATAGATTGATGGCAATAATTACCGTGCGAATGGGTATCGAAGGAAAACATTAATCAAGAGGATCGAAAGGAAAAAAATGTTCGTTAAAAAATGAAACAACGCACGTTTAAGTCGCATGAAAAGCAGTTGTTAAGTCATTCATTAGTTACGTTGAATTCAGACAATAAAGCCCAAATAAATGAGTTATGTACAGGATAATTCTATTATAAGGAGACCTATAGGCCACTGATAAACATTTGAACCTGGCATGTCGAATTAGGGAGTGAAGTCAATAGTCTCGCGTGCAAGTCGTGATAATTTGTGTCAATTTTCACTGGTCGTCGATGGTATTAAGATTTCAAGCTGCGCTGCGCAGACTGTCGACGGTCAGTTTCCTGTTGATTACCTCAAGAGCGCGAAGTAATATATAGCACGATCTCATCCATGCACTTGCAAGGGTTGCTCGAGAGGGAATGGGAAATTGGCTGTTTAAGCAGCGGTGATGAAATGATTATTTGGAATACGCCAGTGTCGGTGGCCAAGGAGCAACGTCCTCTCCTGCGGATTCATCGCCAGCGAGTACAATTCCCACCAAGGTTTGTGTCCTCGGGCTAAGGAGACGGAGAATGTGATCGTCTTTGCTGCCTAAGGAGTGGGAGTTTGTCGTTGTCTCTGTAGTTAGTTCCAATTTGAAAATGCAATGTTCTGACCACGTAGGTTGTTCTTGGAATTACTTTTAAATAGAAAGATAAAATGGCTATATATTAGGTGTCCTGGCGGATTTCATCTCCACTCTCATTCCTGTGACCAAGTCCTATTAATTTAAACTTTCTTGATTATGCTACACTACGGCCTAGATATTGTTACAGCGTAACATCTTCAGTGAACCTAGGTCTCAATAAAAATACTCCACGTGGAAAAGCAAAGAATCTTCTTCCATCATGCTACGCTGGAATTTTTGTTATTTATTTTAACTTTCTTTCTATAATGCCCAAAGTCCAACTCGTGGCATATCGAAAGCACACACAATCTAATTATTTAGATTTAAACACGAATCCGCACGAGTTTCATTCATTAATTATGAGATCAATCCTTTTCTATAGTAATCCGATACCCCACATGATTCGCCTATGAAGACAATGGTCCCACAGCTCTCTTAGTCATTGTTTATTTTATGGTCTTTCGCATTCTTCCCCGTCTTGCTAGATGCTAGTTTTCTTAATGTTAAATTTTATATTACCTTAGGGTTCAGACGAGTAGCGTTATTATTTTCTTAGAAGTGTTCTTCCTATTATTCAAAGTACATGATCAAAAATATCATATCATTCACGTCACTTAATTTTAAATAATTTTTCGAGTCTGTTGCGTCATAGTTAACATTAAATGCTCCTTCTCTTACTTTAAATTTTTCTTAGGGAATTGCTATTTCTGGAGTTGCACCTTCGTATTTTTTATGTACTGAAATCTTTTAATACTATGATAAGTGAAATAATTTTTACAAGTGTTAATATTTACATGAGAAGAATTGCAATATTTTTTGTAAAATATATAGTGTCCATCATTCCTCTACTGCACCACATTTCAGCTTCTTGCCTTTATTTCTCTGGTTCTATCCTTGAATTCTTAAAGGTCTTTATGACTTCACTCTGCACAAAAAATTCAACTTGAAATGTAGCTCCACGCTCTTATGAGCTTCTTTGACGATGGACTGTAAAGTGTATCGCTTCAGCTTGCGTCCGATAAGTTTTCCTCCTCTCCGTCTCTCACCCATGGACTACTTTCTTCGTCCACACCTCGGACTGTGCATCATTTCTCTACTGGACCACATTTGAAATTCATCATGCGTTTACTTCTCTGCTTCCATCTTTGATGTCCCATAGTTTGATGATAATTACTCCCGAGTTTTAAAAAAGAATGCATGCGAGGGTTCAGAGCCCGCCCAGGCATATTTTCCCTTGAATGAAAAGCAAAGGGAGGGCGATGCCTTCCCCCGTCCCATTGGAAGTTGGAATGCGGAGGGCAAGGCGGTGGAGGGAGAGGGAGGAATATGGCGAGAAGGCGAGTAGGATGGGAGTGAAGGGCGGCAGGAAGGAGCGAAATGCTTGGCACATCTGCTGAAGCACCCGCCACTCACGCCCCCTTCGGTTGGTAAATGGAAGTTCGCATCGAATAGAAAGCTTAAAATGGGGAAATATCCTCTCTCAAAAAAGAAATTCTCATTCCTTCCTCGGGGAAAATATATTTTCCGTTCAATAAAATATTTTATTCCTTTTATTGTAATGCGAGACAACGTTGGTTGTGTTTCTTTTTTTCGTTTTTCGGGGTGAATGGCGTACAATAAAAATTCAAAAGGGAATCCCCGCCCAACCTCAACGTTTCCAACGATTGAAATAACATTTTATTATTCAAACGGAGGTGTACTTCGCGAAATATCAGTTTACTCTCCACGATAGCACGAACGTCGTGTGATACGGGAGCAGGAAGAGTGGATGGTACGAAGCTATTTAGTAAAAGGCTATCGTATTTACGTTCCCGTATTGCCAACGTCATTCATGGCCATGGGAAAGGGAAGGTAAGTTACGCATCGAAGTGCACCCAATGAATTACAAGGCTACAAGTAAATGATTTAAAGGAATCGGAACACTAATGGAATTCATTAGATGCTGACCATGGCTTTAGAGTTCTGAAAAACATCCTAAAGCCACTGTGAACTCGCTTTAAAGATACGCGACCACTCGAATTACAATTCTCGCCACCCTGACCATTATTTTCATCTATATAATATCCCACTAGCCGTCGCAAGGGCGTGTGGTAAGGGGTGGTAGGTCACATGGCATTCTACATATACTATTCCCTGATTTCCTCATGCACCTGATGTATATACATAACCATAAAAACAGTAATCAACTTGCGAAGGTCGGTTTGGTAGGTGATGGTCGAGTTCACCCAGTAATAAGCCGTATTGACGGCGTGTGAATATTCACACATCAGGGTAGGGGGGGCCAGTTCCTTTCCCTGTTCCGGTTATGGTTTCCCAGGAAGATCTGGTACCCTAAAAATCACACAGCTTGGGTGAAGCTGAGGGTGTCCAGAGAGGTTTGCCAGGAAATCGTACCCGGGCCCTCCGGTCAGTAGTCCAACTCTCTCCCCCTGGACTACCGCGACCCACACACACACACACACACACACACACACACACACACACACACACACACACACACACACACACACACACACACACACACACACACACACACACACACACACACACACATATATATATATATATATATGTACGATCGTAAATGTGTAAATATATATTTTTATATATACATATGTAAATGTGTAAAACAATATATACACATATATTTATACACACACATGTGTGTGCACATATCATGTTTAATTCATGGGCTCCTATGAAATAAAATAATGATAAACTCGCTGTACATTGCATCTACACCTTGAGTTTCATGTCCATATACTGATAGAAAAACGTATGTGGAGCTAACTGACTGTGTCCTAAGGTAACGCCCGTTCTCATTCTGTCGACGTTTAAAGTCTATCGTTACTGAGCTCGGAGTAACAAAGTTTATTGACTTATTCAAACGAGCTAGCAAGGAGAATATTAATTTCCCTTCTAAATGTGAAGTTACAACCCAACGGCAAAAAGCGTGCATTTCTTTTGACTGGTGGTACTTCTGGTGTTCTACTTACGATTGAGCTGCACTATTAAATCCTTCACACATTACCAGAATGAGGAATGCTGTTTGTTTCCTTGTGCTACCATTGCGTTTCCAGATAAGCCTTGGTGACTAGAAAATTGCACTGATTCGATTATAAGTGGGGGTGTCTAAAGTGATTACTCGGGAATTGACCCCGGGACTCTAGGGTTATTAGGTGAACGATATATGACACTAGGGTTCATGGACTCTTAATTTTACTTATAATTATCATTATATTGATGATATAATCTTATGTCATTTTTAATGTAGTGATTTACGAGAGCCAGATTGATCGGAAAATAGTATGCCGCAGAATTGAGCACTCTTCCCCAAAACCCGTGTGAATTTCAGACAACGTCTCACAAATTACTGGACCCCAAATCACCCTTTCCCATCAAATGAGATTTGGGATTGACGAAATTGGCTATTGCCGACCACTGCCGAAAACAAAGTAAATTGAATTCTACATTCAGCGAAGTAATACTTTCCTGGTACTACTATTGACGAACTGGAATCTGAAGCCAAATCGCCTATTCTAACGACAGATTTATCACGGGTGAGTCTTGTATTATTTCCCCCAATATGCGATGTGTTGATGAAGTGTTCACTCGCATCACCGTTGAATGAGCAATATTTCAATGTTAGTTTTGGAATGAACTCCACTTACATCACTCAGGCATATATTCAATTTGAGAGATAGCCGAGGCCGTCAATTTGAGGAATGCCATGGTAATGCACAAGGGCAAATCAATAACTTTGTATTTCCCCAGAAGAGAATTTTCACTTTCTACTAGTCTCGCTACATTGTAGCATCAGTCCAGATGGTTATTAATTCATCCTTGTGCACATCAAAGTTATTTGTTTATCTTTGTGCACTTATTTAATACCAAAAACTGCAAAACTATCCCCATATTACCACGAGCGAAACTAATTTCCGATTAAATAGCGCGGAAACTTACTTCACCTCCCTCCATGAACGGTATTTTTAAATGAAAAATATACATAGGGATGCTTCCCGCGTCCTTTAAACGTCCAATGTACTCTGATGTGTACTTGAAGGACTGAGAGCGACCCCGGGGCAACGCTAAGACAGGTCATGAAGATATGGAACTTACTACACCTCATCTTAATCTGCATTCATGACACGGTACATATCTCCTTAGGATGCTTTCGTATTTCATCAAAACCCTAAACTTGGGTGCAGTGTGGTCGAGACTGCATAATTTTTCACCTAATTCCATTTATTCCGCTAGCTTTCCCGGGGGAGAGCTGTGGGTATCAGACTGTCGCTCTATCGGGTACTTGAGGAACAACAAGAGGCACTTGAATACGTATTATTCGTGTAGTGGCCCTGATTTTATAGCCAGGCTCCATACCTCCCCTACCTCCAATCCGTCCCGTCGAAACGAAAGATTCATCCATCCAGACTTCAGACAGAGTCCCATATAGCCCTGCATTCCCCAAGGTCCCTTTCATCCCTCCCCTTCGACCCACTGCCAAAACTTTTTGATAAAGTCTGGATTTAACCAATGCTCAAAATCCTGCCAATTCAACGTTAATAATGTGTCTAATTTTCCAGCTCTTCGCACTTTTTTCTTTTCCTGTGTTTCCCCTGACCATGAGCACTGCTCCAAAAATTTGGACCACTGCTCCTCCCACTTTTCTAGAACTACTTCATCGCTCTTAATAGGTTATGTCAGGTCTTCTCTGGGCATTTCCTGCCATAGTAATCGCTGTCCCATTAGTTATATAAAGTTTTTCTTAAAAGTTGTCAAAGTTAATAACAGGTCATCTACTCTTCTTTCCCCTTTCTCTCTTCGAGCGTCTTTGCGTACGACGCGGTTGAATGTCCTCTTTCATTGGGTCACCCCTCCACGCCTCTCAATCACAAAACGCTCAATAACACAGGCCTACAAAAATTTTTTTTTTTTGGTGCCGGGAATCTTTGTGCTGATTTTAACTATATTTGTACAGCTGAATCCAAATATGAAATCCGTTTTTATTTAACAGCTCTACTTTTTTAGATATGGCACATCTTACGATTAGTTGTTTTAATATTTGATATATTCCGGAAAATAATTTTCAAAATTAAATAAATCTATAAGTACTCTAATTTATAACCACTCTGCGGTGTTCCTTTTATTTTCAATAAACTGTCAATAAGTTTAATGTATATTTCTATATTGTAGGCCAATGAGATTAAAAAACAAAAATACGGTACCGGTACAAAAATACGGTACGGTACCGGTACAAAAATAAGTTTTTATCGCACAAGGAAAAAGGATATGCTACCCTTCTTTACTCAAGAACACAATCTTACATTTTGTTTAGACGTTAAGGGTCTTTTGGAAAAAATGGGACTACTATCACAATATGATGCTTGTGATTGGCGTTTGTTTATTGATAGCTCCAAGCGTAGTTTAAAATGTGTACTTCTTCACAATGGTAACAGGTTTGGCGCAATACCAATCGCTCATTCAACTAAAATGAAAGAAGAATACGATACAATAGCATTGGTCTTACAGAAGATAAAACACCAGGAACATCGCTGGGTGATTTGTGTAGATTTAAAAATGGTGAACTTTCTTCTTGGGCAGCAAAGTGGCTACACAAAATATCCTTGATTCTTGTGCCTCTGGGATAGCAGGGACAGACAAAACCACTGGATTAAGAAGGAGTGGCCTAAGAGAGAAAACTTGGTTGTTGGGAAAGAAAACATCATTGCTGAATCTTTAGTTGAAAGAGAGAAAATCATCTTACCGCCTCTACATATTAAACTAGGCCTAATGAAGCAATTTGTAAAGGCTCTTGACAAGGATGGACCATGCTTCGGCTACTTAAGACTAAAGATGCCCCATATAAGTATTAAAAAACTTAAAGCTGGTATTTTTGAGGGGCCACAAATCAGACAACTTACAAAGGATCCTGCTTTTGTCGAGTCAATGAATGAGGTTGAAAAAATTAGTTGGATGTCATTTGTTGAGGTCATAAAAAATTTTCAAGGAAATCACAAAAGTGAAAATTATATTGAGCTGGTAAACATTATGCTCAGTAACTTCAAATCACTTGGATGTAATATGAGCACAAAAGTTCACTACCTACACAGCCACTTAGACAATTTTCTTGGAAATTTAGGAGACACAAGTGAAGAACAAGGTGAAAGATTTCACCAGGATATAAAAACAATGGAAGCTCGCTACCAAGGAAGATGGGATAACCTTATGATGGCAGATTACTGATGGTGCTTAAAACGAGACTGTTTGAACAAAGTGCACTGAAGAAAATCGCGCAAAAGAAGCTTCCGATGTGTTGAGTGATGTTTTTATGTATTTTTTTCTTTTCAATTTGTTTTATTACAGTAAAAAATTTTAGTATTTGTGTTCAATTGTATTGTAAAATTCTGTTGTGTTAGTGGGTGATTTAATAGCCCTAGAAATAAATCAAGTCTTTATACTATATTTAGTGGGTTTTATTATTAATATAATATTCCCATATCATCATGTAGAAGATTTTTTTACGTAAGTAACAACATATCTATATCTTGAAAACTATAGCTGATAGGAAAAAACTAGTGTCATAATTTGATTCAGCACCCCAATTGTTATTTAAATCATCATTAAAAGCTCCGGCACCAAAACCACTATTGGCCTGTGTAATCTTTGGACTTCCATCAGCCTGGAATGACTCCATGACCCATTCAATCCGTTCCAGACACCACGTTCCGTCCTGCCCTACTCTTCCTCCCTTCTAATTTTCTTCGGTTCTCCTCCTCCTTCGCCAATCATTTCCCTTTCTCATGAATGCAAACTACATGTCTATGATATGGTGCCCTTTTATCTTTGCCTATTTGTATCATAAGCTTGGTTTTATACGCCAAGAATTTATTATTTTCACATTTTTTATCTTTATTATTAGTCCAAGTTAATTGGCTGATGCTGTTTTTGGAGGAAATAAATAAATGAATTAAAATTTGCAAATGCATTAACTACGTAAACTATATACGAATTTTCTTTACAATATAACTACTTTCTTGAGTGATTGTCACTTTCAGTATGATTTTCTTTTTTCAGTCAAGCTTTGTCCTTATTTACCAATATCAACCAGGCTAATGATAGAGTAATAATAATAATAATAGAGAAAAGACAATCCACAGAACTTTCTGAATATATTTTTTCTATTATGCGACAAAGTATATTCCTCACCCGTCCCCACTTTAAATACCGTCTGGGGTTAATAAGTAGGTACCAATTAGTTGAGTCATAAGTGACAGTTTCTTCCAACACCTTTATTTCAGAGCTTCATCTACATAAGTACCCTGCGAGCCACCAAAAAGGTGTGTGAGCTTCGTGACTACAGAGGACTTGACTACATATGCATGTTCAAATGTGGGTAGTTTCATACGGCTTACCTTAATATAAATGTCGGTGGAAAGATCCTTATCTCAGATTCTCCTAATTGTAGTCTTAAATCCCTCTCACGAGGGCATTTAAACGTAATGACACAATGAAGACTGGTTTTCTAACACCCATCCCCCCCTGCCAAACACCTTTTTGGCGATTGGCAGGGTCTGGCGAAAATATGAAATAATGATTCCCTTGCTTATAGGATAAGGTTTTTATGGGCGGCGGTCGAACGTTTTCATTAGAGATGCCTACAGTGGTTTAATGAAAACGGTGGTTAACCGGGGCAAAAAAAAATTTGAATACTTGTTCCTGTGTTACTTCTCCATTACTATCTTAAGTTAAGACATTTTTAAGCCAGCATTTGATCATTAGAGCATCCTAGACATTTAAAAGGTTGGATTTTGGAGCGGAAATCAGTGGGTGATTCTTCATAAATTTAATTAGCTGTGTTTGCCAGTCTGGTAAACGGTTAACATCATTAGTTAGCGCATTGAAGAATCAACGTAAAAGGAATGGGATGATGTTAAATCATTGAAAAAAAAACAAAAATTATGATGATTCTCACGAACTTCGAAGACTTACAATGAAAGTTGGGAGACCTTAACCATATTAGCTAGATCATTTTAACCATTTAAGAAGCGTTTCGGATTAGGATTGGCAGATTTGCAGGTGCATTAAATAAATTGATAAAAATGATTAAGGTAAAGAAGCGTTTACAAATGGGTGGGATATAATGACAGGTACTTTGCATGTGTGTGTTGGTTTTGAATGCGGTGTTTCTTTTTTTCCTTTTTCTTTTTTCCTTTTTTTGGGTGGTGGCCTAACACCCCCCGCCACACGCCCTTGCGGCGGCTTGCGGGGTATTATGTAGATGTAGATGTAGATGTAAAGACGATAATAGAAAAAAACTAATGTGGAGCGTTGTTATGTACAAAGCGGAAGCATGGCCGTTGAAGCAAAATGACAGACGACAAGTGGTGGCTTTTGAGAAGTGGGCTCGGAGAAGAGTGGAGAAAATGAAATGGACGGAAAGAAGAATAAAGGATGAATACCGTAATAGAGAGGGGAATAATTGTGGAGAGCATCGTAAAGAAAGAAAAGGAATACGCATGCATCTCGGATTGAATTAGAGGACATAAGAGTGCATGAAGAGTTAAAGAATAAGTTACATATACTCTTACTGCAACAAGCACAATGAGGTTTAAGGATATCATTTGTCATATTAGTTTGGGTCTAGGAATGCAGAAATGTGTAGGATCCATGAAAAATCACCGTAATCCGGCAGACTACTACTAATAATAATAGAACTTATCTATTAATATTTTAAATCAAATTCTCAGCTTATTACGCGTAAGACGGAGAAGCATCAACCGCCGACAAATCGATGGCTAACTGGAGAAATAACATTTGGCTTGGTCATATCCTATCTCTCTCTCTATCTCCCAACCGCGAAAATATGTATAGAGTTCTCGCGGTTTACAAACAAGGGGCACGTTAGCATTGCGGCCTACACAGAAGTGGCAACTAAAGGACACCAGTGCACCGTGAAGAAAATTATTGGAGGAAATCAAACGCAATTAAAGTAGACATACGGAGACGGAGTGTCATAAAATAAAATATTATCCGTCGATTGACCCAATGGATAGATAACCTAGATAGTCTTTCGACGCTTTCCTGGGCACGAATCTCTGTTTGCCCTGTATAATCTAACCGTTTTTCTTCGCCGCCTAACGGAAACCCAACCTAAAGATAGAGCAGGCAATAAAATACAATCCCAATTATTTCTCATTTCCGGAAATGCGCTTCGGCTTAGCGTTCGTCTCGCGGTCGAGTCGTAATTCTGTGCCGTAACTAGACGAATGCAGCGAACTTGCTCCCTTTGCCTCGCCCTCGATATCCATCCCAATAAAATTTTATTGGCCTAGACCCGAAGAATACGAGGCCATTACTCGCCCGAAAAAAACGCTGAAAGCGCAAAACCTCGGTCGCCTAGGCTGAGTCGCAGTTGCCCCGGCGGATCTATCCTTTTCGAATATAAACGAACGACGCTCGGGCGCTAAGATTTCAAAATCCCGTGTCAATTTCTCGTGCCCTCAATGTCTCCTCTTCTCGGCAATGCCGTGGAGTGGTTATATCCAGCCACTCCCGTGAGAGTGGTTTCCACGGGCACCGTCAGAGGGATCCTCATTATCAATCAATCAGGCCGTAGGGAGGCAACAGAGCGAAACCCTTTTGAGTAGACGGTAAAAGCCTTTGCTTGGAAAATTCGATACTCTTTGAGGGACAGGCACGGGACTCATAAGCGTCTGTTGACACTTCAAACAAGGGGTTGGTAATTTGCTAAACAGAGCATAGCTGGAAATTCGTGAATATGTAACTGAATTAATTAATAAAGAACGGATAGTGGGAATTTTCCACTATATAAGCTTTATTGTACAAACGGGATATTACCCCGCAAGCCACCGCAAGGGCGTGTGGCGGGGGGTGTTAGGTCACCGCCCGTAAAAGAGAACAAAACCACATGCAACATTCAACACATCCATGCAAACCTAAACCCTCAGTGGCATAGTATAACTACATTCATGCAAAAACCCTTTCCACTTACACGCATCAAAATACATATGCTATCAACTAAGAAACATATTCACCTTAGAATGCAGTGAAAATTTACACAATAACTTGCTAGCTATAATTTAAAAAGTAAGAAGTCGAAATCCTACTACCACATGGACATGCAGTCTCTTTCAATTCCTTTCCTCTTTCATTTCTCCCAATACACATATGTAGTTTTCCTTTTCTACACATCTCATTCATGCTATCCTTCCCCAAACACACATTTCCATTGCATCCAATCGAGATTTCTCCATCTGTTCCAATGTCCAAATTCAACACCCTTACAGCAAGGTACTCAAAATAAACGTTTTGTAAAGGATTTTATTATTTTCAATTTCATGTTTTTGTTTCCTAAAGGAAAGTCCCTTTTGTCAGTTTCCAATGAGGAAAGAGACAAAATTTCGGTGAGGAAACAGACACATTCCTTCACGACACCTCCAAAAAACATTACACCCTGGGTTTCAATTAATTATTAAACCTGACCTATGCTGATAAATCAATGTGATCCGGGACGTGAGGTATGTTTTATAATATGGAGGACCGTGAACGTTGTCGCTGGTTAAGCCTCATTTAGAATATGCTGCAAGTTTTCTGGGATCCGCACGAAGTTTGATTAATTGCCGAATTGGATCGCGTGCAGCGTAGGGCGCGTGCAGCGTAGAGAAGCTAGATTCGTAAAATGTTGTTGTGATAAACTTAGTAGTGTATCCGAAAATATTAGAGCAGCTAGGCTGGGAATCACTCACGGAACGAAGGTTAAATTACAGATTAAATCTTTTTTGTAAATTGGAAGGACGTCCCTTTCGCAATGATGTTGAAAATGTAGCCCATATTGTACTAAGGTAGGCGATATCATGTCAGTAAAATTAGAGAGATTAAGTGTAGAACAGATTTAAGATGACATTTTTCCACGAACGATAAGGGATCAGAATAGGTCCCGCGGATCCGACAGGCCAATGCGGATGAATAATTAGTCTGGTGTGCATTCACCCCCTGCCACACACACTAGCGGTGGCTTTCTGGGTACTAAAATAAATAAATTAAAAATTATTCGAATGAAATTCATCGCGCACAAGTTTACCACAGAGTAAATTTCATTTATCAAAAACATCAGTAAAGATATTCAAAGCGATTAACGCACGAACTGACGTAATATTATCTTTTACTCAGCATATCTTCAGGAAAAATGAAACGAAAAATCTCCATTCAACGATCGCCGCAATAATAGGCTTAGTCACACGAGGGCAAATCACCGTCACCCTTACATGCGAGGAAAATCAACCATCACTACTTAACTTGTCAAAAAATCCACCCAAATCTGAATAGATAGCATGCGTCTGGGACATCCGACGGTTACATAAAAAAGGTCGCGAATATCTAATGCATTGAGACCCATACGAGTGTCCCTAAGTTGTACATTTCGTCTAACGCACTACTTATGGCGGGCGCAAAGGGCATAAGGCATAAAGACGCAAATCTAAGATTGAATGGCAAATCCAAGAGCATTGAATGAAGCTACTGAAATCTTAAGAGCAACATTATCAGCACCATACCGAATGTCAACGGGTGACTAATAGAGAAACAAAAGAAAATCCTTGTGTTCGAAATATGACACTTAAATTTTCAAAGAAATGCGACAGAAAAGAACTTAATCCATACTATTCGCCAGGAAATCGCCATATCTTTCATCCTCCAATATTTTTCTAATTAACGGTCATATTTTGATTTGATTAGCATGAAAGCTATTTACACTGTAATTATTTTGGTCATAAAAATTTAGATGTCGAGCATTGTATGAGAAATTAGTCATGTGTCGTATGAACCCTTTTTCATGACCCAACTCTCATTTTGACCTAACATTTCTTTGCATTCGCTAGTGCTTTTTTTTCGCCGACACTAGTGTTACTTAAAATATAATAATCGATTATGGCGCAAGGATCGATAGTATCTCGAAACTCCTCTGCTCATATCCGATTGGTAGTCTGGTGCAATAATCAAATATGAAATAAACATCGTTCTTATTCCCGCTTCCAACGCTGGAAATCGAATGCAAATCATTTATCGACTACAAATTGCACGTATTGAAGTATTTTGAAATCGGTACGGAAATAAGCATCGTGCAAATCGGCATTAAGACGTTCAACCAAATTCAACTTATTTTGAATACGACCTAGGCTTTGTGCATATTAACCGTTATTGCAACACCTTTGAGACCAATGCAAAGACAAAAATAATTTTAATATTTGTTTTAAGGCAAAATGAAAGATAACGGTATTGCAGTTCAAGAATGTGTACGAACGGAACAGCATAATTTCATTAGCAAACAGGCGTAGGTGTGTTGCGAAAAACGATATGTCGAAGAGAATGACCTATATTCTAAGTAGCTGAAGGGCTCTACAATGAAAACTAAGCGCCTTCGCCAAATAAAGAGATAATGGCAATATATTATTTGCTCTGACGAGGGCTCAGGTGTTCCCTCTGCTTGGTAACCTTCTTCAAAATTAAAGGTGTTAAAGAAGAAGTGGGTTAATTTCAACATGTTTTATTCCATAACCGTCAGTTTTTTGGTTTAATGGTGATAAATATCAGAATTTACACGGCTGTCTCAGAACACACCTTCCCGTGTTTTAATGGATGCAGCATCATTATCTAGGTTAACTGGGGCACTTTTCCCATGAATGTATATGGGAGTATTTCTAGCTCTCCGGGAATTTTCACATAAGAAGTTAATCATTTTCGAAAGTCGGAAAAAGGTTTACCCTCTCTGCATGCAAACCTCCATTTTCTTTCGAATATGATCTCACAGATGATTCCTTTTTGACCAAAAATAAATTCAAACTTCCAAAGGAAGAATTAAATGGGAACTTAAATCGAGACAAGCAATCAATTTCAACCGATTCAACCACAAAATCAGCTTCATGACTTTTGTTGAACTGATTTTTAAAACGTTATTTCTCAAAAGAAAGGAAATAACAGATGACAAAGAAGTTACTTACAGAGAAATAAGTATACCGCCAGATAAGTGTGCTGCTCTCTAACAACTTGGACCAGATATTGGTGTGATATAAGTAATTACGGTTGGCATTTAGTATCAGAAAATCAACAGCTGTGAATTTTGCTATAAAATAAATGATAAACAACTCATTTTTAATAAATTAATAGGATTAATTTAAGCGTCTTAGAGCAAGTGAAATACTTAGTGCTTCACAGACATCAAAATTTTTATGGGATACATATAAAAAAATGCATGAATCAGCCTTAAAGAAGTTTCAATAGACGGGTTCGAGAAAATTTTAATGAAAAGTTAAAGGAGTGTTACTACGCCTTAAGACTACAATTGGAATCTGCGGAAAGTATTTATAAAAGAGAATCAATTGGAGGATACGTTAATTAAGGAATTGGAGGTGTTCAGGAGAAAATAAGATAGCTTTGTCGAAAATTGCTACGAGATAAAGCGTGATGGGTTTAGGAAAGTTAGGCATCAAAACTACTACGATGCATTCCGCTATTTATGTGACGCATCTCATTTTTAAATTGTATGTCAGCAATACTTCTATGACGGATTTTAAAAATGAGTTTGCGCTACCGGAGGCTACTGAAAATAGTAGACATCTTCCCTTCGTCTCAAATGGCGGTATCGTTCATTCATTTCTATTTGTGCGTGTATTCAGAACCTATGAGAATAACTTTAAGGGGGGAATTGTAAAAGGTTTACAGAAAACACGACATTTAGTTAAAACATTGCTATGGCATGAGAGTAAACTTGATGAAGCCATGTTGGAGGAATTATTATTTCACGAAGAGAGCAGGGAAGACAGGGTATTAGAAAGGCCCTGGCCACCCTAAGTTATCTTGCGACAACGAGAGACTTGTGTTACCAAATTACACAGACTGATTCAAACGCCGTGACCACATTAGAGAGAGCGAGACGCCGTTACAGACAGATTCAAGCACTCGTTAATCCCTAAAAATAGGTATACCCTATCAAAATAAAATAGGATTTCAGCGCCCAAATATTTTAACAAAAATTCTGCAATTTAATAATTTACTGAAACTCATCAAGTAATGATAAAAATTGATCCGAGAGATTACTTGATTTGATATAATTTTATATATATAATATATATATATATATATCATATATATATATATATATATATATAAGAGTGTGAACTTCTTGTAATCAGCCTAGATGCTGCTACAATGTACGGATAACTAGCAAAGGAAAACATCTTTAGGGTGTTTGCAAACCACCTTATTTCTGCACATAAAAATATCAGCCATTAAATTTAGAATATACTCGTACATGTATATACACGCACATTAGATAATAATGGTTTTAAGATATGTAGTATGAAAATACTATTTTCTTATTGACTCATAATGAAACTAAGCGAACAATACTACACTTGGATAAATACGTGTAGGTATCTTCATTCGCTTTAACAGATTCACAAACAATGAAGCTAAGCCAATTCCAGGAAAGTAAACAGTAATACAGTGAAAAACGTAGTAAAACGTGAAAAACGTAGTAAAACGTGAAAAACGTAGTAAAACAATGAAACTCGTTTTTCATTCAATTACAATCAAAAGCACTTTTCCCAAAGAATGCATGTTTCAATTCCACTGATTGGATTTTCCATTCCTCGTTCATGAGGATTGTTTTACAGCTTGAGATTAGTATTGAAATGAAAGGTATCCATACGTAAATACATCCTTACATCTTATTATGCATACTAAGTAGTCAGAATTGGAAAATCGTTCGTTTTAGAACGATTACTATCATCCGTTTCACGAAGCGAATATGTTTCTTGTTTCCCTTATACCATTTTTATTGCACCGAGGATTGCACTATTAGAGCATAACAGATAGCTTTAAGATATCAATTTTCCCACTAACGATAGGGGATCAGAATAAAATCATTTTTCCCGCGCTAGGTGGGAAGGCTGTTTTGGGTCAAGTGCAGTCTGGTGTGTAATCAACCCTGCCACACACCCTACTGGTGGCTTTCTGGCTACTAAATAAAAAATTAAACATGCATGGTTTATGTCCTTATTTTCTATTTCCGGTAAATAGTCGCCAAAAGCAAGTTCTTTTGTATCGCCTAGTTTCAGGCTTAACTTTGTGGATACTTCCCAAATTGGAGAGAACTGATTCTTCACCTGAAGATAACAAGATGGGCCGAAGTGTTGAAACCCGGGTCGTGAGAATAAAAATACTAGAGTGGAAATCACAATAGTTAATTATTATTTTAGTGGTTACTTTCAATGCTTGCACGCATACCCTTAAGGACCTTCCGTAATCAGCCTACCAGGGAGGAGCCATCGGGTCGTGGAATAGCCGCTCTCCTCGACGCTCAAGGGACGCACTTCGAAGAATAATATTGAGGCATTGTAGCAACATATGAAATAATTCTATTTTTATAAAACTTTTCCCAATACTTTTTATACAAACCATGTATAAATTGAAAGGAAACACCTAATGATTAATCAAGCACGCCAATGAGACATCATGTACACGAGCATGCGTATGTGTATATTTACGAGTGTTTGTTCAAATGATCACCTATACGAGTACATTAATAAGCGTGAATGGACTGATGCCTGGTACCTGTGTGTAGTCGGCACGATTTTTCAAGCTCATGCATCACGGTTTCAGAGAAAATGGTGACCAGATGGTACGTGAAAATCGAATAAATGAATGCGTTACCTTTATTATAATTTATCCGTGAACTTCTCGCGACTTAATTGGACGTGCTAATGAAAAGAAAATCCTCCCGAAAAAAGATCTTCTACTAAAAATAAAAATATGAGTAAAAAGATTCAAAACATACATTAATTTATGAAAAAACCTCATAATCCCCAGCTACGTGTATTTTCATCATCATTACGTAAAGATATATATACAATTATTATCCATCTTGATTACAGAAAGGTACGAAACATTATGGGCTTGGCTGGTTTAATTCTTTAAAATAGGAAGTTGGTGCCTGACTAAAAAATTTATGGTTCTAAAACAAAACTAAATTCTCTCATTGCCTTAAAAGGTGTGTCGCCATTACGTAGCAAAATAAAGTACCCATAGAGAAGACCTAATTAATGCTTCCGTTTAAAACAGTCGTAATTTAGAGAAGTCGGAAGTTACCGCTGCAAAGAATGTATCACAACATCAGCGTCGTTCCCTATATTACTTACTTGTAGTCATTAGGCATGAAAATTATAGTGCGCCCTCAAGTTTTAACGTATCCCAGTTTTTATTTTTGGGACTGGGAGTAAATATAAGTGGTTAAGTTTAAAACATTCAGAAACTCTTCATAAATACAAGCCAGCTGCACTGTGCACTGCAAAAGAGTTTGATTGGCCGCTGATATGGTCAGAAGCGATTTCACTACCCAAAATGGCGTAATTTAGTGTAAAAGGACAGCGCGTGATCAACCGTTCCCTCCACTTGCGTGGTTTGTAACAACCGAGTCGAAATTCAACGTCAATTAAGCGAGAGAAGTGCAGCGACGATGGATGTGTGTGTATGTGAAAGGTGATTCTGCGGGTGCGACATTCCAAAGAAAGACGAACGCCGTCCGGTGACAACGATCTCAACAAGTCACGGCCATGGACCAGGCGGCTTTTGCAGTGGGCAAGTAAGAATACCACACAAGCGTTCACGTTGGGCGTTGACCCATGAATTTTGGAGTCGGGAAAACTTTCAATTTCTGCAAGAAAGGTGCTGTTGTGAAGGAACAGAGGTTTGCACTGATTGATGTGAGCAGCTTGTCAAATTAAAAGATGAACACCTTGTAGAATAATTTATTTTTTTTAAACATAAAAAATATGTAGAACTTTTTAGTTTTTTTAAATCTCCTATTTCGCATGAAAGCGGTAGCCTACCTATTGATCTTGATAACATAATATCCAAATAAAAAAAAACAAAATATATTATTAACTCCATCGTACTGCTGTAGGCGAAATCATATCAGTAAAATTAAAGAGATTAGGTGGAGAACAGATAGATTAAAAAAGCCATTTTTTTCACGAACGATAAGGGATCAGAATTGTTGTTGGATTGGGTTGAAGACTTCCTTTCAGACCGGGAACAGAGGGTAGTCCTTGACGGCGCTAGTTCTACCAGCGTAAGAGTCACCTCGGGGGTTCCTCAGGGAAGTGTTATCGGACCGTTACTATTCTTGATTTTTGTTAACGATCTGAACCGCAAAGTGAAAAGTAAGATAAGGATGTTCGCGGATGACACAGTGATTTATCGGGAGATATCTGGGGATGAGGATCGTTTAATTCTAGCACGTGATTTAAATAGCATTAATGAATGGTGTTCAAAATGGGGATTGCCTTTAAATCTTAATAAATGTTCGGTGGTAAATTTCTTTAAAAGATCCACGGGATTAGTTTACAAATTAGCTGGAGTTGACCTTGAAGTAGTTGATTCGGTGAAATACCTAGGTGTTACATTCACTAAAGACTTAACTTGGGGGACCCATATACGTAAAGTCTGCGGGCAAGCATATAAAAAATTAGGATTTATTAGACGCATTGTCGGTAGAAGTGACTCCAAGGTCAAGGAACGTTGTTATCACGCTCTTGTAAGGCCCCATTTAGAATATGCATGTAGCGTATGGGATCCGTGTGAAAAAGGCCTCATTCGGGAAATTGAGAAGGTCCAACGCCGGGCAGCTCGTTTCGTGGAAAACTGTTACGATAAAACGAAAAGCGTCACTGAAATGCTTATGGAGTTGGGATGGGAATCATTGGAAGAAAGACGACTCAATGCTAGGTTAAAATTACTAAATAAATTCGGATCCGCATGTTTCAGCACCGAGGTCTCGAAAATTATTCGCTCTCCAACATATATAGGTCGCTTGGATCATGTGTACAAAATTCGGGAAATAGATGCCAGGACTAGCAGACTCAAGGACTCCTTCTTCCCACGGACAATACGGGATAACAACTCTAGGGTTACACTCGGAGATAACAAAAATGCCACTTGCCACCCTCCGCGTCTAGGTAACAATTAGTTGAACTCAATTGCATGCACTTTCACTAGCCTCCTGTGTGTTGTGTCAGAACCCTTCCCGCATGCCCGACCGTCTTTACGAACTTCATGCTCCACCCTTCCATCCCTTGTCCCTCTCCGCGGGTGTGCCCTCCTCCCACCTGCAGCGTTGGGCCAGATTCCTCACCTTGGGTGGGAGAGAGTTTTGTATGGAACGCTCTTGTGGTGGTGGTGTTTCGCCTGGCTACTTGCTATAAACTAGCTGGCACGTTCGTGATAGGTTTCTTGCTGCATCCTAGGGTGGAATTATTTGTTGTAGGTAAGCGTATGTACTTGCATGCTTTTGGAGTGAGGATAGGTAGATGTGTGGTTGCATGCGCGTCGAATGATGGGGTGTTGCAATGAATGTGTGCACTGTTGTGGATTGGGGTTTGCATGTGTGTGTTGGTTTTGAATGCGGTGTTTCTTTTTTCCTTTTTCTTTTTTCCTTTTTTTGGGTGGTGGCCTAACACCCCCCGCCACACGCCCTTGCGGCGGCTTGCGGGGTATTATGTAGATGTAGATGTAGATGAATTGTCAGACCGCGGTAGCGGTTAAAATATTCGGATCAAAAATAAGTCTAGTAGGTATTCACCATCTGCCACACACCCTAGCGGTGGCTTGCATGGTACTAAAGTATCTAAAAAGATCGGAGTCTGAGATGCTCTTGAGAAGAAAGCATGGCATTGGACGCTTAAACATTTCGCTAGGATTACAATTTTTCCATTTTAACGCCGGCTTTTTCTTGATTAAATAATTTCTGCCTTGATTACAAAAGACGTGTCAAACTAATTATGTCCAAGACACATGTGTAGGTAATTTCACTTTATAGCATCGAGCCCCCGAAGGACAGGCTACAGTAATAAAATTCATTAATTTATAAGGGATGATTTCGAAATGGGTTCACTCATCGCTGTCAACCAACGTAAATCAATGGGACCCGTATAAAAATTTAACTGAAAACAGTCAGCCATATGCGCATCAGATCAGACCCCAATGAATATGGGTAACGCAAATGACGGATTTTCTATAATAATTACATCATGATGAAGTGTGTTTGTCAATCCAGCGATGCTAAGTAACCGACAGTGGAATGGAACCCCAAACTCTCGCTTCGATCCCTGGTATTCCGCGATCAACACGAAAATGTCGATAATCACCACCATTGATCATCCTCCTTATTCGCCATATCTCAACCGCGTGCGACTTTTTCCAATTCTCAAAATGCAACAATGTGACGAAGGGATATCACTGGGAAGATTTGGACCAAATAAAGCAAGAAACGACGAGAAAACTGAAAAGCCTAACTGTCCAGGACTTCCAAGGGTGCTTTAAACAGTGGAAAATAAAATGGAATAAGGGCATAGCAAACGAATGACAAGAGAGTGCTTTGAAGGGAACAAAATCGATGTGGATTAAATTTTGCAAAAAAAGTTTTTATGGCGTCAGTTCGCGTATTTATTGGACATACCTTAAAAGAATCCTCCATTTCCTTAAAGTTGACATAATTTTCCAAAGCATGCTTATGGCAAAAAATGAAAAAGTTAAATTCACCAAACTAGTTACCTCCTAATTTATCGTAGAATATACAATGAAAATAACTTAATCCCACAATATTTTTCCGTGCCGATCACAGATAACGCAGTAGGCATTTACTTTTTGAAACATATTCGGTCGATGACGATCCAGCTCAACGACACGGCGGATTCGAGTCCTAGCTCGGACATGAAAATGGCCGTTTCGCACATAAAAGTAAGTAGAGAAAACCAATTGAAACTTAAAAGAGTTCTCATGTCGATGCGCTCCACAGGAAGTTCTTTTCTCTTAAACGATTGCAATGCAGCGCTGTTTACAGAAATGCTTGCATTATGCACTGTCGAACGTTTAGAAAGGACAAGGAAGAATATGACCAACCCTTAAATGAGGGTCAAACGCAGACTGATCGAAAGCTAATCGGCACCTTTGGCATTAAAATAATAATATTAAAATGGGCAGTTCATCCGGAGATTTTATCATAACGTATTTTTGAGAGGAATCAGGAATGGTGGAGGTAATTAAACAGATAATAACATGTTTCGAGGCATTTATATGAGATATGCAAAAGTTATTGGAAGCTTAATAGTAAATCAATGAAAAGTTTTTTTTCATCACATTCTGATCATAAAAATGTTTTCCTTGATTATAATATTTTTATGTAATAATTTTAGTTAGTATACATAATGAACTCATTAAAATTATTATTCTTCTTTCGTTAAATTATCACAAACAATTTTAGCCCGCAAGCAACTTTTGACGAACCGGATACTCTCGAAATGTGAAATGAGAAAAATGTGAAATTAAAAAGGAAGACGCTTTGAAGGCTTCCGAATGGTGTATTTATTGAAAGATTCATATCTTCCGGGATTTCCGGGACTACCATCTGAAAAAATTTACGAAGAAGATTTGAATATTGAAAATGGTAGACGCTTAAACACAGACCATCATCGCGATCAGGAGTGAAAATGAAGCCAATGCCAACGGCTCTTTGTTCATCACATAAAACTTACTCTGATCAGCTAATATGATTACCGACATTCATCTTGTTGCTTATCACAGCAACTATTTATCATAAATCTTTGTTATTAACGCAAAATGAGATAATCCTAAGAAATAATACCTAAAACATTTCAGAAAAAATGTCTCGTATCTTGGTTAGGACGGAAACTTTTCAAACCATCCTTGTATATGCTTGTACGTGTTAGAAAATAATAATGAAGATAAAACATTTCAAATCCCGAGCATTGTATATTAAGGCAACAAATAGACATTTACATCTCCGTGTACATCTACGTAATACCCTGCGTAGGGTATTACGTAGGGCACGTGGCTGGGGACAGACCATCTCAGTTAAACCCTCGTTTGGAGGGTGGTTAGAGTACCCTGCTATACTTAAGCGGATAAAATGATACTTCGTAATTCCACAGATTTATTTCACAAACACACGACCCGGGTTTCGACGTACAACGTCATCTTCAGGTGCAGACATACAGGCGACCAACGTATATATACCCTAAGACCGGGGGGAGGGGGGAGGAAAATTGGGGGGAAGGTAAGATAGAAAAAGGGGGGGGGGCTGGGGAGGAGGATGGTGGGGGAGGGGGTTGGGCAAGGCGCGCTTGTGGGTGGAGAGCCAGGCGAATAGAATGAGTGGGTAATGGAGGGCCGTGGGAGAGGGGGGGGAGGAGTCCCTACCGGATTATCCCTTTACTGGGAGTCCCCAGCGGGGGGGGAGGTTGTGGAATTTTTAGGTTCACTATGGATATCTCGGAGGGAAAGGTTTAGGAGAGGGGAATGGGAGGTGTACAATAGGTCATTAACAATAATTTTTTCCTTGGAGCGAACATATTTTAAAATCTCCAGTTGCTCTAAAGCATCAAGTCTATACCCTTTCTTCTCAACATGTAATATTTCTAGTTGAAAGGCACTCTGGTGGTGGTTGTCCAGCAAATGTTTAGCAAAATGCGAAGATGGCTTTTGGTTCCGCACACAGGCCTGGTGTTCCTTCACTCGCGTACAGAATTTCCTTCCTGTTTGACCCACGTACACTGCATCACACTCACAACGTAACATATACACACCGCTCTTTTCTCCTTCTAAAATTTTTTTTTGTCCTTTGTGTGTGAGAGCAGGTTTTCAAGGCTTGATTTATTATAATAAGCGATTTTTAACTTATCTTTTGGTAGCAATTTGTAAATTTTTTTCCAGGTTTCACCCAGATACAGGATTCTTCGCCACTTGGCAGAGGAATCTTGTAGTGGCTGGGATTTATAAATTCTGTCAATTGCCTGTTTTTTTATTTTATCTAAATATAGTTTATCAATTAGTTTATCATCGTAGCCGTTATTACGTGCCATTAATTTAATTGTTAACAGTTCTTTCTTGAAATTGCATAGAGACAAAGGAATGCTTGTCAGTCGGTGGATCATAGAATGGAAGGCGGACAGTTTCTGGGAAAAACAGTGCCTTGAGTTACAATGAATAACTTGGTCTGTGTATGAAGCTTTCCGGAAAATGGAGAATTCCAAGTGATTTTTAACTTTTGAAATATTTAAGTCAAGAAAATTGAGTGAATTGTTTTCTTCTAACTCACAGGTGAATTTAAGGTTCTTATTTAGAGAATTTAAATGAGCTAAGAAATTTTCAAGTTGCCTTTTTGAACCCTTCCACACACAAAAGACATCGTCTACATACCAATACCAGCATAAAACATTCTTGTTGAGTATATTCCCAGAGGAGAACAAACATTTCTCCCAGTGGTCCATGTAAATATCTGCCAAGAGGGGGGACAAGGGGGAGCCCATGGCCAAGCCATTGAGTTGTCCAAAATATTTTCCGTTAAACTTGAAATAGTTAAGTATGTCTGCACCTGAAGATGACGTTGTACGTCGAAACTCGGGTCGTGTGTTTGTGAAATAAATCTGTGGAATTACAAAGTATCATTTTATCCGCTTAAGTATGAACCGATTCCATAAAATAACGCCTGAAACCATCGATTATACCCTGCTATAAGTAAAGAAGACATTGCATCAGATGGGGTTTCAAATTAATTATAATGGACTTTCCCAAAATTTCTAATCTTCTAAATATCTTTTACTCTTCTAAATAAGGTTTCCTCTAGGCATTCTGAAAACTATGATTTCAACGTAGTACATTTTGAGGCACATCTGTGGTCTATTAGAAATTTATTATTCCAGCAAACAAATGCATTCAGCCCCTCTCAACTTTAAAAAACAAGTCCTTTTTGGCTGTTTCCAGTTGAATTGTTTACATGACACTAATATTTTTTTTGCAAAAAAATATCTAAATTTTGAATTAACTTTTGGTTTGACTTAAGTCTTCCTCCGGCATGTATACACATTTTCACGTTATTTAATAGATGTGTACCAAATGTGTTTCCCTTTTCCCTTCCGCTTCCTTATCTCTTATCCAGCCCACCTGGTGCTGGCACCCTCTGCCACACACCACTTTGGTGGATCGCGGGATATTTATGTCAATATCGAATATGTACATGAATATATGATTTTGAATTAAACGAAGTCCAGCTTAGTTTTGGCAATTGAAATTAAGTTGTATAACACCAGACAATGTTAAGAAAAGACTGACGTGGAGTGTAGCTATGTACGGCACGGGAACACGGAAACGGTCACTGAAGCAGGAGGATAGACGTAGATTGGAGGCTTTTAAAACGTGGGTGTCGAGAAGAATGGAAGAAGATGGTGAAATGGACCGAAAGGAAAACAAATGAGGAAGTACTGGTGATGGTGGGTGAGGAGAGGGGTTTGTTGAGAGAAATCCTATTGAGGCAGGAAAAATGATGAAAGGCATATTGAGCGCTAGTAGGATGTTAAAGAAGGTAATAGAGGGGAGAATATTAGGCAAACGAGGAAAGGGCAAGAAGAGGATAGGAATGTTGGATGGGATGAAGGAGGAAGGAAGTACACAGAGATGAAGAGGGACCTGATGCAGAGTACTCTGCTGGATTGTGCTTTGCTAGGACTCAAAAAATATTTATTTGGTAGCTGCGTCCATCCATAATCCTACCGGTAGATTACCTTACCTAATAATACAGCATAAATAAGATATTCCATATCCTGTGAAGAGAAAACTATTAATTAAATATCTGCTGCGAAGTCTAAAGCAGAATCGAAATAATGCCCAAATAATGGACGATAATCGGAACCCGTTCAACGAAGCGAGAACCAATTAACCGTGACTTTCTGCGTTATTACATCGGTAGCTGTCAGTATTTTCCAATTAAGCTGCATTTGACGCGACTGTAATAATGTAGTAATTCAATAGGGAACTGGTACAAGCGTATTGATGTGGTCAATGGAAATGCTTTGAATGATGTTTAAAAATTCAAAATTTGCAGCTATTCATTGGCAGAATAAGTCAACGGATAATTGGCAATAGGAAGCGGGAGACTAAATTCAAGGTTGCAAACACAAATGCACTTACTCAACCGTTTGCCCCATTAACCACAGGCCAGCACTTTCGAATTAAAAAAACATGATCATAATTTTTTAATTCATTTTAAATTTACATTCATATTTTTTACGTAGAGGGTATTCTTAGTTGGCTTAATCCAAATTAAAACCTGTTGCGATTTTTCCAATTGTCTGATATGCTCACCTATTGGTCCCTCTAATCAGGCTTCTCGCGCAAATATTCGGAGGTGATGTCTCATTATCCCCGGGTGTAGCATGAACATAACGAAATATAGGCGGAAAAGCATTGGACTATAAATCGACAAACTCTGTAAAACCAACCAGTTATTTGAGCTTTTAGAGGTTACCTCGTAAGGTTTCAAATTTTATATCGGTTCAATTTGAAGAAAGATTGGGATTTTAAGCATTACTGTGAATTTAAGTTTCACTTGAAATGGCTGGAGCACCAAAGCTCTTCACCCGTTTCAGCATAAAGTCAATTTACGGCCACTACATCCTAGCTTACAAGGTAAATACCATCAGCGATATAAAGCCACTCCGCTTTCATTTCACCTTCAGCATTGATGTATTTATCCAGCGACCGTGCTGACATTTCGAGGCCACTTTTGACGAGACAAAGCAATGGAGAAAAACCCAAGCGTGAAGAATCTTCATTTTTCAAAACGCCCCGAATCTGAGAGTCAATATCACCAGTTATCAAAACTCATTTAGACCAACTTAGAATCTGATGACGACGGTCGTACCGACGAAACGTCAATTATACTCGCGTTTGGCAGAGATCACCCCAGCACTAAGCCCTATACGGCGTGTGAAATTCACACATCAGGGTAGGGGGGCCAGTTCCTTTCCCTGTGCCGGTTATGGTTTTCCAGGAATATCTGATACCCGAAAAATCACATAGCTTGGGTGGAGCTGCAGGTGCCCAGAGAGGCTTGCCCGGAAATCGAACCGGGGTCCTCCGGTCAGTAGTTCAACTAGCCCAAGCAATCTATCACTGGACTACCGCGACCAACTCTTTATATTATAATTGAAAAACCAGTTGGATATGGCAATCACACTTAAGAAAGTAAAAAAAATGTTTACATACCGGAATTGGTCATGTACATTTTTGGAGATATTATTGCAATCTTATATTGTTTTCAATTATTTGAAAACATAATAAAGTTTTTCTTCCTTCACTCGATGTAAATCTCAAATACTTCACATTATGTAGTACATTAGTCTCTGTCGCTGTGTCCATTTCTACTCCAACGTCATTCGTTCAATCAAGCTTTCCTTTTTATTAAAGATAGATTTTGGGCAGTCCCCAATGACTAATATCTTCTACGTATCTCGAACACTTTCTTTGGATTACATTATATCATTTATCACTTCATTTAATTTAAATTGGAAGCTTCTACTTGCCTTCATACTCTCTAAAAATCCTATTTTCTTTCTTATTCCTCGCTCACTCAACTTTCTCCCTTCTTACCTTGCACAACCTTAAATATCACTCTGGCTATCAATATCTATGATACGGTACAAGTAAATAGGCAACCGTTTTTTAAATATTATACAGGTTTCAGCTAAATAGAACTTAATTGCAGCTTATTCATTCTTTCCTAAGTACGCTTGAGTAAAACGAGTTACATTGGTGTTCCCTATTAGTATGTATTTCAATTCACTAACGACATTTATAGCAAATTTCTGCATATTGATCGGGAGATGCATCAATTTATTCATTATTTACTGAATGAAAGCATTATTATAAACATTTTCATCTACTAAATGGGATCAAAAGAGTGAGAAAAAAATCTTTATATCATGCGACGATCAGTAGGCGGGAAACAATATATGGATGGCAGAAGATGATCGAACTATTGTTCAACTGCTCCCTTCACATCGGATAATAAGAAAAAAATAAACAGATTTAATAATTCTGACATCCTCGGAAATATTTCCTTCCGTCGCTTACATGAAAATTGGACGAGAACCCTGTTTTCGGCGAAATAAAAGCGAAATGATTTGCTAACCGAAGTGAGAGTATGAAAAATCTGCGAAGCTCATAACTAAAGTCGGCCCAAATGGCAGCCAGCATTATCCATTTGACGGCGCACTCCCTTCTTCATTGCCTCTGTTATTTCCTCATTAAATTCACGCCTCTGGTAAAAAGCGCTCCGCACGACATCGGCGAAAGTAATTCCCCGAGAGGGAGAGAGAGACGTCATTTGTTTGCTTTCGTTAGACAGATGTCTGAGCCACTGCAGGAGATAACGCGCGTTGAATTTTTACCGTCCCGTTAAAATGAAAGCGCCAGCTTTATTAGCTCAACAGGTGCAACGGTTTGACACAAAACCTCGGCTTAATGAGTAAAACGGCGATTCCCGACGACTGTACCAGATTTCCCTCACTGTACGAGGCGAAATATACATATATACGAGGTCTGGTTCTTTTCCACTGTTTAAAGCACCCTTGGAAGTCCTCATGGCAGTTAGGCTTTTTAGTTTTCTCGTCGTTTCGTGTTATATTGTGTCCACATCCTCCCAGTGATTTCCCCTTATCACATTTTTGCATTTTTGGAATAGGAAAAAGCCGCTATGGGCGAAATCTGGCGAATAAGGAGGATGATCAAGAATGGTGATGGATTTTTTCTCAGAACAATCAATGATGAATGTGCAGGTGAATTGTCATGGTGAAGGATTCATCCATCGCCTTGAGTCACATTTGATCTCACACGACGCCCGCGGTCTTCCAAACGCTTGAGAGATGTAAGATAGAACTCAGCATTTAAAATAAGGACAGGGGGCTGCACACGATCAATGTTGTCGTCAACACAGGTGGTCCCGACCTTGTGTCATCCTTAGCTTCTTGTCGACCATCTTTAAAACGCTTAATCCACTTGAAAACGGATATTTTCTTCAGACCATTATTACTGTAAACAGCTGTCTACATTTCAGTAATTTTTGGATGATTTTTACCGCACTTCACCAAAAAACTCGATGTTGATTCGCTGCTTCGAGATTTCGTCAATTTCCATTTTCGGCAAATAGTAAAATCAAGGACAACATAACTGGCACCATCCGCACGGCTCGACGATCTGCCAAGTACGGGCGGCTGGCTCATTGGGTCTCGGTGGTGCTGGTGGACGGGGCTATAGTCCGCGTCATGGGCGTCAGATGGTACCAGTTCGCGTATTTATTGGGCAGACATCGTATATATATTTCTGGTACATATATCTGAAATAATTCACGTCATTCAAATGACCGAACAGATTCTAAACAAGACAGACTTATCTTCCAAACTTTCTCGCCAAAAAACAAATGCCTTTTGTAATGGCGAACCGGATAGCTTGGGAAAATATCTCACAATTTGATTTTTTATTAGGGTTGGCATTCGGCAGCTGCTACCCGTTTTTTCGGCAATGTCGCCGTTTGAGCTTTGGTAACCGTTGCAGGTCGCTTCGTCAAGAGCGATGATAATTGTTCCCTCTTCGCACAGTGTTAATTACGGAACTCCGCTCTCCGAGTCCTCAGCCTTTGTCGGTAATTTCCCACTGTTGATGTCACCAAAAAACGTTGCTATGATGAACGCAGTCGCGTACATTGACCATTAGAAGGACTGAATTTGGGAACCATTTACGGGCGTAATTTTTGATTAAGGGCAATATTACAAGGAACCAGATTACTTGTGCGATTGAGTTAAAATGCGTTGCCTAATAGCCCAATCGAACTACTGTAGGTAATATCATGAAAATTAAGCTAGAATAATTGCGCAATCGACAGATCATGAATTTAGTTTTTCCAACAAACAATAAGGTATCAAAATATTTTCCGAATACAGCGATCAGAAAATAAGTGTTACGGATTAGCATTTTTTGAAGCCGTTGTTTTATATAAACTCCCTTAAAATTTAACCCGTACTGTTAGCTTTTACAATATGAGGAGCAATATTTTATACTTAGTCATGTAAGCTCATTTAAGCTGTCTTAGATAATTCCATCGCTTCAGTTATTTATCTTCCCCGCTATTGAATAAGGTGTAATTCCGACATGACACAATTGGAATGAAATGACCCCCTGCCACACACCCTGAGGTGTCTTTGCAAGGTACTTAGTAAATTGTTTATTTGTTATCACACGAAGGATCTTGCGTGAAAATAATGTTTTTCATGACGTATAACAATGGCAAACGGGCAATGACTATCGAGCGATTCATTTTTGGTTCCCAATCATGAGTAATTCACCCTTAGGAAACACCTCAGGAAAAACAATTCCCGTAAAATTGCACATCAAATAGTTGGATTTCTACATTCAAATGATGGATTTACACACGCTACAAGGGAGGCGAAGGATATCATGAAGTCATCTGTAAACGAAAGACCCCCTTCAGCATCATTAATAGCAACTACTGTCAACAGCCGAATGCACTGCAATAACTCCACTTTGTCATTAAGCGTAGACCTCCTTCAAGCTCCTTTGGCGCAAACTATCTTTAGGCTGGAGTCAGAACTATAAAGTTGCACAAGTATCCGCGTTTGCTCATCCCGAGTGCCCTTGTGTCGCCACACGTGAGATTATGGAATGCACGCAGATGACTTCACCTATCTCTTGATTAATATTGAAGTCGCCAACGCAACGCATGAAGTCATGCATGAAATTTTTTAATTTTACGAAGAAATTCGGAAGACAGATGGAGGGTAAAAATTTCAGGGCCTAATAACCGGCACTCGTGTCTTCAAATATTTTGATGTAGGCATACGTTTCGGCAAAAAAGCAACACTAACGGAAAGAAAGATGGGCTTTGCCACTGCCACTGCTCATTTGCCAATATCGTCTTTAAAATTGTAGAAATGACATCTTGTACGGAAAAATTGATATTTTACACTTTCAGAGAAAATATCAAATCTTTTTTATTTTCAAATTTAATGCCAATATTTTGATGAAATCAGTAAGAGTAGCACCCTATATCTCCTCGACAGTGTTACATATTTTAGCTCAATGAGTGAGTCGCAACATCTTCAGAAACCAGATATTCAATTAAAGTTAAAAATTCAAATTTTGAAATATTCAAATTTGGAAAAATTGAAATTTAAATCTGGAATTGAGACTGAATTTTTAAAATTAAAAATAAAGAACGATTGAAATGATTAAAAGAGGAGTTAAAACGCTCATCGACTCAAGACTACACATATTCCGATGCGGATTATTATGTAAACGTATTCGAAGGGTTTCGGCACTCATTTGGTCTGTCGTCCGAGAACAGAAAAATAAGCTAATAAAATGCTGAGTGGTAACAAGGAAAATTCTATCCGCAGAGATGGCTAACTTTATTCCGTCGATGCCTTCACCCACCTCTTCTAGGAAGCCCCGTCAACACTAGCAGCTGGCCATGGCGCGATCGTGACCTTGACACCCATGTTGGAGTGTTGCGGAGGAAGCACCCTTATCGACAAAACACACCAGAGAGCCATTAAAACACCAAGCAGCCTCGCCCATCACTCTTTATTTGTCACCACAGCACCAACGCGGATTCCATTTAATACCCCTACACCCTCCGAGACAAAACATCCACCACGAGACGGCCTTTGAATTTTCAAACAACCTCGCGCCCTCCCTCACACTGAACGAAAACCTTTAAAGCCTCAGCCCGTCCACGCCGATCGCTCCCTTTGACCGGAACTGGGCCGATTGCTACCGGCTGCTCGTATTTACTTCGTCATACCACTGCCGCGTTCGAACTTAACAAAAAAGTCTTCCCATATAACTCCAAAAACAGCTTGTGTCAATAGTCACGATATGTCCTTTTCAACCGCTACGCCTCGCCCGAATCGACGATTTCGTCTCCGAAGAAACGAAAATATCCACCGAGTGCGTACGTTGCAACTATTATTTATTTATTTTTTCAGCCTTAGTCCGGAAATAGCACTTTTTGACCTTTTACATCGGACTATTAACAGTGAAAACAATAGAGACCATTACAAACACCCAAGCCCTAGGTGGAGGAAAACCCACCTAGGCAGGAATCAAACCCGTGACCCTAGAATTGACAGACGAGGACGTTACCCCGCCGCCACCCGGTAATGACAATATCCTGTGGTTAATAACTTTACCGCAAGTGATGAGACATAATTTTCTACGGTACCTTCTTAACCTTGTTTTCAAACGAATCCAGCAATCCAATTCACTCCACTAGTTCTAATGATTTTCATTGTTTGCTCCCACCGTAAATCCGATAAGAAACTTCGTTCGACCATTTTGGAAGAAGAGGTTAACTCTAGGCAAGAAAACAATTAACTCTGCGACCATCTCAGGCGTTCGTATCGGCCTCGCGAGTCTTTTTTAGGTTCGAATTACATGCAATTGTAAAAAAAAGGTATCTGTTGCCTTACCTTCAAATAATTCCGTCTTCTTTTCTCGTCAATCTTTTCTGAGGTGCCTCTCCCTTTCTTTATACCCCGGATAAAAAAATCAAAGTACAGGCAAGTAGTTTTGACGGTAATTGATTTACAGGCGTCTTAAAACAGTTTTGCTTAATAAAAAAAGTTCCTCGAATGTCCGGAGGACTCAACGTCAGCGAGCCGAACTGGGCGTTGATAAACGGGAAGGCCCGGAAAATATTGGTGACGACCTTCAAGGCATCATCCAGGCGTGGGCTTCAACGAATAAGTTTCGGCACACTCGCGCTTGCTCTTCCTTGGAAAACAAAACACTGTTCTCGGGGTACTGATTCGATTTCTCTCTCCGTCTGTCCTTAACCCCCCACCCCCCTCAAAACAAACGTTGCCAAAGCGGAACACTTGTATTTTTCCAGAGATTTATCCAGAGAAAAAAAACGCACGCGAAAGATGTTCGCCCGAGGCTTATTTATGTGTAATTTTTTTCTCACACTCGGGAGATATTTATTTTATGTTTCTTTCTTTCCGACTAAAGAGAAAGAGAGGGTTGTGGGAGGGAGGTTCACTCGCGTGGGAGCGGTACGGACACTCGGCCGAGAAGTCGCGAAAAAAACGCCCTCTCCCTTCGACGACGTCGGGATAGCCGCGGGAACGCCGCCGCGGAGGGAATAGTCCGCGCGCAGTGGAAGAGTGCCGACCGAGTACGAGTTCCTCCGCCGGTTAAGCGAACACTGGCGCTCCCGACTCGAGCGCGTCGAGACAAAACTTCGGGGTGCCTTCCCACCCTCGCCGCCGCCGGCGATCCTCGTCCACCCCTCCTCCTCACGCCGACCGACCCCCTCACCCCCCCCACACGCAAACCCGCTCACCACACCTCTCCCCCTAGACTCGCCCGCTCTTCCATCGGAAACCCCACGCAAGCCCATACACGCGGCGGCCCTAGCACGCAACCATATAAACTCGCCCCACTCGCCGTCCCTTTGAACCCATCTCCCACGCTGCAGTGCGCATCCGCGGACGAGGAGACGAGGACCCTACCCCCCCTTCCCACGGGGTCGGGTATCCCCCCTCGGCATCCCCCGTCTCAGGCCTCCACACTCCATTCATGCCTCCACTCTGAATTCTTCCTCAGTTCGCCCTCGTCGCTGGGCACGGGCGGACGTGATCACGATTCGTCATTGATCTGAACGAAGTTTAAGTCTCTGTAATGTAAGCATACGTACATGGCCTGTAGGTGGTCAAATGGGGCAGCAGCACTCACCTACTCTACACGGCATGCGAATTTGAAAGTTTAAAAAAAATCATATCGGATTAATTTTAAACGGATACGTGTTTCAACACCACAAGTCCTTTTGTTATCATTACCTAATAATATTAGCAGTATCCTACAAAATTAGGTTAGGTTTTTCGATGGACCCGAGCACGACGCCCTACTTAATCTCATGTTCCTACCATACACGACGCTAAAAACCCTTAAATCATACATGTATATCATTATGAATTACTTTGTCTCGCTTATTGTCCTCGCTCCATATTACGGCTCGCATTCCCAGCATTCTCACCACCCTTACGTATTTAAAGAGGGGAGAAAATCAATGTTGATGGAATGGGGGCCCTGAGCTCCAGTCACCTCTCTTATAGGAGAAGAAAACATTGACATCACTGCTGCCGTTGTTAGATGCACGAAGGGTCTCGAGATTACTCATACCTGCATAGACCCTATGTTAGTATGAAAATTTATTCGCAGTTACAATTGATGTCATAGGAAAATTATGAATTTCTTTGGAAGATCGCAACTGCAGAAGAATTATCGCTGTATCATTTTAATCCTGAGAGCAAACACCAATGCTCTGTGTTAGTATCTCCAGGAATGTCACCAATAAAAAAATTCAGCGATGAGAAATTATTGTGATAAATTGGTCGATATTCAAGGGATGATGTGTCAACATGTCGTGCCAGCACTCACAATTGTAAATGAAGCTATGAGCTAAAAATTCTCCAAGACCATAAAAAGACCATAAAAGGCCACATTTCAAAGCAGAAGGCTGAATGTTGCTTCACCGTATTTCACGGCTGCAGATTGTAAATTTTGTTACTGAATATTTCTCAAAAATCAATACGAAGTGTATTGATTGATTGATTGAGTGATTGATATAGTGAAGTATACGAATACCCCATCCTTTCTATAGTCCAGACCCAGCCCAACTGACCTTTACCTGTTCCACAATGTGAAGAAACACCTCCGTGGAAAGCGGATTTCATGGATGGAGTCAATTGCGAAGACTAATGAGACAATTTTGTGGAAACTATAATAGCAAGCAGCATGGATCCTTCATCAGATAGACGTCGCGGAAGTCTTAGAATTAATATAAAAAAGAATACCAGCATCTCTTAGAAGACTCAAAAAAGAAATAACTACTAAATTTCGTTTAAAAGGGATTACTTTGAGAAGGGGACCATCAAAATTTGGAGGATGAAAAATAATATCAAGGTATCACGTGGTGAATATATGCCACATCCACCACAATGAAAAGGATAAAACAGGTGAATTTTCACCTTGAATTTTATGAGCTGACCAAGTTAATTCCACAGTTTGGAGAACACGGAGATCGGTTTCGCGGCAAAGCGTAGCGTCCGATATAGGAGCGGCGCGGGAAATTTAATTACACGTGTCTTGATAATGACGCATCATGTTGAAACTAATATCGGTGTATTTAATTAAGTGTGATTATTGATTTGTTTATCTGCTTTCTTAGCTTATTTGTAAAAGAAAACGCTGTGCTAATAAATAAATTCTAGTATGATCGTACTCGTATTTCCTTCATTTGCATCAATCGTCTAAATTGCTCATTGCCCTAGGCACTTGCTTTCTACCTGATGGCCGCAGGAACAACTTGAATTCGATTTTTCCAAGTCATTTTTTGCAGAATAAATTCGCAAGCATATTACGGAATAACATTAACATACAATACTCGTTAGCATTCCATGTTAACGTAAATGTATTGTTAACATTTTGTAGCGGATCTGGGTAGTTCAGTAAGTCGTGGAAAGGAAGAAATGCCATCCATTTTCTTCTGGAGACGTCGAAGACAGTTTGGATACTATCCAGAAGAGAAGGTCGCAGTTCTAGGTCACGTTTTGACCTTCTCCTCCCTATCCATGTCCGACTTGGTCCTATTACACCGATAAAAAGCTTGCAAATAATTCCAAACTGGCCATAACTCTCTCCCTCGAAAAAAATTTTAAAAGGTAATAAAACTTTCCATCGGGAAACGTAAAAGGAAAAATTGTTCAGATGTACCCTTTCCAATTTTGCGTGACCATTGGACGTCACGAATTGGAGTGTACATCATGAGAATATGATAATGATAAAATGGTTCTACTGGATAAATTTGTGTGTTTCTCAGATGTAACAGATCTTAAATAAAGTTTTCATTCAATTTCTAGGGTAAATGTCGTCATTTAAAATTGTTGAACCTTGTTACTAATTTCTAAACGCTAAGTATTAAGGGCATCTAAATATCCAGATTGCATCTTTCCCTGAGTTAACTTCCATTTCACGTAGCGCCAAACTCGGAGCAAACAGTATTTTCTCGACAATCAAAGAAACAAACGTATTATGTCTTCCGTCAATCGTTACATTTTCCCAAGTGAAATTCGACCGCCAAATCCAAGTCGAAAAATGCAATTTCTTGAATCGTAGTTTCTGAGATGCCAATTGGTACCTGTGGAACGCCGAAATTACGAAATGGCGTTCCTAAGCATAAGAAGTATATGTATTGGATAGGATTTCAATTTTATCTCACTGAAACCTTCAGTAAAATATCCTTAATACATTATTAGTCGCGGGAAACATCTCCTCCGTTTCATTGTGCTTAGCGGCGAAGCAACACCGCTGGCGCTTAATGCGGGCTACAATTTTAAGTGAACACGCAACTACTGTTTCAAACTTCAAGATATAATTTCAGCCACCACTTCCGCACTGCATAGCTGAGAGCTTGCAGTAATTCAAACTTGTTTGCACTCGGTGCCAAGCAATTCCAAGCATCGCCAAGCATTTCTTTGACTCCAGTAGTGCGTCAGAGGCAGCCGTTGCAAGTTGGAACATGTGCATTTCTTCGACACCTGCTTCTGATGATCAGAAAACACTCACCTCGAAGGTGTTTCTCCTCATTTAAGAGAGAGGAAAGACAGTGCGAGGATAGGGCTGAACTACGGGAGGACGAAGAACACGCTTCGCATTGAATGTTTTTAGTGATAACCGCGATTTCGCGTTCAGTTCCCAGGGACCCACCACGCGCAAACACGTCTAATGTACCATTTCCCTGGTAATAATGCGTTGGAGGATAGAATGATTCTCATACTGATTACCTGGGCACTTCAGTTTGGACTGGGTCTTAAAGAGTAACAAATAATTAGAAAGAAATCGGGAAAACGTGTGTTGAAGGAGTGAAAGGTGTATTGGAGACAGGGACTAAGTTCATGGGTTATTTGAAGATCGACGGTAATGAGGCTTAATCTTTTCATTCTCGTTTTCAGCATATACAGACGATCCATTGGTGAGCACACTAATGCTTCATTTCTCCTTCTATAAACATACTAAATGCTTAGTCCAAAATACATTCCGGAGATGAAACCATTGCATTCAGCAACAAGCTCAGACTTATACGAGTCTCCACACTTCCGCTTCTCAAAATAGTACGCTATGAATGTAACGACCTCAAACCTTCGAATTCGTGTTGAGGAGGAATGTTACTTCCACATGCCACCAGGAGTGCTTCTGAAGGTTATTTTGTTTTTGGTGTGCAAGTATGTTTGCTTTAGTTTTCAGCCTGCCTTCGCATTTCACTGCATTGCATTACGAAAAGACATTGCCTCGGTTGCATTTCCGTTATATTTTTAATGGTTCAACCGGTAAATAATAGATTCGTCATTTATCTATCGGATTGTAAGGAATTGGAGAAAAGCCATCTTTTCCGCTGCCAATAATCTGCTCTTCTACGCATCTAGGTTATCTCAAGTCTTTATAAGAAGTTCTGTATTCCCTGATAATGAACTTGTATTAACGTAGACTTATCATTTTCTTACTTCACTCCCATTTCTGGTGTTGAACAAAGCGTTGATTATTTTATAAATACCTCCGTTTTGACCTTTCCTGACACCATGCGACTTTCTAGAAACTAAGCTTATTCATCAATAGACTAGAACGTTGAATCTGGAGACGCTGAGTCTTCTTGCTCCGGGATCGATCCCAAAAATGCATGAGATGGAAAGAAATGTCTCTTGGATTAGTCGTTCCCTCCTTCGTTTAATCGATTTGCTGGCCAACTGAATGTTGGCATCATCCTCAGCGAGAAACAAATCCCGTGATCGAATTGAAATAACACTCCATCATCAATCTACCTTTCTGAAACAGTTTTCACAGCTCTTCGTGCTTTTTCTTTTATCATTGACCTGACTGATATCTCATTTCAGGTCATCCTTTGACGCCCGTCTTGCTTGGAATTCCTTCCAAAGTGTGCAACAGGATATTGTACCTCGGATGCGCGTGCTGTGAATCTATCGTCAATCATATTAAGTCTCTACGGGATCATTGCTTCACACCTATAAATTATACCTTGGATATTTCTTTCGGACTTCGTTGTTCTCCGGGAGTTTTCTTCGTGCATTTGCCTCAACTCTTAAGTATTAATGCCTACGCTTTTACCATTTTTTTTATTTGGCATCTTCAGAACAGAAAATCTAGTTCATGTGTTATTAGCAATTTATGAAGTGTCTTCTTCTTATAATTAGAATTCTATTTTTAGAAATTAAATGACTAGCAAAGGTTAGTATGACCATAGTCTCTTTAATTGCTCGCACGTACGTTATCAAGCGATAATGCAGTGGAGTGTTTCACTTATTGGCTGAGATATTGCAGGCAATCCGAAGCGACTTACCCACACTCGCGTTTTTAGCGTTCATCTAGGGAGTAAAGCTGACCATGGAACGAGGGCCGCTTATCTGCGTCAACATATTTCATCAAAACTGTGTCCTTCTGCCATGTACAAAAAAAAGCATAATGAAATCTCTGGACTGCCATTCTCCGATGGTATGGGTGAAGTTATCAACTGCGAGTACAAGGAGAAACACAAATGTAAGAACCTTACGTAAGAGCATATATATATATATATATATATATATATATATATATATATATATATATATATACATATATATATATATATATATATTCATAGTCTGACCTGAAGAAGGCTTCGGAGTAGGCCGAAAGCTCAAATAATCTACAGTGTGAGTGTCCTTTTACGTGTTATCTCTTTATCTGTTTTATTCTGTGTTCTATTGTGCCGTCCAAAAGTTATTTTTATATATATATATTTATATATATATATTATATATATACATATATATATATTTATATATATATGTATAAATATATATATGTATTTATATATATATGTATAAATATATATATACTATATATATATATATATTTCAAGATACAGATCCAGACATAAAACATAAGAAAAGCAATTTAGGAGTGCAATAATTTACGAGAAAACAAACAAGCGGAAATATTTTTAGTTTGTAATCCCCAGGACAATGTTTACACTACCTTCTCATCCTATGTCAGTTTATGTCAACTTTCAATCAGGAGAATTAAAAATAATTATATCCACTGAATCATATATTAGTAAATGAACCGTTTTATATTATTGTCATCACTATATTTAGGTTAATAACTGAGGTCAATAAACATGTCTTATGATAAGACCTGTGGAATGACGAGTACCACTGAGACCGCATCAGATGAAATTTGATAAAGTGACTGGTTTTATTGAGTTCTTGAAGGTAATAAAGTTGATATTCTTTATTAAATACTAAAACTGTGAAATCATGAGTCACTTGCCAGTGGGGCCGTAAAGATAACTAACCAACTATCTCAATAACCGGGGCGGGACGAATGAAGGCAATCATTAACCTGAAGCCTGAGTACCGACTCTATTCAGTAAAATGGTGATGTTTTTACTAAACATAACTCAATATTGTTATTAAATTTCATTTTTTTAACGAAGTTGCTCTCAGCTTCCTGTCGAAATGTAGTTTCCTTAAAGGTACCTGATCTTCTGCAAACTTTTGGTTGGCCTTTTGGCCATTTGGTTTTACTAAGGCCTTTCCTTTGGCCATTCCTATTTTAATTTCTTTATTTTTGTAAAACTTTTTATCACTACAATTAGGAATGGAGCTGTTATTCAAAGCTACAGCCGACTAAGAATCCTTCTGTGGGCAGTGTCAACTTTCTTATAATATATTAGTAATGCAGCCGGGTAAAACAAACGCCCCAATTATTACGAATCCATACTTCGGTGGGTGGAAATAAAAGTCATCGTAAACTGATACTTTTAGCTTTGAAAAACGGTAATCTTTTAATGTCAAACTCTGCATCAACTAATAAATAAAGGTTAAGTGGTTGCCATTGTCGCCAAAGGCATCAAAATCGATTTAAATCGACCTAAATTTTGAAGGCACGACCTCTTCCCGTTTTCATGTATGTGCGTTCTTGAAGAAAATTGGTTCTCCTTGCGATAATGGCCAACGCCAATGTCGAAAAGTGGTACACAGATTTTCCCAAGCACTGACTTCAAATTGAATGAAAATAATGGCATTTTATCTTTTCACTAATCGATCAATAACAACATTGAAAAACCGTGCAGGCACGATTAAATCAGTCATTTGTTTTCCATTGTCTCATTCCTTCATCTATTCCTTCGCCACCGTTTGATACTATGGGAAAGGGCAAAAACTACGAACGAGAAAACAATACGCGCACTCTGCATTTCGAATTTTCATTTCTCGCTTTTTTCGAGATTTCTGTCGGAATTTTTACGTCTTGCTCTGAAAAGTTTGTTCTCCAAGAGAGGTGTAGAGGAGACTGCCGCAACATGAATGAGGTAAAGAAAATGAAGGGGAAAAAAACATTTTTTTTTTATTTGGCCGCGTCGTTGAGTAGAGAGTATTTCTATTGGATTTAAGTGACTGAAATGCCAGTAATAGGGTGACCTGAGGTGTCGCGGCTCATTTGTCAATTGGTAATGCGAGATATGATAAAGTAATTTTGGCGAAGTGCATTTAGTGATCACAATTCAGAGATAAATTATAAAATATTGGACGAAGGAAGGCTTGAAAATATGAGTAGATGACCAACCAGAAAGAATTAAGGTCAATTATGTGTTCCCGAGAGAGCCATCATCGTTGGGTGTTTCAAGTCCATTGTTTCATTTAGGATACCAAAATCTTTTTGCCCTCTCTTGCCAGCAATAAAATCGAAATTTTCAAAAAAAATCTTTTAAAAAAGCGGATTTTTTATTTCTAATTATGAAATAATTCGCTGAAAGATTCCACAGCCCAATAGTATAGTGTGTATATATATATATATACACGAAGCAACAATATATACAAATACGAAATCCCGCCATACGGCGAACAAATACTATATTCATTCACACATAGAAGTAGATACATGGAAAGGGGATAGAAGTTTTTCTACGTCGAGAAGAGAAGAAAACACATAAAAGACGAACACAGGACAGGTTGGGGAGGCGGATTTGAGCAGATCACAAATGTGAAAATATTTCCTTAACGGGGACATGAACAGCGGACCTTCCACTTGCCGGGCGGATGCGCTACCGATTACGCTATTAAGGAAACGTAAATTGCACTGAGATCTGCGATGTTTCAAATCCGCCTTCCCCACCTGTCCTGTGTCGTCTTTTATGTGCTTTCTTCTTCCCTTCCTTATATCTATTTCTTTGTGTAAATGAATATATATATATATATTATTATATATGTATATGTGTGTATGTGTGTATGGACGAATATACTCGTAATAGTACAGTGATGAATGTGATATTGAAAGTCATAATTTGGAAAATATGATTATTTCTGGGCACAGGAATAAGCAAAAAATATATTATTTTAAAGAGATAAAGAGGGACCTGATGTAGATTATGTTGCTGGATTGGGTTTTGTTTGGAGTTACAAAATGTTTATTTGATAGTTGTGTCCATCCAAAAACTTACCTTAACCGGTAGATTACCTGATAAATAAATATTATTTTAACGAGTCAAAGCCTAAATTTGAGGTGAATATATTTTTACCAGGTAGGCTTATTTTTGGTGATCCATCTGAAGAAAGGAGTTCCGATGGGAAATAACGTGAAGACCAATGTTTCCTAGGAATGTTATATAACGATCTATCAGTCTTTTTCTCTGCGATATATCGAAAAGTGTAACGCATTTTTTGGTCCTTCCTTCTCATATCTTACCATCCCATATGCAGATGCTGTTTCACGGTTCCATCGCTATGAAACTGCATTTACTACATTTTTTAATCAAAGTATTTCCTGGAAAATATTTTTTCAGAGAATATTAACATAATCAACAGTAAATTTTTAATTTATTCCATCTTTTTTGTGCCATATTTCCATCTATTTCCCGTCGCTTTAGTTCCACCACACGAGTATCTCCAAACACAGGAAATTGCCATCAAACGACACCATCAAAGCTATTGCGAATATAATCTCCGCACCGTCCAAGGTTTTGCGACTATCTCTGATGCGCATGCCTGTGAAGTCAAGTAAATGCAGTGAGGCTGAACAAAGCATCGCCAACCTAATGATCTAACACTAACTCGGTTAGTTGTGGTCAATGGATAAGTGTGTTTTTTCGACGGGGATGTTTATTGACTGTTGAAAAAAAAATTGTTGAATGGTTATCTTAGTGGGATGTTGTAAAAAAATACTTCGAATAATAAACGCCCAATTGATATACATGCTGTTTAAGGCACACTGCGATACATAAATTATTTTGAATTTTAAACAAAATTAAAAACATTTGATAAAAAAATCACAACATAAAATATTTGATCTGATTTTTTTGCGCGAAAATTTCGATTTATGTCGTCTATTTTTTGTGTCACTTCACTTGAAAACGCAATAGAAAAATCTCTGTTTCTTAAATTACATCTTGCCGAAAAGAAATGTAACAAATTATGTAATGCTGGAAAGTATCCTTTTGTTCATCAGCAACAAAAATGAGTCCGGATTGCAATGATCGTGGTTCCTACTTTGGCAAAGGAGCCATGCTTTCGACTTATGCGATTCTTTAAAAACACTTCTTGTTCTCACACACACTCTATAAAACACTTGCTTCCCGTAATTCGTATAAAAAAAGGTGAATCGAAAAATTGAAAACTGAATAACATGTAACACTCATTCGTAAAAAATAGTAAAGTCTCAAAAAAAATTCACATTCCCAGTAAAATATTTTGGCAAAGACACGTAAAAAATGTCCGTTTCGATAAACTACGTTCAATCGCAAACTCTAGCAATGAACTCTCTGAATCTACTTCAAATTGCTCCATTAGTCACAGAGAAGTTATTTTTCTGCTACCCCTATCCAAAGAGGAAGCATTTATCTGAATAGTACTTGGAAAGCGAGACTAACATTAAATTTCTACAACCGGTAAGCTTAGTATTCCCAAAATTCAGCAGGTGATGTTAGCCAATTTAAGTAGCAAACTCACTGATAAAAGAGAAAGGGACTTCACAATTTCGTCTGTTATTTAGAAAATAATATTTAGTCGGCACAAGTAACGAAATTGAACTGCTCAAGAGGCTCGATGCATCTCCAAGTTTCACAATACTACAAGATTCTACACACGGAGAAATAAGTTGAAAAATTAGATGCGCTGGACAAATGTGAGATAAGCACTCACGCGCACTCTGAGGCGACCCCTGGTTAATGAGCCATCGTACCCTTCCGGCTCTCTGCTCATGCTTCCCATTCACCCCATCCATCTCCCTCGATCACGCAATGCGCTCGAACCCCCGCAAACTGCTCATCAACCCTTTCCCCACCCCATTCCCACCCTTCACCCGCACGCGTCATTCCTTCAAATCCTCACCCTCTCACTTCTTCACCCGTCATCATTAAATATTAATTGTGAAATTTCTGTGTTTCTGTTATCAACAGGGTGCGTTCGAAAAGTAAAGTATAATATTCGATAATATAATCCCGTTTTATCACTCGAAGTGGTATCGAACCAATTGGAGTAGGTGGGGCGTTAAGTTTTGCCGCGAAACCAGATTTAGTGCTCTTTAAGCTGTGG